>PKRV01000232.1:128506-160149 GCA_003709505.1 Hyphantria cunea | reverse complement strand
TATTTATTTATATACTTACTAATGCCTTGTCGCCCGAAACTGCTTCGTTAGACTAGCGGTTAGTTACACTACTACCGATCTAAAGGTCTCAGGTTCGATACCGGGTGGGGCCAAAATCCCATACCTCAGAGAACACGTAAAACTATACGTTGGTCCTGCGCCTCATCTCTTCCAGGTCGTGTCAGGTAGCCGTCCCATCGGATTTTGGAAGTAAGGGAACAGAGAGTGCACTTCTTTTTGTGCACGTTCCTGTTACACTATAATATTAATGCGTAGTTGACTGATCTCCTTTTAAATTGGGCTGTCATCACGTCACATCAACAGTCTCATACAGTCAACTACTGACCAAAGACAGGCCTCACTACAGGAAGGATATTTTAGCCTACTGTACCACTCTAGCTAGATAAGCTGGTACAAGTTTTGTGTATTTTTTTTTTATCTTTGTAGGGCCGTTGTCCTCCGTAGTAAGCTCTTGTAGTCGTAGTATATTATAATTATAAAGAAATAACTATTAATAAATTCATAATCGTCCAGGCGGCAACATATTCTTGACGAACGAGGGCCACTGCCTCAAGTTGGGTGATTTCGGCTGTGCTGTGAAGATCCGTGCCAACACCACCGCACCTGGAGAACTGCAGGGATTCGTCGGCACGCAAGGTAACCATCACTACACGGGTACACCTTTTATTCCCTTCGGAAAATATCCTCAAACCACCACCGTTCCACCGGTGGTATGGTCTTGTCGAATTTGAATCGACCATATCCGCAAGCCGTCTTGAGTAGCAGTACCTGGTAGGAACCAGTCCCCTTAGCCAAGTTGCATTCTACAAACATAAACGTTTTAAAAAAATTGCATTTAGGATTGACGTCTCGACACTAAGTCACGTGGTCAAAACAAAATATTAGCCAATAACACTAGAAAATACAGGTGTTAGCGATCGTAGAAAAAGAATCGGTGCAAAACACTTGCATCTTTGGTGAAAGGGCTGGTGTAATCTAGAAAAGATATGTCTGGTACCTCGATGAACTCCATGCAACGTTTTAATTTCTTTCTTTAGTCCGCTGAAAGTGATTACTCTGATTGATGAAAAACATGAGTAGAATTCAAGATTGATTGATAGTCACGTCACTCATTACAAATGCAGTCAAAGCATGGTGACCCAAATTGGTGATGTGGTTCATCGCCGATGTGGTTGATATCTATGCTAATATTTATTATTTTTCCAGCGTACATGGCCCCCGAAGTATTTATGAAGTCGTCAGGCCACGGTCGAGCCGCTGACATCTGGTCCCTGGGCTGTGTTGTCACAGAAATGGCATCGGGCAAAGTAAGTATTTACTCTGATTTTTGATGTAATAGGGGGCAAACGAGCAGACGTATAGCCTGATGGTAAGCGATTACCACCGCCCAATAACACCCGCCACACTAGAGGCGTCACAAGTGCGTAGCGGGCCTTTGGGGGATGGAGGGTTACGGGTATGGTCCTCCAGTATCCTTACTCACTCGGTGAAGTATAGCGCAGGCGGGCGGCAGGTGTTTCACTCCGGTCGAGCCGGCCCATGCATACCATGCACGACAGCATGAATCATTGTGTCATCGACATGCTCACGTCACAAAAATTGTTCGGTCACGATGAGCTCTTTTTAGTAGTGAGTAATCTTTTGGGTTCCCTTCACTGAGATGCTAATGTTTGATGTTGATAAATATTTTTTAAATAAATTAAATTTTTAATTTTAATAAAAAAAATTATGAAATCTCAAATTTTTCTAATTAATTTTGCAAATAACAATCTAAGTTGATATTATGTTTTCACTCCTATCGGCAATCCTAATGACTGCCAATTTTGTTATTTACAAACTTATTGGTAACAACATGAGTCGATTTGGAAATCATCAAATCCCTTCACTGATCATAAGTTAGGTTAAATTCTACTTATTTTAAATCACATTACTTATGCTGATTTTATTTTACTTCTAGCGTCCCTACTATCAATACGACAGCAACTTCCAAATCATGTTCCTGGTTGGAAGTGGGGGTCGCCCAGAGATCCCCTCCACTCTATCGGAAGAAGGCCAGCAGTTCTGCATGCTGTGTCTGACCCACGACTGTGAGGTTAGACCTAAGGCTGAGGATCTCACTCCACACCACTTCCTTATGGTAAGAAAGCGTAGTGCTCCTCTACTCAAGTACTACTCCTCTTTCAGTACGGTTGGGCCGGCTCGACCGGGGCTGTAATACCCTCGCACAAAAGATCAACGTGGATTGACAGCGTTCGTGCTGTAGTGTTTCGTTGATGAGTGCGAGACCGGAGGCCTAATAATACAGAAACATCACTAGGCCGCCATGGTGTGGGTCACCAAGCTGCATTGGCTGCATTCGCATTGAGTATGGTGACCACCTCTCTTGGATTGTGCTGATGCTTCCCATCAGGCAGAGTAATCATTTTGGCAGGGCCATACATAAAAAAACTGATCTAGGTTTAAAAAGGAGAAGTAATGTGATTTATCCGAGGATTTTCCAAACAGATAATCATTTATTATCTCCATAATAGTTCAGGGGCTGATTGCTTAGCTGGAGGTCTTAGTTCTATTCTCATCTAGGACAAATATTTTGTGTGAAGAATACGTTATTATTAGTTTTGAGATAACGTAGCAATATAGATAGGTATGTTTGTCTGCAAGAGATAAATAAAGCAGACATGGCAGTGTTTTGGAACAGGCTTATGTAAAGCTGTGAATTGCAATGGGCTGATCATGATAATGATTATCATTATTAGATAGAAAACTATAGTTTTAAACCGCATTTCTGATTAACAAGAGAGAACAAACGATCTCTGATGTATAATATATAAAGTGCGTCCTTACTGCCAAAAGCAATATCTTCCAAGCAACCCTAGGATGACAGTATTAGTTGACGGTGCTATGAGTTTTATAATGATAATTTGTTAATGAATATAATAAGAAATACATATATTTAGTACAGACTCTGTCTAGATTGAGCGACTGCTGTGCTTGAGGTCTTGGGTTCGATTCCGGAGTCAGACCAAATGTTTGTATGATCTGCAAGTATTTATTTCGGAGTGTGGGGATTTTCTATATACATATAATATGTATGTATTTACAAAAAAAAATGTGTAATGTATTTATATCAGTTGTCTAGTACCCATAACACAAGCTTTACTTAGTCTGGAACTAGATGGCGTTGTGTGTTAGAGGTCGAAAAATATTTTTTATTATTTTAAATTGCAGGTAAAAAACGATGACGACTGCAAATGCGAGCCCGCCTTCCTCATCACATAGACAGCTGTGACGTCACTTGAGGATCTGCCTTCGGTATGACGTCACTGGTCGTATATACGTAGCTATTTTCAAGTAGAGTAGGAGATCATCAAGTGATGATTCTATAATGCTACTAGCGACAGGGTTATTTGATGAAAATCAGTTAGAGTAGGATAGAAATATAAACAGGGTTACTGGTTAAGTTGAACTAGATAATTTAAGAGGTTGCAGTAGCTATGGTTTCAGATAGACTTCACTATGAAATACCATATCGCAAAATTTTGGACTTTTAAGAACTATATACTACGCCGGCAGCAAGTCCGGCGAGTATGACGCCGACACAGGCCAAAGAGTATCATTTCATTTGTGAATAATCCTGCGGCCATTACGGCAGGCGGATTTGAGGAGGAGGCCTTAGATTTTAAAAAACTGAATAATTTGTAGCTAATATAATATTAATAAGGCGCTCATAGCCCAGTTGCACTCGGTGATTAGAAACAATCATCGAGAGCAAGCAACGACGGCGCGGTCAGTACCTGGATGGGTGACCGCTGGTGGCATGTTACCATGAGCGTCTGCGTGATTCGGAGGTCACGTTAAGTAGTCGGTCCCGGTTGTTATCATACGATAACAGTCGTGAAGCTTAGTTGGAAGCCTTCGGGGGGCTTAAAACATCCAACGGCAAGATTTACGTAGCCACAACGTATTCTTGCCAGTCCCCAACCCGCACTCGGCCAGCGTGGGGACGTATGGCCTTAACCCTCTCCTGAGAGGAGACCCGAGCCCAGCAGTGGGACATTATGGGTTGTTGATTGATTGAATATAATATTTTAAAAGTCCACCAGTTTAATTTTTTTTTTTGAGCAGAATTGCCGTCGGATACCACCTATTGGTGGTTATTTAGGACTCGAACTGACTAAAAACCGCACACCGTCTCGGGTACTAGAAGCCGGAGAACCAGGTGCACGGAAGGAAATCCCTGGAACCCCGTTGTACCTCGGGAAATCTACGTTTCGTAGATGGCCCCCTCCTGTGTAGTTACCCCGTTGCATCTTTTCTGTTTAGAAAAGGGGCGCGAGCACTTTATAGGGCTCGCGCGGCTTCGCGGCCTGCTTCTGCTGGGGTGGCAGTTGGCCTCATCTGTCATCCTAGGCTTATGCTTATGGAGGACGGAGATCGTTTTGTGATCTCCGTCGCCCGAATCGTCTGCAGTACCTCAGCCCGTTCCGTGGCCTGGCGGAAAGGGAGAGCTCTAAGGAGATGGCGGACATAATCAGTATTGGGATAATTATTTGTAATAATAGCTACTACAACCAATGAAGCATCTAGAATCAGTAACCCTGTATGTACAACGTGTTACAAAAACGTATACTTATATCTTATATAATAAATACAGACTGAAAAATCTGATCAGATTTCGTTTTCTTTAGAATATACTTTTCTTCGAGAATTCAATTGCATTTCTTATTTCAATAATCTGTGGATATGTATGTTTTTCCGTGGCAGTTTACCTCTTTAACTGGTATTTATTCAATGTCTTTATATTCCTATATCTCACAATATATTTCACATAACTTAATGTATACATATTTCAATTTTGGTTTCGAATTTTTAAAATAGACACATTTTTTATATGTATGCATTTATGTAATACAAATATTTTCTGTTACTCACAGATTTTACTGCATTTTGACTAACTAAGTTGTAACCATATACAGCAGAGAGAAACCGTTTTCATCTCTTTGTTAATTTGTGTTTTATTTAATACTACATCCCCCAAACGATGAGTGTATCCTGTTTCGCGGGGACTTTATAATACATACATGACACGGACACAAAGAACATCCAGACTCGGAACAACGATTTGTGGATCACACGAAGTGTGCGTGCGACCGCTTAAACTACATGGAATGTACGTGCATGGAATAAAGTATATATTATTCACGATAAAAATATTTCACAACACGACTTCACGGGTGGTCTAGTGGTTTAAACGGTCGCCATGCTGCTTTCTACTGCATGAAGGGTTGATCAACAAACCGTTGTTCCAAGTCTGGGTGATCTTTGTATGCGTTTCATGTATGTTTGTAAAGTCCCCTGCAACACAGGATGTATGTTCCTAACGGGGTTAAATTTTTTTAAAAAGAATTAAAAAGTAACTAAAATTAACATTGGAACGATAATATATACTATATTAATATCGCAGAAGAAGGCATTCTATTATAGCTTAATATAACGTACATAATGTCAACAACTGAACAATGCTTTTTTATTTATTAAGCTTAATTCGTTCGAATTATAGTTCATGGGATTAATAGTTTAAGTATTTTATTGTTAGTTATTTGTTTTGTTGCAAATTTACTTAAGTTAACTTAGATGATCTTAAGTTATGCAGTATGTAAGTTGGAAAAATAATGTTAAAAGATAGTTGCATAGATATAGATTGATTTAATTTAAAATATAGGATGGATACGGTTTTATTTCTTTCCTTTAAAGATGCCATTATCTATTGCTGTAATATATTCTTAATTAATTTTACCACATACTTTCTGCATTCCACAACTCAAAGTATAGTTTGTGGAATCTAGAAGCCATTTTTACCCGACTACGGCGAAACCAAAAAGAAGTACAATAGTTTTGGCAGTATTTGTATGTTTTTATGTTCCAGCATATTGTATCGAGTAAAAAAACATAAAAATAATTATGATGATTCACTTAATAGACGGTTTAAATTCCAGCATTATGAGATTTATACCGTTTATTAAGTAAATCATTCTAATTATTTCTTATCATGAGATACGTCAGGCGGTACAAAAGTCCCATACAAACCTGCCATTGTTCTTGTATCAAATGTTTAAAATATAGTCCGGTTAGTTTAAAAAAAATCTTATACCTAAACATTTCTATAAGTTTGTAAAAATTATAAGAATCAGTTTGTAAAGAAACAAGAAACAAAATTATGACTAACGTGGAAATCAAATTCAAAGTGTTATAACCAGTTTTTGGCATTTATTTAATAAAGCATCTATCATAAGAGAAACAGCGAAATAAAAAAACATAATGAAGAATATTTCTATCGACATGTTACATTTTACTTGTCATTTTTGAATAATTTATTCGATTTCCTGAAATGCAACAGAAATCTGCGTGCAATATTTGATTAGACCAAAAAGCACGTGCTGTTTGATTTGACCAATGAGAGTGCGGTATTTGAATTGACCAATGAGCGCTACGCTAGAATTAACCGCCAGATTTTAGGTTAGATCAAATGAGATGTCAGATGTTACATATTTTTTTAAATAGATAAATTATTTTATATGTTGGTCGAGAACTTACTGCTGCTTGATTATAAATGTATATTATAATAATGTATGTATATATGTAGATTAATAATTATATGAATTTTATTAATTGTTGACACGCCTTTAAGGCCACTTAATGTAGCTATAGAATGTAGAATGTTGTTTATGTAAATATAATACGTATATAGTTTATAGCGCTTTAAGTTTTAAGTTTAAAAATGCAATTTTTAAAAATTATGTAAATAAGAGAAATTTGTTTTTATATAAAAACCTTTTAAGCGAAAGTGATAAATAAGGGTTGCACGAAATTTGTTTGTAATATCCTTATTTTTATTCCAAATGGAGGGTAGTTTGTTTTAGGCGTGGTTTTAACTTAGATTTTATTTTTTGAACAAAGAAATCGTGTAAAACATGAAATATTTTAAACAAAGTGTGTACTGTTGTATTTTACTTTGGTGTAATTTAAAATATCTGCTACTTAATACTTATGAACAAAAATATAATATGAATAAAAGCCAATGAGATAAAGTAATAAAGCATTTTCATTTTATCACAAATGTATATGAACACTAGCCAACCCACGCAACTTCGTCACCGACTATTTTTAAACATTCGGATCCTACTGATATAAGCGTGATGTTAACTATCCTATCTTAAGTACACCAGTTAAACACATTTAAAAAACCGTCAAAATCGATTTGATAGCTTTGGTAAATAAATAACTTACAAAGCCTTCCGACCCCCGATACATCGGCTCGTTTGCTCTCAATTACATAAAAAAAAACGAACTAAGTAAATACATTTTGTGCACTTTTAGACGGCGGACGGACTTTTAGACATGATATTTATCTATCCATGTGTAACGCGCGTAGTCAAGATGGCGGTAAAATAACACATTATATTAGCACAAACTTATAATATTCTCCAGTGCACATCAAGTAGAACAGTAAGGAAATATGATTATTAATATTATTTAATATGAATCAACTATTTACTTGATTATTAAATTATATGGTTATAATATATTTTACAAGAGGTTGGAATCGTTACTGATAACATATATTTTTTACATTAGATATTCAGATTTATAATACGAATTGTCACCCCCTTATTCACTCCATGGGTATCGTAAGAGCAGGCTAATGGAGCAAACTGTATAGGACAATATCACTATAAGCGAAGGATATCTTCAGCGTCGTATAGTAAGCTAAATCTCCTTTCTTAAGAGAGACCTACGTCCAGCAGAAGACTATTAAAAGCTATTAATGAAGTTCACCTAACGGTTAGTGGTTCTCACCGCCACACGAGAGTGCGTTACTGCCCTTTGAAATGAACGGAAGGCCTTTCAGTATTAAACGCCGTATTTGATTACGATCACCTCCCTGACACGGTTAAGAGCAACACCGGCTGTCTGTGACTCTAGTCTTTACGACCGATCCAAAAAAATTTATATATATAAGTATTTATACTTATTTCTTTTATCTACTACCTGGGATAGGCAGTGCTGCGTAACTGCTGTGCTTGAGGTCTCGGTCAATTCCCTGGTCGCACCAAATGTGTGTATGATTTGCAAATATTTCTTTCGGAATTTGGATGTTTTCTATGTATGATACGTATTTATTTCCTAAAATAACAAATGTGTGTTTATATCAATTGTCTAGTACCCATAATACAAGGTCTGCTTAGTTTGGGACTAGACGAACGAATTTTTTTTTTGATATCAAAATTAATATACATAAGGGTGACCAAGTCGGTGCCAGTGACACAGTATTACTTAGCAAGCAAAGTGATTTTGGTTAGCAGTGTTGCGAACAAACAAAGGTATTAATTAAAAAATGACTTTGTTCCTGAATGTGCGTATACACTTGAGGGACGCACAACACAGTGATACATTTCCTGTTGCGTACTTTATTCAACTGTCGTATGTAAGTGGTAAACCTAATCGCCTTGAAGCATTAGGAAATGGACAACATTGTCTGAACGAGGATAACGTTGAATGAGGTGTAAATAAATGAATCATTATTACAACAAAGGTCAACAGTCGGTATACATTACATACAATCTGCGTCATGCGGTGATACCCCCAGGTTTGCTCATTGCACGGGTTCAATTCTTTTACAAAAATTCAATTTTGCCTAGAGATTTCGTC
The DNA here is from genome assembly GCA_003709505.1 of Hyphantria cunea. Classification (NCBI taxonomy): domain Eukaryota; kingdom Metazoa; phylum Arthropoda; class Insecta; order Lepidoptera; family Erebidae; genus Hyphantria; species Hyphantria cunea. The sequence continues at coordinate 151,419 of PKRV01000232.1, read as the reverse complement.
GGGGGAAAGCCTGTGTTGTGTTTCACTGAGTGAGTGACCAGGATCTTCCCATCCCCCAAAGGCCGACAACGTACTTGTGACGCCTTTGGTGTTGCGGGTGATCATGGGCGGCGCTGATCGCTTAACATCAGACGATACGTTTGCTTGTGGCAAAATACGTATCGCCTGTTGTCAAATTCCCCATTCCATAAAAAGAACTTGTTTTGTGGAGGTCTAATGGCAGCCACTCCACGTAAGAAATCACAATTCGGCCAGGTCGCAATAACCTTAAAGCTGACTCCAAAATAGTTTTGGGAAAAGTAGATAGTTAAATAACTATAATATCTATTTTATTTGCTAAAATTACACAAATGTAAGCCATGCAGTTGTTATAAAAATAACAGTCATTATATCTACTACAACCAATGCAGTTCTAGTAATGCAGGTATTTGGGACAGATAAGTAAGTAGGTTAACGGCTAATGTGCAAGTTACTAAATGATTAAGTTTATTTCGTCGATAGCGAAATGATTCGAAATCCTCATAACACTGTTTTGATGGGAATTTTTATTTTATTTCATTTTAAAACTTCATGCACACATGTACAACGGCGGGCTTAATGCCCAAGGCATTCTCTACCAGCCAATGGGAGGTGTAGAAATTATGTGAGGTAGCTGCATTGTGGTGGAATTAAGAAGTTATAATTGTCATCAATATAACGAACTGATATAAACTTACATAATATAACTACACATAGTCTGAATTTCTCCACGAACCTAGACTATCCATACACAATGGGTCGCCAAAAGCTCATAGTTCTATATATTGTAATCACCATGTTGGTGATGAACATCAGTTACATGTCCATCGGCTAAGGCACCAGACACTGTTCCGAAAATAGAGATCGCATAGGTGTACATTCATCATCTTTAATCATCATCATCTTTTTTTCTAGCCATGTCTTCCTTGAAGTAGTCTGTCCAGCCCTAAACAAAGATGTGTTTCTAGAATCGCTAACGCCTCAACTCTTTTTGTATTATTTGCTCATATTTTGTTTAGACAAAAATCATAACCAACCTATTTATGAAAGTGTTAAGTGACCTTCATTGTTTCTCTGCGAGACGCTAAAAATAATCTTCCAAAAATATGTAGTAAAACAACCAAATTCAGAAGCTAACAGATTAAAGTTTACTTTTCACATTAAACACAATGAGTTATAAAAATATTTTTATTACTGCAACAGCATTAAAACAATAGTATTTCAGATTTAATTTAAATCTAAGACACAGGTTTTAAAGTTTCAGTATTGAGAGGTCAGGCTGCAGCTTCTCAAGGAACATGTTTCAGTTGTGGATTCTTGAGGTCCTCGGGAGTTATTGCAAGTTGACATTTCTTGGCAAATCTGTGACATTTAGTACCGGAACAGCACTGGCTGTCGTTGTTGCACTGAAATACGATAAAATAACTATTAGCAACGAATTTAGTAAAAGTTATTAATATTTTATATGTGCTGTATATGTATAAAACATCCAACGACAAGATATGTAGCCACAACGTATTCTTGCCAGCCCCCACCCGCAGTTGGCCAGCGTGGGGACGTATGGCCTTAACCCTCTGCTGAGAGGAGACCCGAGCCTAGCAGTGGGACATTATGGGTTGTTGATGATGATGATATATGTGCTGACCAAAGTGACTCTACTTTGCCTGATGGAAAACATTAGTAGAGTCCAGGAGTAGGAGTCAACACACTCACTTTGAATCCAGACAAAACTACAATGCACGATGGTGGCCCACACTAAGACTCTACTGAGATGCTTCTGCGTCATTGGCCCTCCGGTCTCGCACTCACCAACGAAACACTTTTTAGGTTGACCTTCTTTGCGAGGGAGTACCGCCCTGGTTGAGTTGTTCATTCATGCTGAAATCAGCGTGGCTCTACTACCTTCAAAATTAAACTATTCTACAATTTATGGAGGAGGAGAAAAATTAGTAAAGAGTTACCGGACGCTATGTGATTACTGTTACACACGTAAATGGGCCCACACTCGTCATGGAACCGTTAGTGGAAATTTGAATTCTGATTGGGCCGAAGAGGGAATGAAAACAATGAGGCTAAGTAAGGTATCTATCTGCTGCCATTTTCTTTTCATAATCAAAATCCACGTATTTCATTTTCTGTTTAATTAATAACTAGCTGTGCCCCGCGGAGTTACCCGCGGTTGGTGATGTAAAGGTGGCAGACAAGTCAAAAACTACTAATTAAACATATGAACCTTCATCTTGAATCACTCTATCTATTGCGCAATACTACATTAAATCCGTTCAGTAGTTTAAAAGATCTGAGCGAATAAAAAGCGGAAGCGTCTTCACTTTATATACAAAGTATTCACCCTTTTTATTTGGTATTTTATTGGTAAATTTTCTAAAAATGAATCCTAACTATATCGATTTTTCACCCTCGGAATTTCATTAAAGATATATCTAAATATCTATCTTCTCAAGATTGTTTTTTTGCCATCGACTAAAATTTATATTTTAATCTTACTAAATTTATCATGTTGTAAGGTTACTGCATGTCAAAAACTTGATAATGGTATTCATTTGCTAATTTGCGGTCTATAAAGTACCTACTTTAAAAACAATTTCAATAATTCTCTTAACATTAGAAAACTAATAAATTAGGTAACATTCTTGCAGTACTGAGAGAAAACTATTAATATCCTAACTAAGAGAAAACTATTTACTAATCGTAGAACCGGGATACTAGTATTTATCTGTAGCACATCATAATCATTTGAGGGGAATTAACGCGATCACTCATCTATAGGTATTACATACCTCTGATTTTCCGTTAATTCCCATGAAAATAATTATTATATCATGAAACGCCAAAGTTTAAGAGTTAATATCTGTAGCACGTATTTCATTTCAGTTATAAGAACGCAAAGTCAAGGCTCAAGAATACAACTTGCTGTTTAGACAGGAATTTATACATAGAACTTAATTAGACCATAGTTATAAATGCTTACATATCCAGTCACACAGACTATCCAAGGCAATTAAATATCGACGAAGAATTCCTAAGATTGTTGTAAACTAAAGCAATTACTTACATCGTCGCCATGTTGCCCACATTTAGCACTTTCTACGCCATTTATGTTGATTAAATAAACTGTTAATGCAATGAGTAGAACAATGGCACTTAGACGTCTCATTGTGTTGGAATGTATTCGTATACTGACGGGAAATCAGACTGACCACAAATACTTGTGAATGCTAACGTGATTAGTGAGGTCAAACTGAGAACTTCATAAGTAAGGACGCATACACAATGACAGACCCGTCATACATTACTCGTCTAGAAATAAATATATGTTTTCGTACATCTAACACACAACGCCATCTAGTTCCAAATGTTATAGTTTGTTACGCTTTTACGGCTAAACCGCTGCACCAATTTCAATGAAATTTGGCTTGGAGATACTTTGATTCTTAAAGAAGGACATAGACTACACTACCGCAAAATCCGATAACACGCGGGCGTATCTACGTCCAAAAGATAGTATTTACATAAAAAATTAAAAAAAACTCCATTGCGTATATGTTTTAGTTTGCAAATAAACACTCATAATGTTTATTTTTTTAAAGGTTATCTCTCACTGCTATCACTAGACGTTCTGCGAACTGTTTGCTTTGTTCTCGAATTAAGATTAATTCAAATTAAACTCGATAAATCATACTACTAGAACCGCAGCTTTGCCTGCGTATACGTCAGTCATTGCGACAAAAAGTAGCTTGGAACATGACATCATGTTCCAAGCTCCAACCTATCTCTATAGCGAAATTCATTCAGTGGTTTAGCCGTGCAAGTGCAATAGACATGCATACAACAACAGATAAATTTCCCTTATAATATTAGTATGGATTACATTAAGATTTTTTTTCATTTTTTTAAAAATAACTTAAGCATGAGAATGGGAATGTCTGAAAAACAGAGTAGTTCTAAATTGACCTTGCTTACTATTTAGCATTTTGACGCTTATATTTATAGTTTATATATAGTTTATATATATAGTTTGCTATGATCAAATAATTTTCTTATGTTCTTTTGGTTTTCCCGGACTGTTTCCGCACTTAGCCTCTTGTTTGGGCCATTGTGTGTCTTTCGTCGTATTTCGCACGTCCTAAACAAGTTATAGCCGAAACAAACGCAAGCGTTTTAATATACTTTGTAGCTTAAATAGCCTAGTAAATAAATGAAAGACCTGTGCTATATCTTTACGCTTACGATAGGAATTTACTTATCTATGTATCTATCTCAGCCTTTTTATCCAGTTTTGGACGTAGGTCTCTTCTATACTCTTCCACCTCTTACGGTCTTGAGTCGACAATATTCACGCTTTACCTGCATGTCCTTTGATATCGTCCTTCCATCTCATTGTTGATCTACCTCGCGGTCAAGTATGTGCCCTCGGGCCACTCCAACCGCCTTTGTGTCCACCTTCCGCTACTCATTACAACATACTCATTTTTAATCAACAGCAATTAAGATTAGTTGATGAAGGTATACTAATACTACGATTCATTTAAATTTTGTACCGTTACTTTAGCGGGATTTCCATGATACGGTAACCTTGACGTGTTGCTACAGTCAAACCTAGGGTTGATGATGGTGTTGAGAATGATGTGTGTTAAATGCCACTGCTGTATATAAGACTCTCAATGTAAGAAGGTTTTTGGCCTATTACATCACACCGACACAATATTTTTCTTCTATTTGCAGTGTGCCTACATTGCTAATTTTTTGACACGTACGGTATTAATAGGGGTGGGTAACACTCTGTTTTAATTTGTCACTACATGAATATCAACTGTACTTATTATTTAATGGCCTGGAGCTCCGTTCGTATCGGCTATCATATTATATTCCCGATAAGAAGTCAATATACATTGTTCCAAGATCAAGATAACAGTATCTTCATACAAAAAAATATCTTAAACAGACATACAGACAGACACACTTCCTTATTTATAATATTAGTCTGGTTTTCCTCAATCTTTAAGGCTATCTATAGTTATAATTGAGTAGAGTTGTATGAATACATGTTTACATAGGTAATAAGTTTTATGTGTATTTTCCAGACAACGTATAGATAGGCATTACCGGTTCTCACACAACAAAGTGCCATTACAGATGACATCACAAGATTAAATAAGATATTTTGTATGTATAAATAATTTAAGACAGCTGCACAAAAACGTATGTTTTAATATTTACCTATAATCTATAGGTACATATGAAAATACAAGACCCAACCGACAGACTCATTCATCAGCGCAGTGCCTACATTCTGGAGCTACGGATGTGAAATCTGACAATTGAGCCTTTTCTATATATTCAAAAACAAATAAATTATTGAAAAGCACAGGTAAAAGGAGTACATTTTGGTCATATATTTTTGTACACGCTTTTAAGCTCCACGTGTCAGACGCTTTAAGGCTCTGCTGTTCAAGCGCCTGCCAAATTATTAATGGCAGCGTCTTCTGGTATGGTACGCTTTGGCAAGGATCAGAAAATCCATGCGTAACGGTATGCGGTATAGTCGGTTACCGAATCAATCTGTAACCGTTTCAAAGGGTTACTTATTGATTTGGTTAGCAGATTATATAGGTTATTGTTTTAAGGGGGTTAAACAAACAATATGGGTTAACCCAAATTAAAGGGTTTATGTTTTTGAAACTGTTAACCCAAATGATAGAATTTAGCCCAGGATTTTGGTTATTTTACAAGGTGACGCGACGCGAAAATTAAACAATTTTACTTTATTAAACTAACATAGTGAAAAAAAAATACTAACCGAGACCCCTCCATCTTACGCAAATACTGTACGAAGACGACTGTAACGAAGAATGAATCACGGACCTAGAGAGGGTTTGGTTTCTACAAGCACACAGGTATTCAAAGGTTTTATTTATGTAAAAATAAGTTACTTCTGATCGTTCTTAGATTTTGAAATGCTCTTTAAAAGATGTTGGTATAGATATTGATACACTGTCGAAAATCAATTCATTGACATTAATCTGAGCTCATTAATGTCTTTAAACAGACAAACTTTATAAACGGGTTTTGTAGTTATGATTAGAAATTTGAAAAATTGTACTGTCATGAATTGAGCGTATTAAAACTAAGATTTAATTTAACTACGAAATAATGATATTAAAATACTTCTCATGATAGCCCACATTCATATGTAAGTACGGATTGCCTTCGGGCGATAAGCCCTTCCCTAGTTTAAGTTAACCTTATTACTAATCCGTTATAATAGATAGATTTATTATTCTCTTTATTACATTTATATATACAATTATTAAAAATACATATATAAAAAAATAGAAAAAAAATATTGTGGACCACCGACTTCGAGTACAGGGACCAATCAATCGATTCGATAATCTAGTGAGATAAATCCAGTTATTTCGTATGTTTTTCTTTTTCAACTCTCACGAGATTCCTCACTCGTTTCTCCCTCATTCTCTTCTCTCTCTCCCCTCTCTCGTTCTACTTCTCTTTCCCCCCCTCTCTCAGTCTTTCTCTCTCTTCCTGACTCTATATAAATGAAACAACATTTAGGTGAGTATCAGAACCACCAATAGCACTATCTTCAACAGCTTTTGACAGTTCACTGCCGTTCATAGACATACCTTTAGAAACGAGGGTTTGGTGTATTATATCACGCTGGCAAGACGGGCTGGTATAAGCTTTGTTTCAAGAATCCTTCTCTTTGCAGATGATAATAATATTATAATATTTAGTCGGTTCTTACGGCACCCACGTAATTCGCAAAGGTGACGAATTTATTTATTTTATTTTAAAATTTCATGTACACATGAACACCGTGCCATCGCTTCAAGAGATAATTTTATATTTTAATACCTTTGTAACAATTGTGTAACATTATCATCTTTCTTTTCTCAAATTTCAAAATGCCCGGAAAAGGCTATTGGCTTGAGACAAACTGTATAAGATCACAAAATGTACCTACACTTAGTAATTTTGCAGTTGAATTTGATAGTTATCTACGTTCTCTTTGAATGAGAAACGGAAGAGAATTTGATTAGCCCGTCCTTACTCAGATTTTTTTAAATATCTATAATTGGCATACCAGTTAACAATTGCTGCATTCGTGTATAAAATACACCAATTGTGACTCATTGTATGTTTTGTATTATGTACGCAATGAAGATAGATAAATTTAAAAAAAAACTATTAGGCGAGTGGTGATACAATGCCATCGTTGCACTTTTGACGCAATCTGATCGAAGAATATTTGTGACCTGAGTGAGTGTCCATCAATCAGGCACTGAAAAATTATATAAAATAAATCAAGTAAAATTTTTGAGCTGGTTTATTCCATTCGTCATTTATAAAGTAGGTAAAAACAATACATAAATGAATATATTAAATACATCTAGAAAATTTATTTAATTTAATTACTATCGTATTCAAATGGAATTAGAATTAGATTCATGAAGGCTGACTTGCATCCTGATTAAAAAAAATATTGTAACAGTAGTGAACATATTACGACCTTATTTGAAGGGCACTAGACAACAATTTCAAGTAGACGGTTTATTATAAAGGTACCTTTAAATCGCACTGGTTGAAAGTCACCCCAGTACTAACTTTTTCTCATAACTACTACACAATCTTTTCGTCCTTTATCGTACTTACTTTTATTTATTCCATGAAGATACAACTTTGACAAGTATTTATTAGAACTAACAAGAACTCCTCAAAATCTCTGTATAATCTATGTTTTTATTTGTTTTATTTTTTGCTTTTGTGGAGGAAAGGGCCACATGTTCCTCCGACACAAAGAGAGGATCCTCCGACCAGGCGAGGTGATCATGCCTGGCGGGCCACTGCCCAACGGTTGATGTTGGGAAGTTGTACATGTGTTAATCGGCGCGAGAAATTCTATTGCGCGATTTAGGATTGGTAGTTTCTTAGTTTTCTTCGTTGCTCCGGAGTTCGATTTTTCTTCGGTAGATGGCGCTATTATATATTTTATGTTATTGCCGTGTATGTGGAAGTCGCCACACTTTTATTTGAATTAGGCCTCACCAGGCGCTTTCGAAACGTTCCATTAATGACTTTAGTAGCTTGGTTCCAAAATGTCATTTCTATGGCGAAGAACAGGCAAAAAACTTCATATGTTACTCTTTATTTTAGTGTACATTACGATTTATGTATGAAACAACAACGTAAAATAGCAAAATTAGAACCTAACTAATTTGAAATAAATACTTTGAGGGTGATTTGTCTAGACTCTAAGCAAATCTCCTTCAAGAAATCATGTATTTCTGAATTGTTGTTATATATTTTTTGTCCCGAATATAGGGTTCACTCGTGGTCACTCGTCATATAAAACTTACTTCACAGTTTTTTTTTAAATGAACTCTTTGATTAATATATTTGGCCACGTACGAACGTGTCCAAATTATTGTGTCGTGTGCCACTAAAGGCACGCGTACCATTGGTTCACCATCCCTGTGTACGTCTGTGGAGTTAAGACAGATACGCACTGTTAAGCAAAAGTTTTGTTACTTATCATCGAGTGAGTGAGGTTTGGTTCCCAGGTGTAGCTCGAGTCCATTAAATGTTCGTGATTAATTTCAGTTTAAGAATACTCGTTGGAAATTACTCTTTTATCTGAGCTTCTACAAACATATATTGTTTGAGTGTGTCATTGTTTTCTATAATACAGCCGTACATACTTATAACACCTGGAATTTTATGTGGATGATTTAATTATAAGGAGACTGCACAGATGGTGCAGTGGTTTAAAGAGACACTTTACTATCTACTGCTTCGGGTATTGTGGGTTTGATGTGGGTCGTACATGAAGAAATTATGATGGAATTTTGACCACCGGGCGAACACTAGTTGTAAAAAACCTATTTTAGATAATATAACTTAGTAGGTTTTCTACATATGTATGTACACGACATAAAGGCAATCTAAAAAAAAGTAATTGTAATCAGTATTGAGGAAAACAATAAGTATAATACTGTTGCCAATAGCAAACAACATACCAGTTGAGAGATTTGTAAACAATATGTGCACTATTCCGTTATCTGTGTATACGGGCGCGGCCCAGTGTTTACACTACATCGCATTACCATCAAAGCACGGGTAATTTTAGTTCGATTGGATTTAGACCTTAACTCAATATTTTTGACCACGCCAAGAAGGAACAGCTTCTCAATTAATCTTTTTTTTAACTGCCTCAGAGCGTCGTAATTTCTAAGCTGTTTCAGAAAAGTATTTTGTTTCTTTAAAAGGTTTTTTAATATATTGGTTTAGTTTCGTGTACTGTCAATACCAGTTCAAAGCCTTATGAAATAAATTGTTTTCATACCTTCAAAATTTGGTTCTGGAAGAATTTCTTTGCCATTGAATGGTAGATATCAACTATGTGTCATTTTTGTTTTCATTATAGCTATATTCAAGCCTCAAAACATCTTAAAAGCTAAAAATTGGGGAATCCGAGCACAAAAAGTGTGTATCGTTACTGACCTCATTTGATCAATATTATTCAAAGATTCTACTAAATTCAAACGATCCCATCATACATACTAAAATTTTAACACATTTTATTTTATAAATCACAAGCACCATTAATACAAAACTCTTTATACCCATTCATATACCAATGTGATATGTATCTATATAACAAACTGGTAAAAGGACAATGAAATTTTCAAGGGCAACACTAAAGCGCCGTTGTGGCCCAAATGTCACACTTCACCAATGCTTATAAGCCAGGGGAACAGATATTTGTCATTAGTTCTACATTCGATCAACTACAATGAGTCGTTTTTGCATTGTCGTTTTAGTATCAGTCCTTGTCCAGACCACTTTTTGTAATGTGGAAACGGTTGCGAAGGATACCCCCTTAGTAAATGAGAAAGGAAATGAAAATGAAGAATTAGAAACGCCTGTAGAGAATGTTCAAAGTTTTGCTAATGAAGTAAAGGCCACAGATGAGACGTGTGCTAAAGTCGGAGAGTTTGTAAGTTTTGGTTTTTATTTTTAATGTTTTTGACGTTAGATTTTGCAGTTTTTTTTTAATTATATGTCAAGATTATTGGCGTCGTTGGTCTGGTGGTTAATGTGGGTGACTGCCGATCAAGAGTTCTCGAGTTTGATTCCCGGGTCGGACTGCTGTTGGGTTTTCCTGACAAGAAATTTTAATAGCAGCCCGGAGTACAAAGATGGCGTTATTTTCTGCACGTCAAGTCGTCGCCAAGATCCCGGTTGTCATGAACATCTACGACAATCGTTATTGGGGAGTCAGTGCCCTCAAACATACTGATAACCCATTAAATCTTCTAATTCAGTTCACCCAGGTAAAACCAGTTGAACTAGTAGCCAAACTCAAATAATCTTGAGAATAATAAACAGCTGAGCTCCGCGGTGTTACCCGCGGTTGTTGTTGTACTACGGGTTACACCGCGGGGCTCAACTAGTTTGTTATATTTCTGTCATCTATCAACATCCCATTCCCATAGCACATATTCTGGCTAGTATAGATACAGCCTGTGTTTGCAAGGTGTGTTAAGTTTCTATGTCATTATTAACAATTCACAATTATTTAAGTTTTGTTTCGGTTTTAGTGTCTGAGCCACGAGCGGTGTTGCACAAAAGTGTGTATGGGTTTTCTGAAAAGGTGCGTCTCGGCCCGAGAAGGAGATATCGATGAAGAATGAAAATGATAACACACTATTATACGTGTCGAGCCTACAAGTATGGACGCACAGACAGCTGATAAGCTACTGTTAGTGTTGTCATTTAGATATGACCAGCACTATGTAAATATTTAAATAAAAGTGTTTGTATAAGATTAAAAATATTTGTTTTATTGATTATACAAAAACAGCTATAACTTGTCGTTTTTTATATTATTTATTGTTAAGAATACTTCTCAAAAGGTATTAAAAATGTTTCACATAGAGGATTACATCTCCTTTAGGGGTCACCCTCGATAAGACGATGTCTGTGTATTCCTGGACATCGCCTGAACGAGGCCTTTGTACCTATGAATAGTGTCTGCTTTTACTCCGAACAAACAATAGGATGGAACCGGTAGTCTTCATACAAGCTGTTCCTGGATCCTTCCGAAAACATTACATTGCGATTGTTAACTAAAAGTGACAAATTTTTCCTTAATTCACAGAGTAATGGAAAGCTACTTAAATATTTTGTTCTTTAAACAATCAATAAGCTAATTTATTACATACATAAAAATACTAGAAAATGAAAAATTCGAAAGTTTATAAACTTACATATGAACCTATTTATAAAACTGGAAAAAGTACTACTTTCAAGGGCAACACTAAAGCGCCGTAGTGGCTAGTGGCCCAAGTGTAGCACACACTTCGTCTATACTTATAAAAACCAGGTTAACCGATAATTTGTCATTAGTACTACATTCGATCAACTACAATGAGTCGTTTCTGCATTGTTGTTTTAGAGATAGTCCTTGTCCAGATCATTTTTTGTAATGTGGTGACGGTGGAAACCTCCTTGGCAGGTGAGGAAGGAGTGTTAGCAGTGCCTGTAGAAAATGTCCAGAGTTTTTCGAATGAACTGAAGGCAACAGATGAAAAGAAGTGTGCCAAAGTCGGGGAATATGTAAGTTTTTAGATTTTTTGTATTTAATTTTCCTTGTTATTTTGTCGCTAGCCATTATGTCCCCAGTCTTTTTGTGAAGGGAAAACTTCTTTAGCCACGTTGAGCACTTTTTGGTACTGGTCACTAGCGAAAAACTTAAATAAAATAGTAAGCGCTAAAGCGTTACATTGTATGAATTCGCAATCAGTAAAGCCTAAAACTGTTTTATCCCACAGTTTCTACTTCTAAATTATTATTTAGTTACTTTTTTTTATGGAATAGGGGGAAAACGAGCAGACGTATCGCCTGATGGTAAGCGATTACCACCGCCCTTGGACACCCGTAACACCAGAGGCGTCACAAGTGCATTGCCGGCCTTGGGTGAAGGGGAGGGAGATGAGGATTAGGGTTGGATTATAGGCCTTTGGTATCCTCACTCACTCGGCGAAACACAGCGCAGGCGCTGTTTTACACCGGTTTTCTGTGACACGACTCACAGAAAACCGGTGTGAAACAGCGCCTGTGAGATCACTCCGGTCGAGCCGGCCCTTGCATGCCGAAGCCTGACTCTCCCACGGTAAAACTTTTACTTTTACTGCTCTCTAGAATGCATATATTCAGGTTGCTGGAATTGTTAATATCTTTATTTATACAATCGAGATAAACGACCAACATCAGTGGTACTCGAGAACAGCTACGTCTAGAACATAATTACTTTTTCCTTTACTAAGAAGTAGAACTGGTAATCCACTAGTACTTTATGGACTGGAATTAGGTACTACGTCGATGAAGTCTTTTGGTCTGTCACCAGTTTCTTCCAAAACATTATGGTTAAAGTTAGAAACATTAGCATCAAGAGGAATAATTTAATTTTCCTTTGTTTTTCTAACATTTTTAATTGAGACTGTCTACCTATTTTAGGCACAGACGTGCGTAAGATGTATGAGCATTATTAATTAATTATATTCCTTCATAATATTAGGTCTGTTTTCCTTAACCAATGATGATGTAAGTCGATGTGTTATTGTTATGTTGTTTTGGCAAGGATTCAAACCACAACAGAACTATGCACCTGACTATAAATAAAATTATAATGCTTTTTGGTAATAAGTGACCCTTTAAACACACAGTATATTTTTATAGGTATAAACTACTACGGAATTATTCTGTTTCATCATCATCACCAGCCCATCGCAGTCCACAGCTGGACATAGACCTCTCCGATTGCTCGCCACTGACACCTATGGGAAGAATAGGGATAGTGATTTTCTATATCTTAATTCGTCATCATATGGAAAATCATTTACAAAATTATATGTAATTAATTAAACCTAACGTATCTACCTACCTTACCTAACGAACATATGCCCTTAACCCTCTCCTGAGAGGATACCCGAGCCCAGCAGTGGGACATTATGGGTTTTCGATGATTGATGAAACCTAAAAAAATGTTTTTTTTTGGACATCGCAAACCGTGCTTTCACTTTCGTCGAGTATAGTCCATCTTTGTCGAACCCTCTCCCAATATCTACAATAACTTTAAACAGATAATTGTTATTTCTTTATTACAAACTAATTTAATTGCACTGCTACTTTGATTCCAGTGTGACAGGGCCGAAATGTGCTGTTCATACATTTGTTTGGATTATTTGAAGAAATGCGTCTCGCCCGTAGGGGTGTCCCCGCCTCCTGAAGAATGATGTTCCACATACAAGGATAAACAGACACATAATTGACAAAAAAAACTCCTGTTAGTCATATATTTTATAAAAAAAATTAATAAATGTTCAAATAAAAGTGTTTAAATTTGATTTAAAAATTGTAATGTATTTATTATGTAATTATCCAAGATCGAATAATAATATCCACCACCCATTAGTAGTACTACGCCTTTACTTAGCCTTTAGTAGTCCACGACTGGACACAGGCATCTCCTAAATAGACATAAAATAAATGAATATACTTTCGAACATCTAACACACAACGCCGTCTAGTCCCAAACTAAGCAGAGTTTGTTTATAGAAACTAAACAACTGATGTAAATATATATATATACTTTTTTATGCATAAAAATGTCCCAAACTACGAAAGAACGATGCAATGGTTAACGAGTCAGACGACCCGTTAACAATCACGAAATTTCCTAGCTACTAAAATAGGTTAACATAGAGTTTATAGAAAAGGTACTAATTACTGAATCCTTTCTTATTTATTTTTATAATACTTTAACTTTCTTTTAATACCTTTAACGTATAACATTTCCGAGCATGCAATTTTGTGCGTCACTAGCGAACAGATTACAAAACATTATTATCGGTCATTCTGGAGAACGTTGCCAGCCTTGCGAAAGACGTCCACTTCAGGACATGGGTGGGAGGACATCCTCCGCAGGTACGATGATAATGATGATAGTGATAGGAAACATACTAGGGTTGCCATTGTGACATGGTAGTTTCGTATTTATTGGAAACTCTTTTTACTCTCTCCTTTAAAAAGAGAACTCCCGCATTTGGAATCTACATCTGTATCGCGGGGGACTTAACAAACATACATTAAACGGAAACAAAGAACACCTGGACTCAGAACAACAATTTTTGGATGACACAAAGTGTTTTCCCATGTGGTATTTAAATCTAAAACACTTGGTGCCCCCTTAAACCTATAGGCCAACTACGCAGTCGAAGCTTATTATATGTAGGTATATATAAGCTTATTATATATAATCAATATAATATATAAAACCAATTTTCGACACCCACGTCGCCTCAACTCCGCATGCCTCCCAAGTAAAGTAAAATTTTCGTTCATGAATTGTGCATAAAATATAAATAAGTCACTAATGTACCTAACTGTTAACAGTGTGTTATAGAAAACAAAACATAACAAATTATGTGGGTTGGTCCGTTATCTTTGGGTACGGGCGCGGCCCAGTGCTGCTTACCTAAAAATTTTGCCACATCTCGAGTATTTAATCGACTCCAAAAATGAGGCGGTTCTCCATTCGCCTGTATCTTTTTATGTTTGTTACTTCAGTACTTTCGATTGGGTTAACCGATTTTGATGATTCTTTTTTTATATGAAAGCTAGTGCCGTGTGGTCCCATTTCAGTCCAGTTCTTAAAGTTGTTTTTTTGGTATTTTTTTCATAGCAGGTATTGTACTTAACTCTTACACAATTTTATAAAAAAAATACTATTCTGTTTGATGAGTGTCATAGACCTTTTCAACGTGTCGTAGGAACCGATAAAGCAGACTTCGCATGACAACCGCACTACAGAGAGAAGGCAAACTTAAAACAAACCCTATACCATATAGCCAGCGTAAAATAATAGGCCAAAACCACCGTTTTAAGGAGAAGCCTTTGTCCAGTAGTGAACTACGGAGGGATAACGAAACTATACTGTGTTACATTAGCACTGTAATTAGAGGAGTTATTTTTTTTAAACTGGCAACATTTTATAGCCATTGAGACATTATTGGCTGGGTTTGATTAGAAACCGTACATATAGGCTTGTTAACATACGACATCGTCAGTGTCGCTTTAGTTATATCAGAATGCATCGCTTTAGTGCAATAGTTTTAGTTGTGATTTTGAGTCAGTCTGTGCTATGTAGTCTGATACCAGTTGTGAAAGATGTAACTAAGGCAGACGAAGTTAAAAACGTAATTCTACCTTTGGAGGCTGAAGGTTCTAATAATGTCTCATGTATTCCTTTAAGGGAACCTGTAAGTATTGTTTACTTATTTTTGAACTATTAAGGGATAGTTTTTTTATTTGTGTGTATAGGCAATCTAGCAGATGTATCGCCTGATGGTAAGAGATTACCGCCGCCCATGGACACCCGCAACACCAGAGGCGTCACAAGTGCATTGCCGGCTTTTGGGGGATGGGGAGAGGGGTTGCGGTATTTGCCTCCGGTATCCTCACTCACTCGGATAAACACAGCGCAGACAACGTTTCACAACGGTTAATTGTGAGGCCGTGGTATCACTCCGGTAGAGCCGACCAATTCGTGCCGAATCGTGGCGAAGGTATAATTAGGAAATGGAAAGCGAAATAACAGTGTAGCCCAAATAATTAAATGTCTGACTTTATTCATTATTTCTTTGTCTACTACGATAGTGAGGACTATTATTTTTAGAATACTCATGTAGAATACCAGGTATACTAAGCTCGACCGGCGCAATACTACCCTCGCACAAAAGACCAACCTAAAATGCATTCGCAGCATTCGTGTCAACGTGTTTCTTTGGTAAGTGCGAGACCGGAGGCCCAATGACGCGGAAGCATCATTAAGCCGCCATGTTGTTGGTCACCATGCCGCTTTGATGCATTGTCTGCATTAGCGATGAGTATGGTGACCACCACTTTAGGATTCTGCTTATGTTTCCCATCAGGCAGAGTAGAGTTAAGTTGGCTGGCCCAAACATAAATATATATGTATATAAAATAAGGTCACTGCGTTGTTTTCCTTTAAATAATATGTATACTTTCTAGCTGACCGGGAGAACTTCGCATCGCCATACTTATTTTCATAGATATTTTCTAAATTTTTGGACTACACAAACCTTAATCTTTTTTTCTATACAAACACATAAATAACGAATTATCCAGTTTGGTGCAGTCGATTGGAAGTTATGCGCGTACATACATTTTGGTAATTTATTTTTATTTATATAGATTATTTAACTAACTGATTATTACTTGACGAAATAACATGGGTTCTTAATTTATAGATAAATATCCAGCTATAGAACAAATCAAAAATCAAATAACTGGTTTTATATCAGCAGTTTTAAAATGTATTTAATTTTCCTTTAATAATGCTACTTTTAAGTATTGTTGTTGTATTTCTTATTTTTTACCCAGTGTCACTCTCACGACTAATACGAATCTAATTACACCAATCACACTAAAATACGACCAGCTATTTAGGCTCAAGAGCGTACGAAAGAAATATACATACATACACTCGAAAAATAATCCTTCCTTCTTTCGCAGTCTGGTAAATAACCCTCCTTCATTCGCAGTCGTGTAAAAATAAGTTTAAAACGATCTTGTTTTGTTTCCAGTGTACTTTCCATTTTGAGTGTTGCTCCAAGGCTTGCTTGGGATTTATGAGGTGGTGTGTCACTGCCAGGGAGCTGGACATCAGCGAGCCATGATGACACTAGTACCTTAATATTACAGATGATCAGACATGAAAAAATCATAACATGAATGTAAATTAACATTTATTTGTTAAATAAATAAAAATGGAAATCAAATTTATATTTGGTGTTTTATTTTTCTGATAATTTGACCTAATGGCGAGACGTGCAATGTTTCGAATTTGGGCAAAGTGGGTCTGGCAAGTTGGCCTCAGTGTTCTTTGCGTTATGTCAAATTAGTAAGTGTTACAAACTAAACTGTAAATGTACAACATTTAAATAATATTCACTTATGACGATATCAACATTCTATAGAACTTCCGACACGGAATACACTTTACATGCTTGTTTTATTACAAAAAATAAATCTTGTGCTTTCTCAATTATGGAAGATCACAACATGAACATTCCAAAAATAAAAACTATTACAAGCAAAGGCAAAGTGAAACCAATTAATTGCAATCAATACGCAAAAATTTAAAAAACAAATACGTATAATATCACCAATGGTAGCAGCACCAATGGTTGTATATTACTGTTATGAGCCTCTTAGCTTTTAAGGTTCTTGTTGGTTGTCCAAATAAAATATACAAATAGTCAATTTTATTCATTTATTTATTTCTATATTTATTTATATTATATTTTAGTACAGGTAGGTACGTCAACAATTAAAAATCGTTCGGTGTAAAGGCTTGAACATTCTTTTGAATTCATTCAGACTGTTAGAAAGAGGTTTCTAGAGAAAATTCTAGTTTAACCTACATTAGAATTAAACTTGTTACAAATAGGTAGGAATTAAATATGCCACCATCAAATTTATACAACCAGGTAGGTTCAGTAACAAGTTAACAATGAAATGTATGTATTTTTCTGAGTGGCCTACCGTCTGTTAACAAGCCTTATCAGGTCAGTCACACGATTGGGCCTCGTATCGAATACTGTTTAATTAATTAAGAGATATGTAATATCATAGTGAGTAAATAATGCTTGACATTCAAGCACTAGACAGTACATTGTCATCCACAACTGTTCTATAGATACTATGCTTACTTTTTATGGTATGAGGTAGATAGGTAGGTAGGTAGGCCAACAAACGGATCACCCGACGGCAAGCTACTACCGCGGCCTATGAACACCTGTAATTCAGTACGTGTAAGTGTTTTGCACCCTTTAAATCTATTCAGAATCAAAAAGAGGGGTTTTGGGCTCCGGTAGTGTCATTCACTCGGTGGCAATCAACAAAAGAAATACTTAAAATCAAGTTTTCTACGAGACCGAGGTATCAGGCCACACAAGAAAACTGTGCCAACGGTCTGCGGCCAAAAAGGCTTATTTGTACCTGAACTGACTCTCCCGTGGATGCTAATTTAAACTATTATTGTTAATAATTCGCTGCATTACTGATCCCTGTATTATGATTAACATTGGGAGAGCCACAATTCCGCAGTGATACCACGGTCTATGCGCCATCTGTGACTAATTTGTATGCCGATGAATGCGGCATAACATTACTGGTACTGTTATCATTTATTGGTAACTTGGATGCAATTCATGTACACCATGTTTATACAAATAAAGACTTCTTTCTAGTATTCCTTTTGTGAACAGATTTCTAGAAAACATTTTTAGGCTTTGACAATAAACAAACATAATAGATAGATATTAGATTTTAATAGATAATTACTTATCTCATTTTTTAATAGTATAAGCAAATAAATATATTTGACTGCCTAGTTGGTGCACTGGTAGTTTACGCGATTGCTGTGCCGGAGGTCCCGGGTCAGAGCGGTCTGTGTAAACATGTGTGTATATATTTACAAAAAAAAGTAAATACGTATTCTATCAGACAATCTAGCTAATAAAGTATGAAGCAAGATAGCGTTGTGTGTCAGATATCCAAAACATCAATGCTATTTAACCTGTAAGCTATATTATCCGATTACACTTAACCTTAACGCTTTTTTTTTACGTGTGGAAACCCCCTCGGGCCTTCACCCCACCGGGGCTTGCGGCGGGGCGGTGTGTCGGAATCGAACCGACTAAAACCACACGGTGTGCCACTCTGCNTTGAATAATGCAATAATGTGTTACGACCTATGCAGGTATTAAAAATAGACCAATGAAACACAAATTTCCCAAGAACATTTATTGAGAGCAACATTCAATTGACACATATACGCTTACAACTACATATGTGTTTATTTACCACAGTGCAATAATAACAGTAATATCATAAGATTAAAATATGGCTCTATATCTCTCTATATCACTATATATAAATATGAATTATATATAATTGTAAAAATATTATTAATATGCAATAACATTAAGTTTAAAAAGGTATCTTAAATTTCTACGTAATTAAATCACGATAAAATAATTAGAAAAAAAAATAAAGCACCAATATAATATAATACTTACATAAAAACAATGGAATTGAAGAAATAGATATAAAAGTTAGTAAGAAACCATTGTTTGTGATCGCGTCAAAGTGTTTATTTTTTAATTTGGAATACGTTAGAAATATATATTTGTGTTTATTTCTAATCTTAGTTATGTAGGAGTTCATTTTTGACTGCCTCTGTGGCGCAGTAGTAGCGAATGCAACTGCTGTGCTAGAGGTCTCGGATTTGATTCCCGAGTCGGACCAAATGTTTGTATGATCTGCAAATATTTGTTTCGGAGTTTGGGTGTTTTCTATGAATAATATGTATGTATTTACAAAAAAAAGTATATAAGTATTAATATCAGGTGTCAAGTACCCATAGTACAAGCTCTGCTTAGTTCGGGGCTAGATAGCGTTGTGTGTTTAAATGTCTGAACATATTTATTTATTTATTTAGTTATTTATTCTTTGATAATAATTAAATTATATATGAGCTATATACACACGTTTTACGACACCACAAATCAAATATATTTAAACTTTCTTGGTTGCAAATAAATCTGACTGGATAGTAAAATACTAGAGCTCAAGTACACATTTCTTGTAGATTATCTAAATCAATAATTCTGCAATTAAAATAAAAATAAATAAATAAATATTTTCGAACGATTAACATACAGTGCCATCTAGTCCCAAACTAAGCAGAGCTTGTATTATGGGTTCTAGACAACTGATATGTATACATAAATACATTTTTTTTGTAAATTCATACATATTATGCATAGAAAACACCCAAACTTCGAAACAAATATTTGCAGATCATACAAACATTTGGTCCATACTAAGAAATCGACCAACCACCGCCACCTGCGCCACCGAGGCAGTAATGTTATTTATAAAATGAAACCTATTTATTCTATTGCATATAATATTTTTTTACTATTATTATTACACTGTGTCCTAGATTACAGGTACCGGTGACATCTAGTGGTACATACTAACAACAGCTGCTTTTACACAATACAAGCTTTACAATATGGCACGGTCTACTTCTACTAATACTATACAATAATTTTGATCAGATTTTTCGAAAAAAGGGCGGAGAATTTCATAACTGCAATTTCTTAATTGTAATACAGTTGGTTCTGCAATCCTGTTTAAAACATCAAACAAATAGATACACCATGTACTAATAATAATACTTAAGTTCCAAGGTGTGTAATAAGGCTGGATTTGTATAAATTTATATAATTTATTTGTTTCTGGACATATCACCGTAGTTTGTGTGAAAACGAATTGAAAACAAAATTTATTCTCCATGTTATGCTTACTTCTATGATTATAAAATCAACGAACATTACATATAATATAAAGTCGGATAGCCTCTATATATATCTATACGTAATGTATAATTTAATGTAATGTGTAATGTAATATTTCATATTCATGTACAATCAAACCTTTCAAATGTTACATATTTGTAATGATACCTTTATTTCATCGTAAAGTTATTATTACACATAACTTAAGAACAATAAATACTTCTTCACATACTCATAGGTACATATATACTGTCTGTACATAATATATAATAATTACATAAAAAAATCCGAGTTATGTCAACAATTGTTTAGTTTTGAACTAAATTCATATCTTATCCAATAATAAATTTCGTTATATGACAACCATTATTTTATATTTTTATATATATGTATGTGTTTTGATTCATTGTAATACACTTACAGTCATACAAATAACCTAAAGGAAAACCAACATGTATATATAATTGTATAAGTAAATTTCATATGCGTTTGGTATTATAATTGATAATATTAATTAGTCTAAGGAGTACATTCGCTATAATTCGCTATAATATAATACGCACTAAGCACAACAATTTCTCTACAGTGCGTGATACAGAACAACACCACACTTTAGTCTTACTAAATATACTTAGTAAGTAGGTATACAATATGAATATATACTTTTAATCTCCTAGGATTAGTAGAATTGTATACGATTCGATTTCTATTATGTATATAGCTCCTTTGAAGTGGATTTTAGTCACAATTAGATTGAGATTTTCGGTTAACTTATCACTACACGCTTATTATTGTTATTGCGCCCCATGCGTCGGACTTATGTCTGTTCGAACTCGGAAACTACTGAGCGGCTTTTAAAACGGTTGCAACCAGAGTTAGAGTGATTCATGGGGTTTAGGTATGTAATTAATGAAGGTTATTGGTAATAAAACTCTACTACCCCTGTGCAGTCGAGGTATATGCTATGAAATACTGTACAAATTGCAAGGGTCAAAAGTGATATAATTTATACTGGGAACTTATGTATGGTTTATATATGGTATATATGGTACATAATTAAATGGAACTTTAAATTAAAGTTCCTTATATTAATTTTAAGAAAACCGCATTTGAATTTCAATTTAAATAATATGTTTTTAGTTTGGCCACAAACTAAAAACAATATATACCACCCTTATAGAACCCTTTGGAAACCAATTGACTTAAAACTGATTTTTTTATACCTAAATTAATTTTATTTTTGTAGAAGGAATATTAATTTAAAGCGAGGGTCTTATGAAATCAAGTTTGACCCGGATGGCCTGGAGTACAATTAATTCTGCATGGAGTCCAGGCATAATTGAGGTATAAAAATAATTGTAATAAAATGAGCGCGGTGTCAACCTGAAGAATTTGAGCTTTGAAATTCTTGTGACCGAATCTGTGGTCCGATTAATATTGAAATAATATATATCTCAATTTTTATAATAAAACGATTAATAATATCTTCGAATTTTATGTGTATAAATAGGTATATACGGTAATATAATAAATTCAAAACATTCAACAGAATCTTTTTAATACTGGAAAAATTTTTAATATTAGTTCTATTACTTACGCCTAGTATAATACTAAAAATTGAAATGTTTAATTCTTACATTCTAGACTTTGATATGTTTTTGATATTCCTGGTCATGTCTAACATGACAGTCGACACTTGATATGTGTATGTTATCTTATATCTAACATTAATTATTATTATTTTTGAGATATTTCTAATTGAATACATACATACATACAGCCAAGGTTTTGTGATGTTTTATAGCTAACACCTGAATTGTATATGATGTATCAATAAATAAAATTTAAAAAAGTAATGAAACAAAAATTTACATTGACAATAATAATGAAATTGTAAAACATAAATGATTTAATAATCGTTTCTTGATAACGCATTTGTCACAAACTAAAGAAACATATAGAATTACAGAACGTCTTAACAATGAACTTAATATTGATAGCATTATTCATCAAAATTACTTAAATCATGATTGATTTAAGAAATTAATAAATTTTAAACCATAGTCTAATAAGGTAAATTTCACTCATTGGCCTTCATGTGGAGTATAGATATTATTGTAACTTAATTAATATTAAACAAACCACTTTTATTCAAATAGGTATAATTTTATGTAAAATATTTACAAAAAATTAAGAGGTACGTTCTGACATTCATACATTGAGATTATTTTAACTGTAGACCCGATATTAAGTTACACATCAAAATCTCCGTAATAAAAGGAGCGTGTTCTCAATCAAATGAACAAGAGCTTTGAAACTCTGGTGACTGAGATCGTGGTCCGATTTCGATGGAACTCAATCACTTTAATGTTGTAATTAAAATACAGCTCAATATATGTG
>PKRV01000232.1:0-128200 GCA_003709505.1 Hyphantria cunea | reverse complement strand
TTTTTTAATACAAATATTCAAAGCAACCAAACATAATCATATAATTCATTTTATTATAACAACCCACCCTGGATCGCTCCCGGCGAAAAAGTGCCCATGACACTAGCAGCGTTGCCCCGCTGGATAGAAACGGCCATCCTTTGCACCAGGAACGAACCAGAGCGGGAGTCACCAAATTTAAGAGCAATGCGGCGACCAATTTCCGCAATCAAACTTTTGGCCTCCGATCCCCAACTGCCCAGAGTCTCCACGGCTATAGGCGCAAAGCAAACAATAGTGCGTCCCCATTGCAGCGTACTTCAATCTTTAATAATTATAAATTCTTAATTTAATGTAAAATGATTAAAATAAAACATTGAATAGCGTCTTTTAAATACTGGTAAAATAGTTAATATTTTTATAAAACTCACTTACACATACTATAATACTATAAATTGATATGTTTCAATCTTACATTCTAAGACTTTGATATGTTTTCCCATTTTTTGTAATGTCTAACATGATAGTCGACATTTGATATGTACATAGTATTTTATATCTAACATCATTTAATTTTAATAATAATAACACTATATAACATCGATATAAAGAATTATCAACAGTAGTAAAAGTATATTACAAACAAAAATAAAGGCTGCGACAGACAATTCAATAAAGATAAATATATTTAGCAAAGTTAAATTAATAAGAATCGCTACGAATGTA
The DNA here is from genome assembly GCA_003709505.1 of Hyphantria cunea. Taxonomy (NCBI): domain Eukaryota; kingdom Metazoa; phylum Arthropoda; class Insecta; order Lepidoptera; family Erebidae; genus Hyphantria; species Hyphantria cunea. The sequence goes on along the minus strand of PKRV01000232.1, from coordinate 127,495 downwards.
TTTTACAAATCTAAGTATTATGTTATCACCACAGCATTGACATTACAATCACTTATAATTAACACCAATGATTCTAAGTAATCATTAATTAAAATTTCATTCATTTTAATAATTTAAATAAAAAAACATGGCAGTCGTAAGGACTGCCGATAGAAGTGAAAACTTATAACTTAGAATGTTATTTGTAAAATTAGAAATTTCATATTCTTTGAATTAAAATTATCAGTATCAAACATTAGCATATCGGTGCCGCGAACCCGAAAGAATTTCACTATTCACTTCGAAAATATCATCATGTCATATTGTCAGCATATCTGTGACGCGAACTCATGAGATTTTCTGCTGCCAAAATGTTCCCAACGCGGTTAAACTAGTTTTCACTTCAACAAAAAATGTTATATCAAAATAATCTTTGCATTTCGTAAATGAAACTGTTACATTGATTAACTTTCTAAATTAATTATACATTAATTGATATGCAATATGATATAACAGTGTGCTATTTGGACATTGAGTGTACACACATCCAGTACTTAGTATACATATATATGTATATAAATATAGTAAAAACAGAAATAGATTATAGTGTATACAGGTTTACCGTTGAATTTGAAGATTCAATAACAAAGAAACGGGTAGTTTTAAAATTATCAGAGAAGAAAATGGGTATAGAAAAATATTGTAGCAATCTCTAATATGAAAATCATTTTCATTGTATATAATGTAAGCGCATATTGATTTTTTATCTCTGTTGCATTTGATTTAGATTTTTATCAATCGTGTTCATTTTATGTATGTTGTTAGCTTATTTAATATAAAATACCAATTGCTTCGGTGACGTATTTATTTTAATAAAATATACGACCACACCTCTTTGAAATGTGTAAAAAATTGGATTTAATTTACGATAATTCGTGTCAAATTATAAACATGTTTGTATGAATTAATTTCATTTATACATGTATCGCAGAATATTTATAATTTTATGAAGTAATAGGTCAAAACCTGCTTTTTTTTAAACTTTGAACACACTACGGTCGCTTTAATGCGTACTTCAGTTGATCTTTTGTTTTCATTAATCCGGACGTCTCATTTCAGCCCTCAACCCGCACTCGGCCAGCGTGGGGACGTATGGCTTTAACCCTCTCCTGAGAGGAGACCCGGGCCCAGCAGTGGGACATTATTTTTCATTTTTTTTTAATTTTAAAACTTCATGCGCATATGTACAACGGCGGGCTTAATGCCCAAGGCATTCTCTACCAGCCAACCTTTGGATGGTGTAGAAATTTTGTGGGGTAGATGCATTGTGGTGGGAAAAAAAAAATATATTCGTGAAGTTACAATATATACATAAAAATATAAATAATTATATATACACGGTAATATATAAACTTTATATACATACACTATGATACACACTAATACATAAACTTTACATACGTACACTGTGAGTGGGTAATTAAGGCTTATTTACATTGTGGGTTATTGATGATGAATATATAATCATTACTATGTTTATTTAGTGATAGTGAACTTTATTTAGTTATTTAGTAATAATAATGTTTTAAATCGTCGTAACTGTTGATGAAATTTCGCATGATGTAGACAAATACACCATGTTATTATATATATAGAAGATATTTACGCGAGTCAAGGAACAAACCAATTATAGGAATTTGACAATTTGACTGCCTCTGTGGCGTAGTGGTAGCGAATGCGACTGCTGTGCAAGAGGTCTCGGGTTCGATTCCTGAGTCGGACCAAATGTTTGTATGATCTGCAAATGTTTGTTTCGGAGTTTGGGTGTTTTCTATGTATAATATGTATGTATTTACAAAAAAAAAAAAGTATATAAGTATTAATATCAGTTGTCTAGTACCCATAGTCCAAGCTCTGCTTAGTTTGGGACTAGATGGCGTTGTGTGTTAAAATGTCTGAACATATTTATTTATTTATTTATTTTATAGGAATAGCTTTTTCAATTAATACAAAGTAACCATTAATGATAGAAGTAGTTGATATAATAATTTGTTTTATTTTAATTTTTTTTTATATTAATAAACCAATGACTTTTAGTGTTTTTATTTTCATGAAATTAATTTTAGGTTGGTATGCAATAACCTCGAAGGTATATAACACATATACCATGACTTTACTTGTGTTAGTTTCAAGTAGACTCCGTCAAATATTTGATAATAATCTGAATTCGAAAGTTACGCCTCTTTTTTAACCAGTAGTGTGTTCTTGATTTAATTTCAATTGTTTCAAATATAAACAGGATTAATAATGAATATATAAGCATAAAATTTGTAAATTTATAAATTCATCACTTTATAATTTGATATGTAATTTGAAAATTCATTTTTGTGTTAGTTTTGAGCATAAATACATTGAATTTCATAATTCATTTTTTTATGAAATAGGGGGCAAATGCATACATGGGCGACGGTCACCGCCTATGGACATGCGCCTGGGTTGCCGGCCTTTCGGAGATGTGGGGAGGTATGAGCCTCCAGTATCCTCACTTACTCGGTGAAACATAGCGCAAGCGCTGTTTCACAATAGTTTTCTGTGAGGCCGTATCACTTTGGTCGATCTGGCCCATTTATGTCAAAACGTGGCTCTTCCATGGCAAAATAATGAATCATTTTTTGTTCATTGATGATTTATGTAGAATATATTACGCAAATGACAAAAGCGTCTGCATACAAGTTACAAAAGTGTCCGAATACAATTGACAAAAGTACCGTGTAGTGCTACTACTAAAGTGTACCTACCCGTACGTCGATTTTGAATTTGTCGTTTTTAAAGTTCATTCAATTTTGGACGATTTTTTGCAATAAGAATCAGATAAACTAAAGTAAATATTAATATATATATATAATATATATAAATATATGATTTTTAGGTTTTATTACCTCTACCTAATGTAGTCTTATATAATACGAATATTCAATTGACCTCGCAGATCTACACTATAAAAGCCTAATCATAAATTTAATTTACGCAATAATTTATCAGTTTAGCTGATAAACTTAAAATTACTATAATATTAAACATTATTTTTAACAATAATAAATGCAATAATGATACAATTTTTTAATAAATATGCAACGACGACTAAGCCTCCTCAATATAGCATAAGACATAGAACGGCAACATTTCAATGAAAAAATATAATTTAGGCTTAATGTAAATGGACTTAGGAATTGATAACTAAATTAAAAGATATATAAATATTATGTAGATTATTTACATATTAGACACAGTATTCAAATATGGACAGTAAATAAGATTTTTATTAAAATATGATAATGTATATTATGTAATATTTTAATAAGTAACAATAATTATGTTGGTTTTTATATATAATTATTTTATATAATTTTATATATTTAATTATTTTATATATAATATTATTACATTTACAATAGTGCAATTATATTTATGTTTGTGTATATACACCATATGATACTCATTCCTGCCCATTCACCTGTTTCAATAGTTAAAAATGCTTATTAACCCTTTGACCGCCAGACTTGACAAATTACCGCTTTTTAAGGTACACATACCAAAATATTTTTTTTACAATTTTTGTCTGTCTTTTTTTTTATATATTTAAGCTGCCAAAATGACTCTGCCCTGCCTGATGGAAAGCATGAGCAGAATCCAAGAGTGGTGGTCACCATCCTCAATGCGAAAAAGAACACTGCAGCATGGTGACCCACGCTATGGCGGCCTGGGGGGAAGGGGGATGGTGAGGGGGATAGGGGGCGTCGGAATGGGGTATGGGCCTCCGGTATCCTCACTCACTCGATGAAACACAGCGTAAGCGCTGTTTCACACCGGTTTTCTGTGAAGCCGTGGTATCACTCCGGTCGAGCCGGCCCATTCATGCCGAAGCGTGGCTCTCCCACGGTCTGTCTGTTTGACTTGAACTGGCAGTTAGCTGATGATATAAGGAGTAACTTTGGCTATTTTCATTACACAAGCTTCACTCCACGGCTTTACCTGGCGTTACTATTATACCGCGGGTAACACCACGGGGCTCAGCTAGTTAGACTATATCTCACTGTCTAAAAGCTTAGAAATAGTAGTCAAAACCATGATTTTTTTTATTGTTCATTAAAAAGTGAAGTGCGGTGGACTCTATAAGACGTCGTGGGCGTCTCGAGCAAATTTTTGAAAGACGCTTTAATGCGTTCTTGGCAGTCATAGGGTTAAGCATAATTAACACCTTACATAATACAAAGAAAACTGATTACCTAAAGGACAATTTTTTTTCAATTAACCTAAAATTTTTTTTGTAAAAGTTCTTTTTTTTATAAATTCAAGTCGCTTAATATTAAACTCTAGTCCGCTCATGATATGCTTTAAGTTGCCTTACCCAATGTGCGTCTATTTATAATAATATATGCTATATATAATCAACTTTAGTTTTTAGATATGTATACGAATAATTTATATAACGCTACCCTATATATTTCGGAAACAATGTAAATAGTTAGATTTTAGACTTAATAATTGGCTTTTAAGCGAATACAATACCTAGATGGTGGTTTCACAATGCTCACTAAGCTAAGCCTAGTAATTTATTCGGCTTTATTTGGCTAAATATTTAACAATTTTGTAAATAATAAATATATTTTTAAATTAACAAAGAAATGTTTCCATATACTCGTAAGACTTTCCTCCTGAATGCAGTCCCATTACCTTCTGAAATTCAATTCAAACAACAAACCTGTGCCCTACATCTAAAATCGTGACTGTACAACAAATTTATACTCGTGGAAGTGTCATCGACCTACTTTCATTCTCTTCTACAGTCTACTTCAATTCTCTGCTTTTCTTGCTTGAAACATTAACTTCATAAAATCCAGAGCTTCCTCGAGCGATTGCCTGTAGGCTTCCGTGTTGGTGACAGAAGAAGATGTAAAAGAAGATATGCAAAATATGATGGAGTCTTTCTTGGGATTGTAGCAGCAGCCGTATCCGTCGGGGCAGACCGCCCCGTAGCCCATGAAGGTGCCGTCTGTGGTGGTGGTGACCTAAGGAAAAAGTAATACCCATTAATAAATTTTCTTGTTCTATATTGTACTATAGAGGATAGGTTTCTTTTGTTGTTGACTGCTATTTAACAGTCTTAGTTGGGAATATATCGTTTTTAGAAAATAAGAATGAAAAGGATAAATTAAGCTCTATTTTTTTATGAGATAGGGTGCAAACGAGCTAATGTATCGCCTAATGGTAAGCGGTTACCGCCGCCCCAACTATATTAATATGGGACAAAGATTTTAGTTGGCAATATTTGGGTTTTCTTTGACTTTTACATTGTTTTTAAGGTTGTGGAGGAACGGGTGTCATGTCTCTCCAACACAAAGGGAAGATCCCCCGACCAGGCGAGGTAAACATGCTTGGCGGGCCACTGCCCAACGGTTGATGTTGGGAAGTTCTATATATGCTAATCGGCGCGAGAAATTCTATTGCGCGTTTCAGATTGATGAGATTAGTAGTTTCTTAGTTTCCTTCGTTACTACACAGTTCGAGGTATCTTTGGTAGCGCTGTAATGTTTTTTTTATTTTGTATTGTATAAGGAAGTTGCCACAAGCTTTTAATAATAAAGATCAGATAAGCTGCATTCTAAGGTCAAAAATAACATTATAATTACATAATTAAAGATGTGATTAATTAAAATTTACCTAAAAAATGTCACGTACCTGACTAGTACTCATCTTGAACTCAAACATCTGTTTGTAAGCTGCATCACAGAAAACAGGAGGCAGTTCCCCCAGGGTCTCCCGCGCCATCTCCCGAAGTCCTAGCAGGTGGTTATCAATACCTTTGCCCAAGATGTTGGCTTCCATGATGGAAGTCTGCTTTCGAGCTGCTTCTTCAAACAGTTCTAGTTTTTTCTGTTCCTGTAAAAGAACTTGTATATTACATATTTCAATATCCTCACTGAAATGGATGAGTGCACTTATAACTCTATTTGTTCATTGTAAGCCGCGAGCTAAGTAACATGAACGCTAAGTGAAAAATAAAAGATAAACAATTTGAAGTTGTTTTTTTTGTGATAATAGTTTTTAAGGCGCTCATAGCACAGTTACCCTCCGTGGTTAGAAACAATCACCGAGGGTAACCAACAACGGCGCGGTCAGTACCTGGATGGGTGCCCGCTGATCATATGATACCATGTACGTCTCCGTGTTTCGGAGGTCACATTAAGCATTATATCGTAGGATAACAGACGTGACGCTTAGTTGGAGGCCTTTAGGCGGCTTGAAAACATCCAACGGTAAGATTATGTAACCACAACGTTGTCTTGCCCGTCCCCAACCTACACTCGGCCAGCGTAGGTACGTATGGCCTTAGGGGGTACGTATGGCCCCTCTCCTGAGGGGAGGCGATTAAGCTGTGACTAATATTTATCTTTAAACAGGATTGTATTATTTAACAAGGTATAATTACAGAGCAGCGCATTTAAGCTTACAATCGTGTTGTACAAAAATCCTCACCCCATATAAATTGAATGAGACCTTCTTCTGGCCTTCGTCAGTTCCGTCGTTGAGAGGCGAGGCTTCAGCAGTACACATAGCTGCTGCCCAGGCAAGAGCTGCCCCGTGTGCTGACCTGATGTTGTCCACGCGACCCTGGCGGAAGCGGCGGAGAGAGGCAGACTCGTACGTGGTCACAAGGTAGCCGTACATCCTAAGAAGATAAATAATCCGTATAGATGTTTATTTTTATAGAATAGAGGGCAAATGAGCAGACGTATCGCCTGATGGTAAGTGAAAGCTACTATTGAAAGCCAAGGTGACCTTTTATCCACCTGTTTATTTTTTATATTTTTCAACTCATCGAAAGGGCTATAGAAAAGGAATTAAGGTACCACAGCAAAAACAGATCGTCCTTAAGGTCTCTGACACTCACTTGTAGTAAGCATACTGGATCGCCAGCTGAATGTACACATCTGGACTAGTGCGACATGACTTCATAAATTCCCGCCCGTAACCTCGATATGTGTAAACTTTGAAGTCCAGGTCCGATATAGCCCTGTGAAATAATTTAAAATCACACAATTCACACACGCCAATCTAATACAAACTATTTAGAGAATGTGCTTAGTGTGTGTCATACTGCTGATAAACATACTTGAATATTTCAAATACATACATAATATTATACTCGTAACAAAACACACACACAGACGCAGAAATCGTGCTCATCATACATATTTTTTAGGAATCGAGCCCACACCTTACAACTATATTAACAAGATAGTCCAATCATGAATCAGCACGATAGGAATTTTCTATTAACATCTAATTAAAAACTTATTTCGTGATCTTTGTTTGTTTTGTTTGACTACGTAGATGGTATAGTAGTATATGCGACCACCAAAACGCTTTCTGCTGCGCCTCTTAACATCTTTGATTTAAGCCCTTAAATAACTCTCATCATCGTATCTCATGGTGATAAAACAATTTGGTAAAGACTGCACGGTTGGCGTAGTGATTTACGAGGTCTCCATGCCACTTTTTACTGCGCCAAGTGTTGAGGGTTCAAATCCCATATGAGACAACACTTTGTATGATCTGCAAGTTATTCTTTTGATTCACGGCGTTTTTTGTGTCTATTTCATGCATGTTCGTAAAGTCCCCAGCAACAAAGGAATGTATATACATAACGCGGGAAATATTTAAAAAAAAATCAAATCGGATAAATTCTCACCTGTCAAGCTCTCTGGCAGCATGCTCAATAGTCCTCTGAACTTCTGGTACGATATTCCACTTCATAGATTGGGGGGCAGGCAGCAGAGCCGGTGGTGGAGCTGGTCGGTCTGCCACCTCCGCCCTGGCCAGAGCTCGCTCAGCCAAACGGACCACAGCAACGCCTTCTGCAGCACTATGCTCGTAACACATGCCCACTGTACCATCTGATGATATTATCAGCTGGAAATAATACAAAAAATTAGTTAAGTTATAAACACTAACATGGAGATTCCCACTTTTTATACTAATTGGTTCATATCATTTTAATCAGAATGATCTCACACAATTTAGAGAACTATAAAAATTTAGAGCCTGATTTCATGATGTTTGATGTTTTGCATGAATTAATTAAAATCTTCAAAAATGCATATTTTTCACTTGTACCACATCAAAAGTTATTGGCTGCAAATAGTGCACATATGTACTGCTTAAATTTCGGAGCTTTCAGTTGAACCATGAATACTAAACACTTCAAAGCTATCCTTATTTTCTAAATCCTTAGTTAATTTGGTTTTGGAAACTAACTAACCTGAACAGTCTTATCAAACCACCGGTTGGCGGAGTGATGGCGAGTGCCGGCTCCGTGCATGGCCCGCAACATGGCGTTTGTCTCAGGATCTGTATCTGCTCTGTCACCACCAGCTTCGTCCAGGCACAGGATGCAGAGTGCGCGGGAGATCAGCTCCAAATTCATGCGGTTCATTTCATCTAAAATTTAAAAAAGCTTTTGGTGTAACTTTTAACTGATAGAAATACAGATATATAAGAAAGTCCTAAAGGAAATTGATTCATATTTTCAAAATATATAGTCCGCTGCAAAAGAAAAAAAAAGAATCATAGAGGAATAGAAGAATGAGATAATGTTACTTGTCTACTAACAATATTCATCTTTCTCCCTTTTCTTAAAACAATAATTCGATCTAAAAATTAACATTTAATACCGACCTTTAACAAGTTGTTCCCTAGCCTTTGCCCACTGGTCTCTATTCATAGATGTTAGCAACCCAATCCTGGGCGCAGGTGGAGCTCCAGCAGCGTCAACCATAGCGTGAAGTAGTTGTGCTTGGATTTCCCCTGGCGTGATTCTGCCGCGATCTGCTGCTTTTACCGGGATGGGATAGAACTGAGAAAGAACATTCTAAATCTCAGTCTAAAATTCTAAAATAGAGAAGGATGTAAAACATGATGATGTTAAAAGGCTATTTTTCTCAGGGATGGTATTTATTGTAAAATAAAAATTGCCCACGATATTAAAATCAAGTTTAAAAGACCTCGACACCTTGAACGGGTCTAATGGTTAATTCCAAAGCCATAAATTATCTTGTAAGGTGTATTTCACTTTTAAACAAAAACTCAGTTCATTATATTGGGAATATTCTGTGATATATTCGTAAAGAAGAATTATAAAGATTTATATTTGTTATAAAACACTTTGCAAAAATAATTATCCTAAAAGATGTTTCGAAAACTTTATATGGTATAAACGTTAAAGTTTTGTAAATGTATATTTATAACACTGTTATGGTAATGAACGAGTTCTGTCCACTCTAAGTGATAAAGTGCCGAGTTGTTCCAAACTAAGTTATATTTTCCCTCTAACCTCACTGAAATTGTTATACGAGACTTTGTAGTTGAGTTGTTAATATGTTCTAAAGGAGATAATACCTACTGCAAAGGGAATTAAGTTTCCGTTACATCTCTTGCTAAGAGCCTGACTGAAAAGTTTTTTTATTGAGTAATATAAAATGCATTTAAAATAATTTTGGAGAGGACTTCATGTGAGTGTAAAGCATGATCGTAATAACCATTTATTACGTCATGAACAAATCTTTAACCGACTTTTAAAGATTGTTCCCTCTAACGATGACTGTTATTTGTGTTAGGTTTTGGCATTAATTACCCAAAGATAAATTCTGCCACAACGATGCCTTCATGTTCAGGCAATTTGAAAATACGGGATTATTTAATTAACATTGTTATTTTTTTTTTGCATTTTGTTTTGTCCTGTTCAACCACTTAATTTTATTGTTTATGTTCATAGTAGAAGGATTGTCATTTAGTAGATTCATACACGTAACGACTTATTTCATTACTCTTTTGCCACACTTACGCCTATATCGGTTTACAAGTTCTGTCTACTAAAGCACTCACATAGTTCCTGCAAGCAACCACAACGAGCTCCTCCTGTTCTTCTGTTCCAGATTTTACAGCTGGAAGCTCCAATCGATCTTTGCCTACTTCTGGTATGCGGCAGACGCCCAGTAAACGATAAAATTGCTCCATGCAAAGAGGCTGACCCTTTTCGCGACTGGTAGCTCGTTCTAAAGGAAGCTCTCCTCTGAAATAATATGAAAAATGAGTCACTGCAACATTTTTAAGCTGCATAAATGTTGACTTCCTTAGGTGCACTTACCTGTCTAACATCTCCTTGTAATCCAGTATATCATCAATGAACAAAGCTCCAAGGTCGGCTACCTCTTCCATCTTTGCGAAGTGTCGACGAGGGAACACCATGCCTGGATTGGAGTTGATCGGCAGCGGGAGCCGTACCTTCAGGTACATATCATTTAACCACCAATCCGTCACCTACAATAAGTAGAATGTTATAGAGAAGGGTGTGCTTACTAAAATAAAAATTATTATTTAGGGAGATACTTACGAATTCATATGCGTATATAAGCCTTAGTAATATGTAAGCTAATAAGAAAGAAAACTAACAATATATAGACAAAACTTGTTTATTTTAAATTTAATTTAAAATTTAAAAATCATCATCATAGTGCTCAAAACTGTAAGAAACGGTAGGACTTAGAAAAAATATAGTTCTTCTTCGGCGGCGGGATGTTCTTACTGGTCTTAGAAGTTCATCTTTCAGTGTAGGGGTTACCATCTGGAAGTTTCTCCTATATTGTAATTGACGAAGGCTGTATTCATCTGCAGTTGGAGACAAAGGTTTGGGCAAGCTGAGGTCATAAGTTGGCGGCCATGTGACCGGTACAAAATCAGGTGGGCCCCATAATTTCTTCTTTGATAAATCTGTTTTATCTCTAAAAATGTCCCAGTCCGTTTTAAGATGTGTATGAGGTTTATCTAATACATTGCTAACAGATGCCTTGATTTGAGAAGGAAACAAAGTAGCAGGATTATTTTTTAGCGCTGCCCGAACTGACCCAATTCGTTGTTTCCAATTTAATTTTTTATGATGAAGCGGAGCCTCATATATTTCAGCAAATGTTTCCTCTTCGTTTCTAGGCGGTAGAAAGAAAGTTTTAGGCCTATCTAAAGTTTTTCGTGGGATTCCTAAGGGATTAAACTTAGGTCTCACGATAGAGAATCTTGTATTAACTAACAATGGATTATTTTGGCGCACTTTAATATTTTGATTTTTTGAGTGGCTTGGAGTCGCTAAGCGGTGTTGACTGAAGAAGTCACGTGTATTCATGGAAATTACTTCTTTTTTCTTAGGTCCGCCAATATTTATACGTTTTACGATATTGTGCGGCAATTTTGGTAGTACTGCCTTCGCTGGCTTAACTGGAAACAATTTGGTTTTTTCAAATGAATTTAATAATGACTCTTTTGATCCTAATTTTGTAAAAACCTTTTTAGTTAGTTTTTTAATGGGATGTTTAATGTTATTAATTTTTCTATTGGGGTTTTGTTTCGGTGGTGGCTTCAAAAATCTATTATTTTTTATATTAAAATGTATCGTCAAATTATCCACAGAACAATTTGATGCTTTTAGAAATTCTGTAAATTCGTAAGTAGAATAGAATTTATGTCTCATAGTTTTAAGTATAGCACAAGATACATTTGGACGTGGGCTTAGTCTAGGTTTAAATGTTAAGCTTTCGATATCCTCTTCGGTTGGAGGCTGATATGTATTATATTTTATATGATTTGTTACAGTGAGAGGAGGTCGTAAGAAATGATATTTATTCAATCGTGAGCTGTAAATTTTTACATTTTTGCCCTCTATTGATCCAGATTCAGCAAAAATTGTCGATAAAGGATTGTAGTTTACTTTTCGTGTGCTAATAAGATTGGTTTCGGTTGTACTTTTGTGTAATGTAGGTAAAAATCGATCATCTTTTGATGTATATTTTGTGTGTTGTGTCACGTATTCCGTAAGTCCTGATATCTTTGGCTTAGAAGAACGTCTTGTGGTATCTAAATCGAAAGTGTTTTTAAGATTGTGACTTATTTTATTTTGTAAACGAGGCAATTTAAATTGATTTAAAAGTTCCTTTTGATGTGCACCATTATTGAAAAGACGAGGAACAGCAATTTTTGATAAGTAAGACTTAAGATTGACCTTTATCATTTCAGATAATCGTGTTTTGTGATTTCCTTTATCATCACTTGTATTTATTTCTGAGTTGAGACTGGCCATGGTTACAGTCATGTCTTCAGTATTTTTTGAGACTTTCTTGATACTGGTAGACCTACTCAAAGGTTTTTGATTAGTAAAATTTTCACTTGTTTTATTAGACTTTTGATAAATCTTAGTTGTTTTTCTATATAGCATTTTATTTCCTGTAGTATGTCGATTCCAAATACTTTTACTGGTTTTTGGGTCTAAAATATAAATATTTGAAATAATGTGATTTAATGAAACCGTGTTAAGAGGCACTGCGATAAAGTGTATGGTGTTATTATTTTCAGCTTTAGTGTGAGAAGAAATAGCCTGAGTTGTATTTTGAAAATTCTTAAAATTTAATTTTGTTCTATTCAGAGTTTTTTCTTCTACTGATAAATTAAATGGTAATTTTGTAAAACTTGTTGTCATTTCAGTATCTTTGTCAGTAATGTCAATTTCTGTCGCATTTTTTATTTTCGGTAATGAAGGCATAATTTCGGTTTGTGTAAACGGTGTCTGAATTAAATCAAGTTTTCGTACTAAACTCATCGCGTCTATTTGAATTTTATTTGGATTTTGAGTGACTTTTTTGTAAATAGTTTTAGTATTAGCTTGGTTTGTTGTACTTGTAGTTATTGCTGTAAATGAACTCTTAGTCATTATTTTTTCTTTAGAATCTTGAGAAAATTTTGATGCGTCTCTATACGTGAATTCAAAAGAGCTAAGGTTTTCATGTCGTGTAGTATAGGGTTTTTTAATAAGTGAAGTAGTTTCATTTAAGTTTATTTCTTTAGTACTGGGGACATTTGGTGTATCGTTTAGTAAAATAATTTTTAGTGTAAGGTTATTTTCTTTACGTTTATTAGAAATTCGTTTAGTTGTGAACATTGATGAACTTTGATAATTTGAAATTAAAGCAATGTTTAAACTGGAATTGTCAATTGTTCTAAATTTAACAGTAGTGGTTAAAGGATCGGTGTTAACATTATTATTTATACTAAACATTGTGGGATTACTAGTAGTTGCAGTCAGTTTTAAATTGTTTTTGCTTAAGGTATTGGAGCTATAATGTTTTGTTATAGAATTTTGTGGATCATCTTGATATTTTTCTAAAACGGTAGTGAGAATAGAAGGCGTCGTAAAATTTAACTCATGTGTCACATTAAGATCTAGTCTATTACTCGAAGTTTTATTATTCAGATAAGCTCTTGTTCGTATCGCTGATATTGGATTATTGTCCAGTTTTAAGTTATTCTCTCCCAAGTTAAGTACGTTAGTAACAGGCGCCGGAGTAATAGACGATTCAAGATTTCCAGTATAATTTTCGGTCTTAATTGGGAACAAGTTTGTAGTTTGTAGTGTTTCACCTGGTACTATTTTGTATATTTTTTTAATTTGCGGTAGTTCTGAGTTATTACGGGGTAAAATTTTATTTGGAATAGATTTAACAAAATGATTTTTTGGAGGTCTTGTAATGTTCAAATTAGTACCATTCTGCACAAGGTGTTCTGTATTTGATGTTGATGTATTGATATCGCTCAAATTAAGTAGTACTGATGTATTTGGTGTTATTGATGAATAATTCGTATTTGAAATAGCTGAGTAAACTTCAGTATTTTTTTCATCTATGTCGTATTTGATCTTAGATTCATTGGATATGTTTGAATTTATGTCGTTTATATCGTGTTTAGAGCTTTTGGTTACTGATTTATTTTGTTTATTATCATTTCTTCTCACATATAAATCTTTTAATTTTAAATCTGAAGTTTTGTTCATTGCTGTATCCGTTGTAGAACTCATCTGATGCACATATTTTATATTTATTTTTCTATCTTTAGAAGCAAAATCAGACTGAATTTTCATACTGTGGGTGATCCTGGATGAATCTCTAAATGTCTGTGGCTCAATTGTTGATCTTAAGTTTATCTTTGTTGCATTAGTTATGAGCACTGTTGGTATCAAGGGGTCTATACTATCTTTCGATCGCTGATCGAACATTGCTGTTAATGTTATCGGCTCAGAAATGTACTCATTATTATTAATTTTTGTTTTCAATAAATGATTATTACTAGTTTTTTTGGTGTTCTCATGAAAAGTTAAATATGGAATACTAATTTTGATGGTTATGTAATGTGTTTTAGTGGGGGATTTCATGTTAGTTGTAGGTAATGTCGTCAATTTTAATTTTTCTATACTGTCGTTATCTAAAACCGGTTTATTTTTGGTAAACTCCGTACGTCCTTCAATTTCAATATTAGTTAATGAAGTTGGATTCGTAATATTTGAATGTATTATATTTAATAAGATTGGTATAGATGGGTCTGGTTTAGTAATTTTGTTTTTTACTTCAATTTGGTTTGAAGTAGCTACAGGATTTTTTTGCAGATTATTATCTAAAGATTGGTTTAAAAATGCATACGTTTTTGTAGAATTTGGAACTTCAATAATTTCATCCAATTTAATATCGAAAAAAGAATTTGAATTAGATTTATTTTGCTCTGGTTTTTTAGTCACCTCTGTAATGTTAATTGTCGATGTCATTGCAAATGTTCTATTAAATATCAATTTATTTTCATTTTCCATTGACATCAGATTATTGAGTTTCGCCCGAGTATCATTTACGTGACTGAAATAAGATTTTCTTGTAGGCTTATCTATCTGTGATATATACCCTTCATGTAATTTTACATCGGATAATCTTTTGTAGTTAGTTTCGATTAGTCTATTTCTACTTTTGTTTTGCATGTAAGTTTTATTAATGTATATAGTTGGTTTACGAATTTCAGAAAGTAAACTATGTATCACATTATTTTTGTTAGTTGAATTCAGCACTTTCATATCGAGTTTTTTGGTTTTCACTAAATTTTTAAGTAAACCAGCTATGCCATTTTTGTATTTTAAAGCATTGATAATCTTTTTACGTTTTCTTGTATGTGACTTATTTCTCTTTTTAATTTTTATAGCAGTAGTTTTACCAACATATATATTTGATATTTTTGTAATACTCTCATTTCTTTTACCCGCTATTTTATTTTGACTAGGAGTAGCATGATATGTTTTATTTTTAATTTTATTATCCATCTCTACAATATAAACAGTAGCATAACTATGATATTTTGCGTCCTCGTGGTCTTCGACAATCGATTTCGAGTTGTTATGCAGATTTACGTCTTTAATAACGAGAGGAGCAACTGTTTTATTCTCTCTATGCTGATAATGCGTTGGTATATTTGTTCCAGTTATATATTGATATATATTCGTAAGATTATCATGACTTCGTAATGTATAAGTAGTGGACTGCGTATTCAAACTTTTTATTTTGATATTCGGATCATGATAAGGGATGAGCATTGAGCTATCGTCTTCTGAATCGATATTTTCTTTAAATAGTGAGTCAGTGTCTTTTTCTTCGTTATGAATAGCTGTAGAATATTTTTTTGTTGCTGCAGGTGTATCACTCAAAATATTTTCGTAGAGCTCATTCATTTGAGGCGTCATTTTCATTTCATTTGTAATATTTTTGAATTTTTGCAAATGGTTTTCGTACAATTGTTTTAATGTTTTCTTTGTAAACGAATCTGCTATAAGACTTGAAGGCTTTATAACAATTTTTTTATGCTGTCTCCATATAGGCTGTACTGTACTACTGACGTTCATTGTTTTAGTTATTTCTTCGATACCTAAGACCGTAGAGTGTATTGCTATTTTTTTATTACCGGCAACTGTAGTAGACGTTATATTAGAAAAAGTTTCGTTTGACATATTTACTCTTACGGTCACTGCCTCTTTTTCTAAACATTTTGTTGTTATTGTAGGGTTAATCTGTTTGATATTATTTGATAGAGTAATCGTTTCGGCAATATCATTTCTTTTATTAGCTCTTCTATTTAAGTTTACTAACGTCAACATTTCACTATCCTTACTATCTTTGAGGTGGTGAACTCTTAAATTGTTGGGCTTAATTCGATTTCTACTTATTGGTAACACAAACGATTTACTAGGAATTTTAGTTGATTTAGGGTCTACTCGGTAACTCATTTTTGTAGGTTTTTCATCAATACCAACTAATGAAAATTGAATTCCATCCTTAGTGGTTTCTATGCCTACACGAATACTTAGTTCAAATTCATCAGGTTTTAAAGTTTTCAAATTGCCTGATTTAGAATGTGTTGTATCATTTGTAGTTGGAAATATCACAGGGTGTAGATCACCTAATTTAAAAATTGTTGTTATAGTCGGTTTTGCAAACGTTTTTATTGTTTCCAGTTTTAAGTTACTAGAAATTACTGAAGACGATTTCTTAGTCGTAAAAATTGTGTCATTTGCATTCATCAATTCAGATTGAGCTACATAATCAGAAAAAAACTTATTGAAAACATTAAGTTTTTGAACAGGTTTGGCATACAGAAAGTCATTAATAGCGATATTTTTATCTGTGTGGTTTTGAGTTCCATTATTAATTGCTTTTTTACTAAGTATTGGTCTAAAGGTTTTATTAAATGATTGTGTTGTCACACTTACAGTATATGGTGCAGCTGCAGTTATCAACTTATAGATTCCATGAATTTTGCTCACTTCTGGGGTTCCAATGGGACTAGTAGAATTTGATGAGACTGGATGAAAGTCTACCTTTAAAGTAATATCTGTATTCACATCCAAAGGCTTACTTAAGGTTTGTAAATATAATGCAGGTGTCACCTTAGATAGCATTAGTTTCTTTGTATTTTTTTCTGAGATCTGAAGTTCTTTTAAATTAATCTTACTCCCTTCTAAAGATGTGTTGTTTAGCTCAGTTACCATTTTGTTAGGCTTACTTTTTACCTTACGTTGGATGACTTGTTCCTGTTGTCCAGTGGTATTAATTTTTAAGAGGTCAGTAGAAGGGCTTGTTTGCAGTACATTTGAAATAGGCTCTGTCACATATAATGGCCAGATAGTTTTCAGATAGGAACTTTTATTGTTTTTATTCGTCATTACTTTTTTTATTTTTGATTCTATTTTTAAATTTGTATTTAAGGAGGTATATGGTTTGCTTGTAAAGTATTTCATAGACATAGCTTTAGTCAAAGACTTGAAATTATTGATATTAAACTTCGAGGCAATATTTTTTAAATTAGGTTTGTGTCCTCTTGTTGTCAAGTTATTGTTAAATGTGTTTTTAATTTCACTTCTTTTATTTTTTCTTAATTCTGGATTAATTTTATAGATAGTGATTCCTGTACCCTTTAGCCATGTCTCATTCAACATAAATTGATTATATCTTGTAGCACCTGCAGTAATCGTAGTTATATTTTGAAGAAAAATAGAATTTGTAACATTAGATGCTTTGATTGAATTTTCGGAGTTTTCAGTGAAATAATTTAAACTATGTTTAGTAATATTCGGTTTTGCTGAAGGTTTTGTGTAATTTATTGATTTAAGTATATTCCCAAACACAGTTTCTGATACATGAAAGTTAGAAATGTTTTCAGAATACGCATTTATTGTACTAGTTAGAGTGCTGTCTATCGCATTGACAAAATATAATTTTGTAGAAGACTGCCCTGGACTTGATGCTTTTATTTTAGAATTTATTTCAGAATTATCTGTTTCATTGTAGGAGTTCTGAAAGATTATAAATTTTGTTTTTGTTTGACCAGATTTTATGGTATTATCTAAGTATGTAGGTGTAGGTTTTGTCTGCTGATCTTTTATTTTATTGATATCAATCACATTTTTAAATTTATTTGGTTTTAGAAATTTTTGTATATCAGTGACAGGTTTTTCAAATGATGTGTTTATAAAATTAGATGCTGTAGTACTTTGCAAAGCGATCACAATACTTTTATGTGTATTAGTTTGATTTGTGTTTGTTTTTGGTATTTTGCTAATATCTAGTGCATTTTCATTAGGATTTTTGGATTTCATGTCCGCGATTTTAGCTTGTTTTTCTTTATTTATACCTTCAAAATTTGTATCCACATTGTGTGCTAAGAATAGCGTACTGCCTGTTTTAGTTCTATATTTTAGTATATATCTTGGAGTATGCTCTTTTTTATGAACTGCTATCAAATTTAATTTGGTATCTTGTGTTTTTGTTACCTTCGCATTATTGTCATACATTTCTGTATTATTCGGATTTGAGAAAGAGGCTTTGTCATTTAGTTCGAAAGTTGTTTGAGCGTGACATTTTCATTGTCGTCAAAGCTATTCAGTTCTATAATTTTAGTGTCTTGTTTGCTTGTTGGAGTATATTGCACGGTATCAAACATTTCAGAAAAGATGTTCTGCAGAGTAGCTTTATTTGAATCTATGTTTCGATCTTTACTTTCGTTATTTTTGGTAATGCTTGGGTTTGATACAAACTCTTTGTCATTTGTAGTAATTATTGCTCTCTCAAAAACAGTACTTGTCGTTCCATTCAGGTGGTAAGGCTTCTTAAAGAGGGTTTCTTCATTATTTGTCGGTATATATTTATCGATGCTTTCCGATATTTCCTTTAGATTTATCTGCGAAAGTATTGGTTTTATTACAAAAAAAATCTGTTTTATATCGGCCTTTGTGATACCATGTATGTCGTTGTTAGTAACATTGCACTTAGTTGCCGGTATTTGCTCTTTTAATTTGGATACAGTTCTTAAGGTACTATTCGTTTCTTCGATATTATTTAGTTTGACTATTGCATTTTTCATACCGATATTTTTCAACATTGGAACAGCAACGTTGGTCATATGTGCATTATATGACTCTGTAAAAATTAGATCTTTAATATTCTGAGGATTATATTTAACGGGACTGTTTAAGGTTGCTTCAACATTTTTCTGAAGAAATATTGGGTTTGCTGTTAAATCTGTTTTTTCATTTCTACTTGCCATGTTTTTAGTTGCATTTGTAATCACTTTGGTATTCCTTGACTTCGTGGAAAATAATACATTATTTATTGGTTCAGTTCCGTGGTTAAGTTTTGTATTTGCGGTGGCCAAGAAATTATCAAGTTTCTTATAATTTTTATTATTTACGATTGCTAAATTATGTTTTATAATATTTTCACGTGATTTAAGAGCATTAATTTGTGTTCCGGTTGTATTACTTAAAGTGACTGTTATATTGTGAGAATTAGTATCGCTTTCTTTAATACTCATATCGTCATATTCATATTCTTTTGTAGTTTTCTCCATTGTATCAGATACTTTAACATTTGTGTGTTTTGCGACATACTTGTGAAATTCTGGAAACATTTTGCTTTTCATATTATAAGGCCTATAGTTGAAGGTATTATCTGTAGTCGCTGTTAAATTTATTTTTGGAAATATTGTATTAGTGGTAAAATATTTTATTTTGCTTTTTCTTTTAGATACATTAATAATATTTAAAATATCTTCTGTATTATTTGAAATGGTTTCTAAAACTTTGTTATGGATTCGATCGGATGAGTTATGAAATATATATTTATAAGTGGTACTTCTTGTCATTGGTGATGTATATTTTATAACGCCTTCATATTTTTGTGTATCATTATTTTGTGCGTCAATCGTTTTCATTAGTGTGTTTTTCATTTTTAGATCAATATTTATGTTTTCCGTGTTAATAACAGTGTTATCATATTTTACGTTTATATTCTGAGCTTTAATAGAGTTATTGTCATTTTTTGATTCTGATATATCTTTGTACAATTCCGTGAACATTTCTTCTTTAATGTTCTTCAAATTATATTTTAATGAACTATATGATGTTGTTTTTATATTTCTAGGAAGAAACATTGAATTAGTAGTTAAATTTCTAATTTTAATGCTATTTTTATCTTTTTCAATATTTTTACATCATTATAATTTGTAACAATCATTTTATTATTTATTGGACCAAGTGTACTATACAATTTGTGTTCGTTGGCTGAATCTCTTGTCATTGGTGCTGTATATCTTACAGTACCTTGCAATTCCTGTGGTTTATCATTTTGTGATTTTGTTGTTTCCACTTTACTACTTCTAGTTTTGTGTAAAGCCTGTTTTGTAACACTTTCATATTTTCGTGTAAAAATATTTTGTATTTTAATTGTATTCATTGAGGTTTTCGCAACTTTGGTTTCATTACCTATGTTATTTAAACTGTTTTTATATGTTTTGCTGTTTAAAAATTTTAGATCCGAAATGGTATTGTACGATGTTGTTAGCGTTTTATTTCTAATATTCTTCAGATTCAAAGTATCTTTTAGACTATATGATATTGATTTTGTATTTCTTTTTGAAAGTATGGGATCTGTAGCGTAATCTTTTATTTCGTTTCTACTATTATTTAGAATATATTTTTTTGTATTTGAGTTTGTGATAAATACTTTGATTTTCAGTGGATCAAATATTTTTTGCAATGTGTTTCCATAAGTTGTACTTCTCATTATTGGTGGTGAAGAATATTCAACAACAGTTCCAAAATTTTTTCTTTTAGTGGTTTTTTGTGTTAATGTATCCTTAATGTTGGCTTTATTATCCATGTTTTCGGTACTAATTAGACTATTTCCATATTTTTTCGTAGAAGATATCGTCATTTTGTTCAATTGTCTTGGTTTTAAAATAGCATTGTATAATTCTGTCATTATATTGTTATTTGAAGTATTTTCAAAGGTACTGTTTACATTTCTTTGTGGGAATATAAGATTTGTAGTTAAATTACTTATTTTGTTGCTACTCTTATTTAATTTATTGGTATTGATAGTATATTCCGTACTTTTTAAATTTATTTCAAACAGTTTGTTAGTTATTAGATCAGGTGCGTTATAAAGTATAAAAGCATCAGTTGCACTTATTGCCATTGGTGACGTATTCGTAATAATATTTTCAAATTTGTGAGTGCCATTATATTGAGTGTTAGTTGATTTCATCGATATGTTTTTCATAGTTATTTCACGTTCTATATTTTTAGTGTTAATTTCATCATTTGTGTATTTTTTCGTAGTAGACATGTAATCATTTTTTTGTTCCAAAATAGCATTGTTTAATTTTGTAAACAGTTTGTCTTCTATAGTGTTTGAGTTAGGTTTTACAGTACTATATGATATATCTTTAACGTTCCTGAGTGGAAAAATTGTATCAATAGTTATTTTCACTCTATTCACAACGCTTTCATTACCTTTGGTAGTGTCTTCTGTATTATTTGAATTTAATCCGTCGGATTTGTTACTAGAAATGGTATTTACGTTGCCTGAAAAATTGAAGGGTTGAATGTAGCTTAACTTTTTCGGGATCTCTGACGTCGTGTATTTTAAGAAAGCTTTAATTCTTTGTACAGCTTTATTTCGTGTTTTATTTGGTTGTATTGATTTATCCCTTATCTCGGTTTCATTATACTTTTTTAAGGAGCTATTAATGTGACTTCCATATTTTTTCGTAATATTCCATTCCGTGCTCGGTATGTTCATATTTCTTGGATCTTGAGTAACTTTAAACGACATTGTAAACATTGCGTTCCTTATTTTCTTTGGGCCATATTTTAGTGTATTGCTACTGTATGATGTTGTTTCAATATTTATATGTGGATTAATTAAACTTCTACTTGTTTTGCTTTTGTTCTCAAGGCTTTTAATAGTTTCCTTTATTTTTTGTTCATTATTTAGCGGAACAGATGTGTAATTGAATTCTTTATTTTCGGTACCAAAAAGATCGTAAGGTCTCTTGAATGTATATGTAATATTTTCTATTATTCGTGTAGCATTGTATCCAATTCCAGATGAATTTATTGATGTATTCCTTCCTTTCTTTACAAGAATTAAGTCGGTGATGTTATT
Organism: Hyphantria cunea; assembly: GCA_003709505.1. Lineage (NCBI taxonomy): Eukaryota > Metazoa > Arthropoda > Insecta > Lepidoptera > Erebidae > Hyphantria > Hyphantria cunea. The sequence continues at coordinate 105,605 of PKRV01000232.1, read as the reverse complement.
AAATTCATTTTTTAAATTTATGGCAGTATTCCACGTTGCACTTGTGTAATATTTTTTGCTCTTTATACTGTTGTCAAACATTTGACCATTTATTTTATCAGATATTTCATCAAATTCTATGTGTTTGGTTCCTAAAACCTTTGTAGGATTTTTGAAACTTGTATTTTTTGTGAAACGTTCAAATGTATGTGAGGTAATATTTCGGTTACTAGTTATTTTGTTAACGTGGTCTATGTATCGTACAGAACTAGCGTTATTTTCATATGTTTTCGTTATACTACGCGTTGTATTAGTTATGTTGAAATTTCTTGTATCTGGAATAGCTTTGTATGACTCTGTGACCATTGTATCCTTAGTGTTTTTGGAATTGTATTTTGAAGTATTATTTGAAAATTTTTTGGTTTTCTGTTGTGACAATGTTGGAGTTGTATTTAAATCCATTATTTTGGTTTTTACTGTTTTACTGTTTAAAATTTCAACTGTATTATCTGAATTCGTGGCAAGCCATTCGTCATATAATGTATCAGGAATGTTATCAAATTCTGTATTTTCAGTATCTGCAAGTTTGTAAGGTTTTTTAAAAGGCATAGCTTGAGTGATAGTGTCAAATGCTTGTACAGTATTACCAGTTCCAGTTGGGTTTGTTAACATATTAGTTTCTTTGGTGATATTATCAATATTCATAGTGTTACTTCCATAATTCTTTGTAGTACTCCACTTTGTACTAGATATTGTATCTGTACTATTAATCATTGATATTGTATTATTTATATTTTTTTTACTATACGTTAAGGTACTCTTTGGAAATAAGGCCATATTCTGTAATGACAATGTTGGCTTTATTGGTATAATTGTCAGTTTACTTCTATCGATATTGTTTTCAATAGTTTTATTATTATAATTTATTATTTCAGGGCTTTTCTGGGACACTATATTTTCTGTGAAATCAAAATCATAAGGTTCTTTTATCAAGGATTCATTTATTTCTGAAACAGTATTTTTTCCGGCATTCTCATATGTATTTATGTAATTATATTGTAGTATTTCTGGAGCTATTGTTGTGTATGGGCCGATATTTTCATCGTTTTTTGCAAAGAGTGGCGTTGTTAAAAACTCTGTATTGTCGTCTTCGTCTGAGATGGGATTAAACTCTGTGTTCCAAGTTCTTTCTACATCGTATAATTCATTAATTGTTGTGTCAGATACAGAATTTACCATCGCATTATACGATTCCACAGATATTGCAGCTTTTGTATTTAATAAACCATATTTTTCAGAATTACTCGATGTCTCTATGTTGTGCTTTTGTAAAACTTTTTTATCTTTCACCATGTCTTTTAGTATATTTTTTTGATCACTTGTGTTTTCTATTTTGTCTAACGGTGTTGACGAGGATTGATTATATTTTTGTGTTATTGGACTGGTACCAAATAAAATAGCTTTAGTAAGCATTAAAGGCTCTTGATAAATCACTTTTTTTGTATTAGGTAGTGTATATTTCATCGGTGTTGTGGACATTTTTATACCATTTACTGAGAAAACACTTAAGTTCATAATGGCTTTTTCATCGCCGACATTTGCTAAATTATAAATATTACTTTTATATTTTTTTGATTCATTTCTTGATCTAATAGAGTAGTCTTTATCTTTTGTTGTTCTAGCTAGTATGGCAGTTTTAGTCTTTGTCTCAATGTTTTTGGGTTTAGAATTTTCCGTTGTGTTATTCTTATTAATCGGTATATTCAATTCAATCTGGTCTTTGAAAGTTTCTATAAAATTAATTGTATTTTCGATTGGATCACGGTCTCTGTAGTTTATTGTGTGTTTCTTGGGAGTCGATGTACTTGTATCTTTAATTAATTCAGTTTTTGAAGATGTAAGCGTTTCTTTCAACTTCTGTTTAATAGTAATCATTTTGTCATCATCGATGTAAACAGTTCTTGACTTTGTGGAAGAAACCGTATTGTTCGTGAAATCAGATATGGAACTTTCTGCATGAGTGTAAATATTTTGTAATACAGACTTTTTTATTTGTACCATAGTACTATTGTTGGTAGAAAATTCTTCTATTTCATAGTTTTTGAAGGATGTCTTCTGCTTGGATGATTTACCTATTATTATTTTATTTCTATTATATAGTGGATTACTGTGGAATTTCGTTGCAGAAGACAAAGTTTTGATGTCAACGTCTCTATTATTGATCATATTTGTCAAATTTAACACTTTGTTTTTATCTCTCGAAAGGAAAGAGGATGGTTCCTTAAAAGTTTTTGTTCTATAATAGTGAGGAACTATCGTAACCGATTGTGAGTTCCGTTCCATATTTGCTATAATCGTTTTTGTTTTGGAATCCTTAATTTTAACTGCTTCCTTAATTTGGTCGCTGACAGTGGGATTCAATATTAATGCAAGATTGCCAGTTAAATTTGTATATTTATGGTACTTATTTTCATCTGATGAAATAGGTTTTGTTGGTATTCTTACAGGTTTAATAAAAGGCATTATGCTCTGGATAGATACTACTGTAACTGGTTCTCTACGGATGCCATTTGTATGTATTGAATCACTGACTAATGAATCTGCGGCTGGGTAACTTTCTTTAATTGTATTTTCAAATATGTTATTAATTTTTTGGGTAGTATTGTTACTAAGTTCTAGTCGCTTATTAATTGAAGTAACTGTGTTTTTGGCTTCGGAGATCGCATTACTTGTTACTGGATACTGCAGTTCTTTTGATGTAACATTAAAAGCTGTTTTATTTGTAGTCATAGATAGCCAAGTATGAGTTGGTAAGTGTTTATAACTTGAACGATTAGCCGCTGCACCTAAATGTGATGTATTCAAGGAATCAGAATTCACGTTTGAATTATTTTTTTCCAACAGTAAATTTTGATCAATTCCAATCCGAGAATTGTAAATTTTAGTAGGCAATTTCATTTGCTTTTCTTTGCTCACTTGCGTTATAGGTATTTTGGTTGAATTAATTGGTTTTTCGGTAATCGTAGTAGTTGCTATAATATTAAAATCATTTTTTGGCGTTAAAAATATTTTGATACTTTTAGTTATACTCGTAAAGCTGGATCTGGTGGATACTAAAATATTTGTCTGTTTATCATGTTTTGATAAGGTATTTGAATAATTTATAGCATTTTGATTTGGAAGTTTTTGTTTATGATCAGGTCTAAGTGGATCAATATGTTTTATTTTTGAATCAGGATCAAGTATGTTAGAAGACTTAGAGGCTGTTTTCTTGTTGTTTTTCTTTATTTTCCAGTTTTTTGTTGTCTCTGGATTAGAACTATTTGCTAAAATACTACTATTGTTTACTGCTACTTGCAAAGTAACAATGTATTTTTGAAATGTCTTCGCGTTGCTCACTGATTTGGTACTTTGTTCTTGGTAGTATTGTTTATTCAGTTTATTTGAATTTCCATTTTTATGATGTGTTGTTAAAGTGTCTTGTTTTGTTGCTTGTTGTACACGTGGAAAGTTCACATTACTAACGCTTTTAGGGCGCTTTGAAATCGAGAATTTAAATGGTTTTAATGTGTCATTTCTTATTTTAAATTTAAGCAAACTAGTGGGTTTAGGTTTGTCGTCTGTCACTGGTGAATTGTTTTCTTTAAATTTAAAGTTTGGTGTATCTTTTTCAATTTCACGTGTTATTTCGACTTGATTTTTACTGAATATGTTATTATCGTCCTTTAAAATAAGTTTAGCATCGTGCTTATTACTATCCGAGGGATTTTTTTTTGTATATCGCATGTTTGTCAAATTTACCTCATAACTTATAGTTGAATGTCCTGGAAAAATATCCTTAAGAGTTCTGAATGACGATAGTTTATGTTGCAGTTTATTTATTGGCACCATTTTAGTATTAATGTCACTTGTAGTTATATTGTTGTTAAGGTTTTTAAACATATCTTTAGGTCCAGAACTTTTAGTAGTAACTTGGTCATGTGGTATCGTAGAGGCATTGTTATGTGTTTTAATTTTTAAATTTTTAGGCATAGTAGGTAATCCAGTATGATTCAACTGCAGTGCCATATTATTATTAACATTTAGACCGTCTTGTTCTTTTACTGTCATCGTGTAAATCGTATCATGACTGGTTTCAATTTCATTTCCAAAAATCGTTGCACTTTCTTCAAGAAGTGCTAAATTTGATGTAGTTGTGGGAGACAATTCTCTAAGTGGAATTTCTGTCAAAGACAGGGAATTCATTAGATCAACTTGTTTCTGATCCGCTTGATTTGACCCGGGTGACTTGATATCATCTGTTGTTGTTTGTTTGGATACAAAATCATTCAGTAATATTATAGCCCTAGAAACATCCCGAAGTTTTAGTGGATGTGTTAAATTTTCTACAAAATTTGGTGGATCATTCGGTTTGAGGCCAAGTTGAAAAGTAACAGAATTGTTATTGTTCATTGCTAAAAAGTCATTCTTCATTTCGTTTGCACTTGTGATATTCTTAGAAATATCAACATTTCTTATATTTAAATTTATAGTTGAAATATTGTATGGTTTAAAGTCTAGTCTTTTTACTAATTGTTTTAATTTAGCAATAGTATTCTTAAGGTTATTTTTCAGGGCTATTGATTTTCCATTGTCAATTGTTTTATACTGAACTGTGATGTTTTCTTGAGTATCTATGTATTCAATTAATTCTTTTTTACATAACGCAGATATTGACCCATTAGTGCAGCAGATATTAATATAGTCTGAATGGTTCCTACCAGTAAACACCTCAATGTATATTTTTATAGTATCACGTCTTCGTAGGAATCTAAAAACTTTAGTCAAATTTTTCTTTTCACTTTCTGCTAAGTATGTGTAAAGAGATTGTAAATGACAGTCCAAATAAACTTCGGGTTTTACAACCTCTTCGCTTTCTTTTCCTCTTTGATCATATTTTGTGTCTATAATATCTATATCTATTGTGGAATTTTTGTGCAGCACTTTATGAAGATCTTCCTCTACTACATTATATTTTCTTAAATCTTTATGAGCAGGATGTAATGTTAATATGACTATCAAAGTATGTTTTAGCGAACTTTTTACTCTAGATTTTGCTTTTCCAAACAAATTATATTTCTTGATATTATATTTATGATGATGTCTTGTTTGTACTAATGCTCTATATAAGATATGTTCTAATTTAGATCTCAACACATTTTTCATAGTTTGTGAATCTTCCTCATTCTTCGGTGAATTATTTTCTTTCAGTCTGTCTTCCTTGCCGCAGTTAGAATGATTCCAGCTTTCACTAGATGCATTGCTGCGTTTGGACAAATCATGTTTCAAATTAAAGCATGTGTTGTTATAAATTTTCTTATAAAGATCAAGCACTTTACCTTCAGTAGAAACTGTTTTACTGAGTCCGATTAGGTTTTTGGCACTATTGTACGTATCTTCTTTCGCTTTAAGGGTATCGCGCATACAAACACACAAGCTTTTGAGGAGTTTAAGTGTTACTTCAAACAAATGTTCATCACTGGTCGCTGCGTCAATCGATTGCAGGATCTTTGTTAAAAGTGGATTATCACTGCTTGCTAGAGATGTTCTGAGTTGCACTAATGCTTGAGTTTGAAACACTTTCATCACAACACATATAATTAAAGATATTTTGATCATTTTAGGTAGGTAGGTGTATCGACGTCATGTTGGTAGTCACGAGTTGGAGCGAATAGAACAATCGTGTTCACGTAACTTTGTTTAGAGTTGCGAAGGAAAACGCTAAGCGATAAGGCGGTTAATGTTTTGCTTCCTTGGTGTGTGCCGCTTGGTATCCTTGAGTTTAAAACTACCAAGATTTTTGGGTGTATACTTTTTATGTCATGAGTGCTTAAATTTTTTTTTATGATTAAAATACATAATTGCTCAAAATATTTCGGATTTTGGAAACAAAACAAAATATAAAAATAAAACAAATAAGTCAGTTAGTTACGACACTAATGATTCACGAACGGCTGAACTTATATTTTAATAGTATGGTCGCACTGAATAGCAAAACTACTGTTAAAATATTTTCACATAGTGTATGATGCTTATCATGAAGAACAAAGTGATGAGTTTAATACGTACTTGAACTTGTATATTAGAATAAAATAAACCAATATACACATATTGCATTCATTTAATCGATAAATATAAAAAAGAAAATGGAGGGAACAGGGGCAAACCCTTTATTCTAAATCTAGTGTCAATTTAAATTATACACAGGCCTTTGCCAAAATTCACCCAACCCAGACCTATTTTTAGCCCCCGACGCAAAAAGAGGAGTGTTATACGTTTGACGTCGATGTCTGTGTGAGTGTATGTGTTTATTTGTGGCATCGCAGCTGTCAAACGGTCAGACCGATTTCGATACGGTTTCTATCATTTGAAAGCCAGTTTCCTTAAGGTGGTTCTTAGCTATGTTTAGTTAATATCGGTCCAGCAGTGTCAGAGTATCGACTCTTTTCCAAAATGACGTGAAGCATTTTTTGACGTATGATTACTCGATTAAGTGCTTGTGTAGGGTTTTTATTTAATTTTTATTTTTAGTAGCAAGAGGACACGCACCTGCACACACTATTAAGTTTTATTTTTTATGGTGTAACGGGCAAACGTGCAGACGTATCGCCTGATGGTAAACGATTACCATCGCCCATGGACACCCGTAACACCAGAAGTGTCACAAGTGCGTTGCCGCCCTTTGGGGGATGGGGACGGGGAGGGATTGGGGTGCGGGCTTTCGGTATCCTCACTCACTCGATGAAACACAGCACAAGCGCTGTTTCGGTTTTATGTGTGGCCGTGGCATTACTCCGGTCGAGCCGGCCCATTTATGCAGAAGCGTGGCTCTCCCACGGTAAAAAAAAAAAATTATCTGAGTATTCTCAGATATTTCCAAAACTTTAAAAAACAATGAGAACTTACCCAATTATCCATTTCCTTCTGCCTATCAAGCAGCATCTCCTGCAGACGAGGCCCCAGTTCTTCCATGAAGCCTCGGGCCAGGCCGCGGGAGTGCTCCAGAGCTTGCTGACTCACCACCACTGATGCGAACTCTAGGTATACTTCCATGGTGGTCTCGAGCTCCGGGACTGGTAGCTTTGGCAGCTGGACATTCTGTGAAATAAGAAGCTAGATTAATGTTGACTGTATTACAATGGCGTAATAGTTTAAGCGGAGTCGAATGTTGTGAGTTCGATTACGATATTGGAGAGCACTTTATGTGATCCCCAAATTGTTGTTTTAAATTGGAGTGTTTTTTACCCAACTGCGAAAGGGTTATATATTTGTTGTACTTGATAAGCCTGGAAGGTACCTAGCCTGGTCACTTTACAATATTTTTAATCACGAGCATCGATTACATAATCGACTGCACGTTTGGCGTAGTGGTTAAAACGGTCACCACGCTTCTTCCTACGTTGCCAAGGGTTCAAATCCCATGTGGAAAAACACTTTGTGTAATCCACAAATTGTTGTTCTGGGCCTGGGTGTTTTTTGTGTCCGTTTCATGTATGATTGTAAGGTACCTCACGACACAGGATGTATACTCCTAATGAGAGAGTTGTCTTCTACAATGAAAGAAAAAATGGTATAGATATAGGTATGTACGGAAATATGCTATCATAATATTTATGACATAACTTGTATTGAAACATCAACTGATTTATACCAGCCGCGGTCCCAGACTGACTCAGGATTGGTCCCCATAATCCTCACAATATATATTTTGAAATAGATTATAATACAATAATGTTATATTTAGGATACAAAACAAGTTTGAAATACGTACGGCTGAGAATATTACACCCATTAGTTTTCTCTTAACGGACTCAACAACAATAATGTATACCTAAAAGCAGTTATAAAATACGATGCATCTATTTATGGTATGATGGTCTGCCTCGTTCAAAAGGGATCTGGTCCTCTTCCAAAAATTTTTGAATGGCAGCCCGAAGTATAGAAGTGTATTAGTATAATCTGGACCGATTTCGACAAGATTTTCACTGGCAAATAGCTGATGATATAATTAGTAACTTAACTTAAGCTTCGATCCGCATCGTTACCTGCGGTTGATGTTATACCGTGGGGCAGCTAGCGTTAAATATATATTTCCAAGAAATTGAAAATTACATGGGATATAAACAATATTTGTTACTTACAATGTGTTTTGTTCACAGGTTTAGCAACACAATGCTGCATGCATTTGTTGTATACAACTTTGTAAATTCGACACTCAAAGAAGGTATTCATATGCTATTTTGGTAACATTGTCGCAGAATAATAATAATTGTTTTTTATTTATTCACTGGTTTCATTTGCATTTCTATTGTAATTTATTGGGTTTGGTATCACATTTATCCGATTTTGCGATGATGAAGGTAAGATTTGTAGTTCAGTTTTTATTTTATCATTGTGATAATTTTATTATAACGTAGATTTGTTACTAAATATTTGTAACAAAAAATTTTGAAGTCTCCTAAATTTAGATAAAATTAACATTTTAATTGTTTTCTGAAGTATATTTACGTATTACTGATAACTTGTCAGTTTGACATAACTTGACATTTTTACATCTAGCAAGACTAAATTTTAGGAGATCGTTTTTTGTTTTTGTGAAAGACGGTCCCCATTTCATGTCATCCACATTTTTTATATCTTTTATCATTAATTCCATCACGACGAAGACTTGAAGACTCGAAGGCTTGGAATTGAAGACTTGAAATACTTGACATTGGCAGAAATGTGGCTTTGTGGGAGATCCACGCTCCGGCACGAATGGACCAGATACCGGTGTAAAACAGTGCCTGCATCCCTCCTCATCCCCCAAAGGCCGGCAAAGCACTTGTGGCGCCTCTGGTGTTGCGGGTATCCATGGGCGGCGGTAATCGCTTACTACTACGTCTGCTCGTTTAACCCCTATTCCATAAAAAAACCATACGACAGCACATATGGGTCATCTCGAGCTGAATGATACTAGGTCGTTAGCCAAGGTGCGGCGATTCTCTTTCTGCAATCACTCAATCCCCTATTCTCTCATGTAATTGGCTAATATTTTGTTTTGACCAAGTGACTTTGCTTTCTTAGACTTGCCAATCCCAAATATTTGTTCGTTTTCTGATAACGTTTGTTATTATTATTTCTTGGATGTTTTACATAACACCGGGTAATCTATCTAGACCATTGCCTCCTTAACCTACATGTTCTTTTTGAAATGTTTTATTGTATTCTTTAAAGATAATTATTAGAAATCTTATTACCTGGAATTCTTCGTCTTCGGAGCCGTAGACCTGGGTGCTCAGCCATCGTTTCGGCAGTGACAGCAGAGATTCGCCCCATGCTGTAACAAATACAAAGAGTATTTAAAGTTTCGTGCTCGCTGTAGGTCTTTTTCTTTTATTCTTTTCTTTAAAAAAACAACTCCCGTATTAGGGATATACCTTCTGTGTCACGGGGGACTTTACAAACATACATGAAACGGACACAATGTACACCCAGACTTAGAACAACAATTTATGGCTCACACAAAGTGTTGTCCCATGTAGGATTTGGATCCACAACACTTGGCACAGTACGAAGCGGTGTGGTGACCACTTAAACTACTAGGCGAACCGTGCAGGTGGTTATGATGACGGCCAAATAGCCTTTTTTTTGATGTATTGGAAAATCCCTTTCGATCTTCTGTTCTTGGGGATTCAGGAATCAGGATTCAGTCAGGTGTTTCTACTTCAGCGACCCCATACACATAAATGCCATTTGTAACAGGGATCACATTAGCCACGTTACAACGTGAAATTTTTGTTCTCCGCATCGAGTACTGTGGTTTGATTTTTGGAAATCATGGTCAAATAACCTAGTCAACTTTAGTCGGAATGATAAACTGGAAACTCATACAGGTACCGTTGTTTTGAGTTCAAAAAATTGTCCCAAAGTCTCATAAAATCTGTATAGAATTATTTAGAGTAAAAAAAAATATTATTTTGATTTCTATTAACTAAAATTAATTAATTTATTTGTATATCTTTATTGTTTATATGCAAAATTATGAAGTTAAAACAGAGAAAATGTTATATTATTGAGTAGGAGAGTTTCTTTGATTGAACGCATTGATTTTAATAAAAACTCATTCTCTTAAAAATGACTACAAATTCAATGACTGCAATGGTTTCAAACTGATTTATTGAGAGTATATTTTAAGCCTTACTTAACCCTACTTTGCTTTGAATGTAATCTATAAAAAACTTATTTTTCTTTTAAAATTGCTATATAATACAACCCTATCAATTTTAGCCTATTGGAGCATACAAAATAGTAACCAAGTTTTCTCCAGTTTCTAGTAAAACGATAGATGTAATATAATATCTAACTGAAAATAAAACCTAACGATTAAAACCTGGCATTGCTAAAAACTCCTCTAAAAATACAGAAATTCCTCTAACTATAATCACAGGAATTTCCAAATCATTTTTGTTTCGAGTAATCTTTTTCGGGCACTTCCGAAACTCTTAATGAAGTTATGAGATTAATGATTCTAGTTTCTTAGTTCCAAAATGTCATTCTTAGAAGAAGAACCGGCAAGAAACCCTGTAAGTTAGTATCTAATGAAAGATTGAATACTAATACCCACTTCATCGTTTCAGAGATCACTTGGAGTAAGTGGCAATATCCTGGATCACAGCTGAGAGGGCGGCCTACTTTGTACGCGAGGTTGGACGTGATCCCACTTACTTACTTAACTAGAACGCGTCCAATAAGAGATTACATCAATTGTACTTCAGCACATACATGGTTCTTTCCGTCAAACATATTAGATTGATGATTTTCTGACATTACTTTCTTTGGCAATGAGGATCTATTCGTCTAGTGGTTAGTGATCCTAACTTGTAAGCTCAGAGATCGTACGTTTAATTAATTACTTAATTTATTAAGAGATAACTCCAGCATTAGGAACATATATTCTGTGTAACGGGGGACTTTACAAACATACATGAGACAAAGAACACCCAGGCTCTGAACAACAATTTGTGAATCATACAACATGGTATACTGGCCTTGTCTGTAAGCCGGTCAATAATGTGCCTGCACCACAGAACATACAGTGTTAATAGAAAAATAATAAATAATAATAATTTACTAACTTTACATAGAATTTAGGGATATAAATAATGCGTCTTTTTTTAAATATATGAGTTTATTCGCAGTTCAATCAAAATAAGATCATCACCAGCCTATCGCAGTCCACTGCAGGACATAGGCCTCTCCAATTTCACGCCACTTAGTTCGATCTATGCTCCTGCCAGCCGTCCCGCGCAAATCATCGCTCCACCTGGCCAGTGGGCGTCCTACACTACGTCCTTTCATCATTATAATTATTAAAAAATGTATCCGATTTCTACTAGACTCAACATTTCTTAGATTGATAAAATATTCACAAATCGTGTGAAAAACAAATTGTTTGAATTTTGAAACAACAATCTTAACGATGCTTCATTGATAGTTGACAATAAAATTCAACAGGAAATGATAAAATTTTGGATAAAGCTACAATAAATAATTTGTTAATAGTGGATGGAACTTTACAGTTTTTGTTGGCTTTAATATTTTCAATTTCTAACAGTTAGCAGTCTTACATATTTCTGAAGATCGGATCGTTTACCTCAAATAGGCAGAACATAACATATTGAATTTTCAACAACGAAATTATGTGGCATTCGAGCTAAGCTCCGCGCTGTTACCTGCGGTACAACAGTAACAGTGGAAGAACCACACTTCGACACGAATTAGCCGACGGGAGTGGCCTCACAGAAAACCGACGTGAAACAGCGCTTGCGCTGTATTTCACCCCACCGGGGTTTGCGGCGGGGCGGTGTATCGGAATCGAACCGACTAAAACCACACGGTATGCCACTCTGCGCCTGAGACGGGAGAGATCCGGGAACCGCTTTCTTACGACATCCGGACCCCTCCCAGAGGATAGCGGAGGACCATACCCCAACCCCTCCCCCCATCCCGCAAAGGCCGGCAACGCACTTGTGACGACTCTGTTGCTGGGGGCGTCCATGAGCGGCGGTAATCGCTTACCATCAGACTATACGTCGGTTCATTTGCTCCCAATTCCATTAAAAAAAACTGCAGGTAACGGCGCAGTGCAAGTTAGTCTAAAGAAAAGTAGCCTAAGTTACTACTTACATCATCAGCTACATGCCAATGAAAGTTCCATTAAAATCGGTCTAGCAGAACCAGAGACTACCCGGAACAAATAGACAGAGACAAAAATTTTAAAAAATTGCTTTTTTGATTTACGTACCAAATATACTTTCATATGTATTTAGTTCAAATCTGTTTTTTTAAAAGACAAATAGACACATTTTTTTTATATAGAGTATATCCACAAACATAATTCATTGACAATAACTGCTAAACTTTTTCAATATTAAATCAAGTTAAATACATGATCGTTAAAAAAACTATTTAAAGGAAAACTTCGTAATAATACAGCACTCTGTATCGTATTGGGCGTTGTGAATAATATTAATATCAAACAAACCACTGTTTACCTGATTCTTCAACTTCTTTAGGCACCACCTACAACCATATTTCATAATACTTATTAAAATCTAATTCACAAAAACACTTTATGAAACTAAAACTGAAATTTTAGCGACAAAAACTATCTCTAAGCATTCATTACAAATCAAATAATTGTTTTTTGAAAGTACGTACTCATGTTTATTTTTTGTTTTCATTCAAAAATGCTAAATTAATTGAGGATTAATATCTATTAAGAAACATAAAATACATAACATCACGCCTGCTTCGCGAAGGGGTAGGCAGTGGCATATTAAACGCCTACTTTTCGCCAAAGTTTAGGTCCCATATAATAAACACATACAGCTTCATAATATCAGTTGTCATTCTATTCTGAAATGCATTTTTTAATTCCCGACCACCTACCACTGATCTTGTTAAATAGTGCTCATTATTTTAGAGAATATAAAAAGAAACAGTGCCATGTACATATTGAAACAAATATCCCCTTTTAAATTGGCGAGTGTCTCCATAAATTTATGGCAATTAATGAAGCGGTCCATTTGACAGGGTGACAGATCACGCAATCAGCAATGTGGTGGACCGCTAAATTAAACCAGAGGCATTAATTCTGTCCCCACCCTATATAGGGACGCCGCAAAAAATAAAGAGGAAGTCTATATTTAGTTTTTGCTAGCATATCATTTGTAGTCTTTGAACAGACTGGGCTCACTAATGATGCGACAAAGATTTTTGCCTTCTCATTATAGTCTGTTTGTGTCTCGAAAGTTTTAAATATTTTGGGTGCAAAAATATAGGCTAAAATAACCATTAACCTTTTACTCGAGATACAATAATAGAAATTCTAATATTTTCGATATAACAAAAGAAAAACAATGAGAATAAGTGTAACTCAAATGGCAATAATTTACGTAAATTGCATTGTCACAATATTATATCGATACCTGAATATTCTTAAGTATATAATGTAGATGTGTGACGCAGGCAAGTGTAACGACCTTTCTATCTATTGAGTTTTATATATTTTTTTTTCTTTGTTTTTGTTTTATTTTTGACTCTACTATGTAAATCTCTCTTTTGTCAATGGGTAATAACTTGTAACTTTAGAGGTACAAGTCCGTTGTCGCAGTTTAAGTAATCCCTACTCTGCCTCATTGACTTAAAATGAAAAAATTGGATGACGTGTGTTTACTGTAAGATCTTGTTTATCTCTGATGACTGCACGGTTGGCAGAGGCGGAGGAGAAGGCCCGGGAGGACGATGTTCACTCGGACCCGATCCGCCGCCGGCGAACCGGGCGGCGGAGGAGCACCTATCAGCACCTCATGCCGCCCTGAGTGTGGCCGTGGATGGGCGGGACAGGTTTTCCCCCCCATCCGCTACATAGGTCACCCGCGAGGGGGGCGACGTTACGCGTGTGCCGTATGTCGCCTTAATTGAGAGTTTCCATCAGACGACGGAGCCCGCTTCAGTGCGGGCAGGCGCTGGGAGGGGTCAGGATGGCGTAAGAAAGCGGTTCCCGGATCTCTCCCGTCACAGGCGCAGAGTGGCACACCGTGGTGGTTTAGTGGGTAGTCTGGCGAGTCAGTCAGGAGTCCCATACAAAGCGAACCCCCCGTCTGGGGGGGAGCGAAGTGCGATAAGGCATTCCACCACATAAAAAACAAAAAAAAGTGTATAAGGCGGTCGCCACGACGTTTTCTACTGCGCAAAGTGTTGTTGGTTCACTTTGTGTGATCCACGAATTGTTTTTCTGGGTCTGGATGTTCTTTGTATGCATTTTGTGTTTGTTTATAAAGTCCCCCGGGACACAAGATGTACATTCCTGAAGCGGGAGTTGTATTTTTAAGAAAAATAAAACAAAAAACACTTACATTTTAGGAATTTAGTTTTTTCGTATACCTTAAAAGTTCAAGGGCAAATGAAACTTTATGAGTGACCCTGCGCATTGGAACATTATTTATAGAAATATGCTTTCAGAATGGTATGTTAAATAAGCTATGAAACTTCTTAAAGCGAAAATTTTATACATGTTAATAGTCACTCGCACGCAATGACGCAAGAGTCTAGAACACGCGAAATAAGCACTAAGATGTTGTGCGATTGTTTCATATATTTATCGTAGAATTAATAAATCGTTTGTATTGAAGGTTTATTACAATATATCCATAACAATTTTTCTCTGATAAATTTAAAAAGTTTTAAAGATACAAGAGGAGACTGTCACCGGTTTTATCCTACACTAAATTTAGGATGTTTGTAGGTCTTTTTACAGTTATTATGACCAATTCCTAAGAACAATTTGTAGCCAGTAAAACTTATATATAAGTATCGCACAGTGTGGTTCTACTTTCAAGGAGTGTCATAGATTAATTAAAAAAACATAATAGTAGCAATAAATGGAGACATACATTGCTGACCCCAAACCCGACGTAGTCTTTAATATGCTTCTACCTGTAAACATACTTACCTACATATTTGTACATACATAAATATTACAAATTTTACCTATTTATCCTTTATCAGGAATGAGCCCTCTTCTGAGTGAGTAGTCAGGAACTCTAACCACTATACTAACAGGTCAGTCTACTGTTGATTTTTACTTTCGTATAACTTAGTTTGCCAACCCTACATTTTTTGAGAGTAACCGGACCTATATCGATCGTATTAAAACAGTAGGTGCCTTATTCTGTTAATGCGTTACTTACATGCATTAGCACTGGACGATACTAACATTTCTTTTTAAGAAATGTTAGTATCGTCCAGTGCGTTTAGTAATATTTAAGTGTTTTACTAGCAATGTCATCAACTCCTTCACTTCGGTTGAAATAAAATTAAAGAGTATTTAATAGAATTCAGTCGCTATGCATGGGCCATATGTCGATTTCAACTATCCAGACTACCATCCAACTATCACTAACCATCCATTCCTCCAGATAACAGTTTGAGAAATCAATAGTACACACAGAACATTTGACTGCCTCGGTGTTGCAGTGCGCGACTGCTGTCCATGAGGTCTCGGGTTCGAATTCTGGGTCGGACTAAATGTTTGTATGATCTGCAAATACTTTTCTTGGAGTTTGGGGGTTTTCTATGTATAATATGTATATATTTACAAAAAAAGTATATATGTATTCATGTCAGTTGTCTAGTGTCCATAATACAAGCTCTGCTTAGTTTGGGACTAGATGGCGTTGTGTGTTAGATGTCCGAAATATTTAATACTTATTTATTTAACATATCAAAACAATATCCATCACAACACAAAGTTACATCCAAACCGTTAGAGCAGCTTCCGAGTTACGGTAAGGTAGGTTTAAGTTATTATATCATTATTATGTTATCATATCATTTTCTAGTTCGACTTGTTTTCACTAAATGGCGCTTGGTCATAGTTTAAAATTTGTGGATGTTCAATAGTGGATGATCAATATTATAAGCTAACACGATACACAATACACACCTATGGGGTGGGTTCTTTCTAATTTTCATAAGCAGGTGGCTCTTTCCCACGACCTCTACACCTTGCTACTACGAAGCTGCATAAATCAATATAAATTACCCCTAACCACCCCTAGAGGTGTTTATATATGTTTTAGAATATTACTGTATGTATGTGTTTTCTTGAGTATTTTGCTCATAAGTTTGATTCCTTTCTATTTTATTTAAAAATTGAAAATAATTATTTTCTGTTCTACTGAATGGTATACAAAATTTAAAGTTTTTATAATTACTTTAGCCAATAAGTCAAATTATACAAAAGTAGCATTAAGCTCAGTACTATGTAAATCTTGTTTTTTGTTAAATGTTTCTCATGAAGTGAAATTTATCGTTAATTTCTTTTGAGAAAAATATTGTTCTATAACCATAAATATATAATAACAAATACATGGTTGTATTTTTAATACTAGTTTCAAGTTTTTAGTTTACATTAAAGTCAGATCGTCAGAGAAGGCCTTACAATGAAACAAATTCACTTCAGTCTTTTCTTTAAATATCAATCAGCGTTAAGAAATATCTTGTGTGATATTAATCAGTTAATATAACAGTATTTATGTATTTATACAGTAATGCACAAGGCTCCTTTCAAAAATATTTCAGCAATAAGACACCATTTTAGAAGGCGCTTCTGACACAAAACTAGTTCAAATAGTTTACCTGAATGTCAGTTTTTCTAAAGAGCGACTGACAACTACGCAACTCTGAGTGGCTTTGATTTTGAAATTGTCATTGTATTCGTACTTATCAATAGACATGATGACAGTAACCAAGAACCACTAAATTTATGAATTTATTATATTTAGAGTATTTTTTTCATATTTAGAGCGAGATTAATAGTTAATGAACAAAATTAAAACTACGGAATACAGCAATCCGCCATTTTATGTTGAACAGCAATCGGAGCGAGTTACTTCACTTGTATAAAATTCATTTTGTTTGGATATAATCGACGATCAGTTTACTGTTTTTATGAGCTATAATTGATACTGGTTGACAAATAATACCGTTGCGTCTTACACAAACAGACGCCATGACACCACCGAGGATTTCTCGTGAATTTTAAACTTAAAATCGCTATTATTTCTTACTAAAACTTTATTTTTGGTAGAAATATGACTGTTTTTGACAATAGGAGATTCTTCCGAACATCATAAAACAGTTTTTAAAATTTAGTCATCATGCCTATTGTACGCGTTTTTGGGGGATATATTAATAAGTGACAAATCCTAACAATGAATTGTAAAATGCAGTTATGTAAATTTAGAACAATTTACTTAAGGTTTCAAATAAACAAAAAGAAATAACACTGTTTTAAAAGGTATATTAAGTCACAAGAAGTACCTATCCTTAACAATTTTAAGCCAACCGTCAGCTGGCAGTGACAACGTTACCGAATTCCACTAGCACAGCACTCGCACTCCCTCTTAGAATCTCATTGTACATATTTTAATATACAGCAAATTTACAGTCCACTTTGCATTTAATGTATACCCGTAGTTCACGGATTTAACATCTCAGTATACCCATTTACTCACTTTTCAAATTACTCTCCTTAATATATAGTTTGATCTCTGCGAAATAAAGCTACAAAACTAAAGAAGTAACTTTAAACAAACTATTTTATTTTGTATCCCTATAGCTTCATTCTTAACATGCCAGTTTTATCATAAATGAAGTGCATTACATTATAGATATAAAATAAAAAAAATTACACCTAAAATGTACGACGCAAGTTCGACAATGACATTAGTGACAACTGTCACAAAAATCAAGATATTGTTTAAGGTCGTAAACACAATGACTGCCACTTATGATTTTTCTACTTTATAAAACCAACAATGAAAGGAAATAAGGGCACAAAATCTTGACCACGATACTAGTCGCTGATAGATTCTTGATTGAAATATGTCGTGCACGAGTGCTAAGGAATAATACAACCACGACAAGAAGTCATTTAAAAGTTCTAATGTTTTTTGTAGTGATTTGTTTATATATTTCCATATTTATGTATGTGTTTTATGGTTAAAAGAATAAGATTTAGGAGAATTAAGATTGATACTGGTTGATTAAAGCTGAAAATCGAACCGAGTGGCGTGAAATTGGAGAGGCCATGTCCAGCAATGGACTGCAATAAGCTGATAATGAAGATTGATAGAAAACGAAATTTATTTTAAGGTAAAATTTTACTATAAAAACAAGACTGACTGCTATAGTTCAAATATACTTCTTTTTTAATAAATATATATTATATCCTATAAACATTTGGTCCAACCGGGGAATATAACTCCTGTTACTTTAAGAAACATATCACCATAAAGAAAACTAAATCTCTCTCAGATTGTATTTCTTTTTTAATTTACAGTTACATGTCAATATACAATTGAGTAATTAAAAAAAACATCTCAGAAATTTTATGTCGGTTTCTTCTTCGTGACACTTGCAATAAAAATAAATCAACATCGAAACATAACAGTACTTTCAGAAATTTAAGGACTAGGAATCCAAAAAAACCGTTAGTCTACTTACAATAGACCATTTACGGTTTTTTGTTAAAAGTATATACGGTAAAATACACGTTACTTTTTATAGCATAATAGTCAAGTTAATAAGGTCAAAGGATTTTACTAGCATGAGCATAGATGGCCTTTGCTGACAAGCCGTCACGTCACTGCCTCTTGGCCCACTTCCAACCGAGAGTTTTCCATGCCAAGTTGTCGCAAACGGCACTTCTATTGACTTCCCTTGACCTGGAGTTGTTTAATTTTAAACTGCCTACACGTAACTTCGGTTTCATCTAACCTATATTTATACGTGAAGAACATTTTTTGTATTAATTTCAAAAAATAAAGAAAGCTTTTTGTAATCTGTTTTCACGTGGAAAAACGTTTACAAAACTAATATTGTACTGTTTACATACAGGCCTCTCCTCATTAGCTGCCAAAATGACTCTGCCCCGCCTGATGGAAAGCACGAGCAGAATCCAAGAGTGGTGGTCAGCATCCTCAATGCGAAAAAGGACAATGCAGCATGGTGACACACACTATGGCGGCCTGGTGAGATGCTTTTTCACGCCCCGCTTAAAGTTCCTGGGATCATAGTGGGGAGGAAACACGTGCGCTAGTAGTGAGTTCCAGGTTTTGATCGCTCGGCACAGGAAGGAAGGAAGTCTTACTGTACCACACTGTCCAGACGGTTTGAGTTGACCATAGGGTTTGTGTCTTTTCCTTCTCTTTGCAGTGATGCTGTCCTATGTAACTTGCTTTTTTAGTTGACTCTCACGACAATCGTAGGATGATGAAATATTCTACGCTCCTAGCGAAGAATATTCCATTAAAAGTCCAGTAAATGTTTCCACCTGCGATACTATAACAGTCTGTACAAAACAATTCAATGTATACTCAACAGTAAAATTTAAACAAGAAGTTCGCTGGCATTAAAATTTGACTGTGTTTCAATCGTATTCCACTCCTACTCACATTATAAATGTGAAAGATTGTGAGGATGAATGTATAGATCTTTGTTAAAATTTCAGGTTAATACTACTGAATGGATTTATATGAAAGTTCACGGTAATATAGCGCATACATCAGAATAACTCATAGACTACTATTTACCGCGACAGCCTACACGCGGGAGGAGCTGCAGGAAAAGCTTGTAGTGTAATTATAATTTGAAACAGAGGCCACTTAGACGCACACATTTGTCGACTATGGTAAAAGCCACATTTAGGTAATAATTCATGCTTTCCATCAGGCAGAAATAGAAAAATGAAAAAGATAAAATAAGTAGACATATTTGTAAATACCTACATATTCTCTTTAGATACAAGCTAAAAAATTTTTTTTAATAACCCTCCATCAACACTTAATCGAGTAGTCATACGCTAAAAATGCTTTACAAAAAACAGCTGGTAGTCTTACATTGCTGGACCGATATTTACCAATCGTAGCTAAGAACCATCGCAAGGAAACTTGCTTTCAAATGAAAAAAAACCGCATCGAAATCAGTCTATCCGTTTGAGAGCTACGATGCCACAGACAGATTCACACTCACAGACATCAACGTCAAACTTATAACTTATAATACCTCTTTTGCGTCGGGAGTTCAACAATAAACTAAATACATTGAAAATTTAGTATATTCTGAGAGCTCTCAGCTGTATAAAGGATTAATCTAGACAGAATATTTAACAGAACAATCTAATTTTGTCAATGTTCTGCACTAAACTTGGATAAAAGCGAACTTGAATTTAGATTGGAGAGAACAACCTCAATTCAGCAAATACCGACGAAAGAAATACCTAAATATAGTTTTGTTTTGTCATTTATATTGCATGTGTTTGTGTATTCCTTATGTATGGAGATGGCTGACATAGGATTTTTATCTCGAAAAAGATAGTGTTTGATAGAAAATTGGTATGATCAAGGAATTGAATTAGGCTTGGAATAGAAATATATATTTATATTTTTGATAGAAGATTTATATATTTGATAGAAGATTGGTATGATCAAGGAATTGAATTAGGCTTGGAATAGAAATATATATTTATATTTGATATATATTATGAAATAGGGACCGCGGTTGAATAAAATATTCTAGGCAAACTGGAAAGTAAATTTAAACACTGTACCAGCTTTAGTTCCAAATCCGTTTCGTTTAGAAAATCGTTTCCGAAAACCTTTTTTTATTATCGCCGCTAGCTCAAAGGATACAATGTACACCGTGGCTTTTAAAAAATAATAATGTCAAAGCTCTTTCCCACCCTATGCGGTGGCACAGTAATATAATAAAACACGTCTGTCCATTTGTCCGGCAAAGAGAAAACTTAGTTATGTTTCTCATGTGATGTATTCACTCTACCCCCGGGACAAATACGGCGAGGTCACACTGTGAGCGGGGAGCGATAAAATTTACATTTAATTTTGTTGTTGTGAATGTAATCCACAGAGGCTATTTGTAAACGCAGGCTACATGTGTAGTGTAATATTAAAGTGCTTATTTAGTACTTGTAGGTACTAGGGATAGAAAATTAAGAGTGAAAACTATTAACAATGCAATTTCTGCTTACATACAAGTTCGCAGGCTAACTAGGTACAGTAAAAACTTTTCAATATTTCACATTTTTTGTTTCCATGATTGTACGCCTTTTATTTGGCTTATACATTTTTAAAACAACTCCTGAGTACAATAAGACAGTATGTTCCTGTGTCTAGGAGAACTTGACAAATATACATGAAGCGGACACGAAGAACAACCAGACTTAGAACAATAGTTTGTGAATCACACAAAATGGTACCCCTTTTGTAGTTTTCAAACCCACAACACCTGACGCAGTAGAAAGCGTGAAAGGTGATGATAACTTAAACCAATACGCTGATCACGCAATCAAATCCACAACTATTATTCACGAATTGCTACAACTTTTAATCCCACAAGAAAAACATTTCTATCCCTAGAACATTATAGTCTTAGTTGTTTTTAAACAATTTTACTCATTTGACATCAAAATGACAACTTGAAAACAATTTTTATTACTTTATTTTTAAATTAGTGCAACAGAAGAAGTAGTTTACATACTATATCTCATTCCCGCTATCGCTACCGCTATTCGCTTACAATGTAGTTTGGGTTGATGAAAAGACGGTTACCATGGCAACGCAGGTACGATCGATCGCAGGTGCGACGCGCCACGCCACACCTTTCTACACGTGTGTATGTATGTGTGTGTGTGTGTGTTAGTAGTGATGAAACGTTGTGTGTGTTTGTGAGCAATTTTGTGCTACTTAGTTAGACGTTGTGTGAACGAGAGTGTTATCTCGAGTAGATCTGTGTAATATTTTTAGAGGATTTGCTTTGTGTGTCCGCTAGATTGCTATCGTGGCGGTTTTCTTTTATTGTCTGTGATGTTTTGTAGGTTGCTGCATCGTTATTGCTACAATCAGCAGTAAATTACCAGTAAATGGTGCAAAACATTAGTTTCTGTATTTCTTATTTAAATTATACATGTACTTAAAACTTTAAAACTCATCTTGGTCGTTTTGTTAAAATACAGTACAGAATAATTCAAAGTTTGCTACCTCAAGTGCATGAATCTATTAGCTCTATTTAGAAAAGGGCCCGGGCTCTACAAAGTGCTCGTGCCCTTTTCTAAATAGACCTTCCATTCCTATATAGAAGGTCGCCAACTACAAACCGTAGGTAACATGAGTTACATCGGGGTTCCAGGAATTTCCTTACGAGGTGCACCTGGTTCGCCAAATTCTCGTACTCGAGACGGTGTGCGGTTTTTAGTCGGTTCGAGTCCGACATAGCCACCAGGTGGTGGTATCCGAAGGACTTCCGCACAAAAAAAAAATAGGCACAGAATCCTAATTGGGTTAATTACTTTTATAAAGCAAACTTTAATCTTTGGACAGATCTTTTTTACAACAGTTTCAGTACAACAGATTTTAGCAAAAATTTTTCGGCAGGATCGACATGTGCTACCATAACAGTTGAATACTAACCTCAAATTATGTCTACTGGTAGTCAAAGATAGTAAGATCCAATTTTACTGACTATCAATACACTATAGGTACTATTTTCCACCTTTCTAAAGAGATACCTATATCCAGGAGTGGACTTGTAAAGGTATATCCACTTTAATTTGAAATATGATATCGGCTTATTTTTTTCTTCAAAATACCTATTTTCCTACCTTTTAAAATTACTTAAAGGTCAAGCTGGAAGGTTAGCGGAAAATGTAACAGAAAAATGGTTTTCCCTTTTCCTTAGCAAATTGTCTGCGTCACGCAATCAGCTACAATGCTACGGCGGTGACGTAGCGTTTTGCTACGAGGCGCTACGGACGGCTGAATAAGGTTTTAACGAACGTAAAATAAAATGCTTGTATTGTTTTATAACGCAATTAGTTCGGTTTATTCGCTAACGAGCCACATTGTATCAAATGAAATACCCGGATTAAAAATAAATACGTTTTTCATTTTAAGTGTAGGTGGTTTTCGACAAATATTTCGAAAAGGTTCAACCAAATGAGTGACCTGACCAGCAGTAATTTAGTTCTTGTGACCGTCGTTACTTTTCAACGACTGATTAAAGAAACTGAAACTCAAAAAGCAGCTGAAACTGACTGAAGGGACTCTAAAGGTCGGTGACGCGTCCTATGGCTCTTGAGTTACAGGTGTCCATGAGCGGCGGTAGTCTCTTACCATCAGATGACGTAACTGCTAGTTAACCTATTTCTCCTGGATATTAATTTAGAACAAGTTTCACCACTTTCATTTTTATTTAATTGGGGGCAAACAAGTTGCATCGCCTGATGCTAAGCGAAAACCGCCACCCACGGTCACTCGCAACACCAGAGGCGTCACAAGTCCGCTGCCGGCCTTTTAAGAAGGAGTACGCTCTTTTTTTTAAGCTTGAAGGTCGCAATGGTCCGGGAATACCGTAGGCGACAGTTCATTCCACAGTTTTGTTGAGCGAGGCAGAAAGTTTCTCGAAAAGCGCACAGTTGTGGACTGCCAACCATCTAGATGATGGATATGAATCTTCTGTCACCTAGGAAGATAGCAGGCGCCTCCCCATAGTAAATGCGGTAGAAGATGCACAGCAAAGCCTCATCTCTACGCAGTGCCACAAAAAGAGTCTTGCCTATTTGAGAGTTCTAGGCAGTCGATGATCCGATTCACTCACTGTTGAATGCGGTCCACAGGGAGGATCTGGTATTGGGGTGCCCTCGCCCAAAGATGAGGACAGTGTTCCATGTGAGACCGAACCTGCATCTTATTAAGCAAAAGGCGGTGGGCCGGAGTGAAATATCGTCTCAATCTGTTAAACACGCCAAGCTTCTTCGAGGCCAATTTGGCTTTACCCTCCAAATGGCCACAAACTGGACTTCGCTCGATATATTGACACTGAGTATTCCAATATTGGCTGAGGCAAATAGGCAATTGTTCGATGTGGAATGTCATTAATGATCTTTTTATTTTTCCAGGATTTTAAAATTGTTTACTACTTTATTTCATATTTTAGTTATAGTTATTATTTCATTCTCTTGATATTATTCAAATATTTCATAATTATTTAATGCTGAGGAAAAAATTGTGTAAGCTGGTCATCTTCTCTCAAATTTGCAATGCCTGGAAGAGGCTACTAAGTTGAGACAAACTATAATATATGATCGCAAAATGTACCTACACTTGACACATGACTGCCTCGATGGCGCAGTGATAGCGTATGCGACTACTGTGCTTGAGATCTCGGGTTCGATTCCAGAGTCGGACCAAATATTTGTATGATCTGCAAATATTTGTTTCGGAGTTTGGGTGTTTTCTATGTATAACATATATGTATTTACAAAAAAAAGGATATATGTATTGATATTAGTTGCTTAGTACCCATAGTACGAGCTCTGCTTAGTTTGGGACTAGATGGTTTTGTGTGTAATAATGTCCGAAAATATTTATTAATTTTTTTATTTACTTAGTTAACAATAAAGATTAGAATTTGAGCTAAACTATTTCCTCCAACTAAACTAAACTCAAGCTTAGTTTAGCTGATGTTTCCCAGAAAATACGCAACCAATATTTGTGTTCATAAAGTTATTATACAGCCGAGTTTGAATAAAACACTTGAACTGGTGAATTTAATAGCCGGTTGGGGGTCGCTTGTTAAATTTTCACGGGTGTCTGACCCAACCCTCGGTGCTGCCTCCCTCTGTTGTAATCACTGCTGGTTTTTTGTCCGGAAATCGTAATGACGATATGATTTATTGATACGGAACAGTAATTGGTTTAAGTGGAACTACGATTGTTATCGTAAGGGCTCTTAGTACTTAATGATTGTGTATTTCATATTAATTTTCATGTGTAGTAATAGCCCTTCTATTGAAATTTAAAGAGAAAAGGAATCAATAGAATTGAAATTATAGTGTCATTTTATTAATTGCTTCGATCGTCCATTAAATGATTACTGCAACCCACTATTTACTTATTTGGACAACCAGTTGCTGTTACATTAAATCTTATATATAAAAAAACAGTAAGTCATTAAACAATAGTTCAAATGCACAACATTCTAAGCTGTCACAACATGCACCAATCGAAACGAATGAAAATAAAAACAAAATAAAAATAGAAAAAATGAAATAATTCAACTAAAGGAAAGTAACAAAAATATAAATTAAAAATTCAATCATATTTAATATAGGGAGATTTAAACCACCTATAATACTATAACTACACTATTAGTTCTTTATAATTTTGTAAAACAACAAAATAACTAGAGAAGTTGAATATAAAAACCCAAACTATAAACCTAGGCAGGAATTTAGTTTCCTGGGTGTATATAGTATTAAGTGGAGTATAGGTCTGGCCATTCTGCTGCCTTAATTTTGGGACGATGGGTGACTACCGGCCGAGATAGGCTTTCTTCGGTCTTTAAAATGTACGAATAATTTTGCGCGACATTTTCTAAATAATCCATACTCCATACTTAATATTATTTTATAAATTCGAAAGTATCTGTTTGTCTTTCTATCTGTGTCTGTTACGTTTTCACAGCTAAACCGCTGCAATTCTATGAAATTTGGCATAGAGATACTTTGGATCCTGAAGAAAAGACCTAGGCTATTTCTTACAGTATACAGTTAAACAACAAAACAAATTATTTTGGCGAGTCAGCCGATTTAGTGTTTGATTATTCTGACCGCTAAAAACGAGGACCCGAGTTCGTTACCAGAACAAATAATTTTATGACTAGCGCGATCATTTCTTCTATTTGTGAGTTAAATTTATTGTCAAAATATAATATTTGGACAAACTATAATATTTGGATATATATATATATGTGTGTTTATCAGCAACAAAGAAATGAAAGAATTAAAGAATTTAAAATATAGCTTGACCTTTGTGATAGTTGCCACTGGTGTCATTTTAGACCTTACGAGGTACTTTTTAGATAAAAATTTTATATCAATAATGTGTTGCACTTCATTTGTGATAAGGCTGTCACGTATAGAATGGAAATATAAATTATATAGAATAAAATCGCTTGTTCAAAGATACTTCGTAGGTTTTGTCGCCATTTGTCACAGATATGAAGGTATACTTTAAGGACCATGACATTCTTTTCTGTGTGACCGTTGAATACAATAGTTGACTTGCCTATGTATGCATAAGCTTGGTTCTTCTGCTGTGCAAATATTTGTATACATGAAAGCGTTGGCCATTGTGTTAACTAACGTCTTTGTATTAGGGCAGTTGCGTCTATATTTTTTTAGTATGTATTTACGTAAGCGTGTTTTGTTTTGCTTACCTCACAAAGTATACTCTAGATTATCACCACTTCGTGGTACTTGTAATCTTTGATAATGCCAAAGGCCAAACCGGTAACGTTAATATTATTTAATAGTAGAATAAGATTAAAAGTGAGATTTGTTTTAGTAATGTGAAATGGTTATATTGAACTACATATTAGGGTCTATTATATATATTATATTCATCATCATCATCAGCGAGAGAGAGGCCTATGTCCAGCAGTGGACTGCGACAGGCTGATGATGATGATGATTGAACTCAGACATATTCTACTTTTTATCGCGATAACTGACATATACACGGGCGGGTTCGCGGAGAACACTAAATAAATAAATATAAAGGAGGTCCAATGATGCTGAAGCATCACTAAGCCGCCATGGTATGGATCAATATGCTGCATTGTTGCATTATCTGTATTCGACATTTAGTATATTGACCAATACTCTTGTATTCTGTTAATCCTTTCTATCAGGCAGGGTAGAGTTATTTCGGCAGGGCTACACATAAAAAAAATCTGTATTAAATAGGGTCCTTCAAAACACACAAATCCCAACCCCAGTAGCCACTCGACTTAACAAACTGTACTTTGAGAACCATGAGAACCATCGATCCGTGTTTGTTCATCAAGAGTGCTGTTCTGCTTAATATTGAGGGCTCTTCATTCGATGGGATGAAGGAGAAACTCCTGTAGCAATATATTTATATGCTCCAATATGTTTTCTTGCGTGGGGAAGGGAATATTTTTGTACAAAAGACAATCCCGACCCTTGGAATATTCCTGTTTCGCGGAGAACTTTGCAAACATACATGAAACAGGCACAAAATACGAGTACACGATCACTATTTTTTTATGGAATAGGGCGCAAACGAGCAGACGTATCGTCTAATGTTTCGCGATTACTAGCGTCCATTGCCACTTGCAACACCAGAGGCGTCTCAAGTGCGTTACTGACTTTTGTGAGGGAGATGGGGGAAATGTTGGGTATGGGCCTCCAGTATCTTCATTCACTCGGTGAAAACTGCGTCAGTGCTATTTCACATCGATTTTCTGTGAGGCCATGTTACTCTGGTCGAGCCGGCCCATTCGTGACGAAGCGTGGCTCTCCCACAAAACGATGTGTGTCATAATTCTCAACAGCCTTTGATAGTCTACTGCTGGATATAGGTCTCATTAAAGCAAGAAGATTTTTGTGTATATAATCTGTGTGTGTACATAAAAAATAAGTAATGTCCCGCATATGAACTCCTAAAACTAGTTGGATTAACTACTGAATAAACCCAACATTTGAAGAACTTTACGTTCCTCCAATTCGATTAAAGGTCTTCTATACATGTTTATTACATTCCGTTTTCGAGATTTTCTACTTTTTTTTAAAGACAACTCCCGTTTTTGAAATATATGTACATCCTATGTCGCGGGGACTTTACAAACATACATGAAACAGACACAAAGAACACTCAGACTCAGAAGAGCAATTTGTAGATGTAGATCACACAAAGTGTTGTCCCATGAAGGATTTGAATTCACAAAACTTAGCGCAATAGGAAGTGGCGTGGCGACCATTTAAACCACTAGGCCAATCGTGCAGTAAAACTACTAATATTTTTATGAAATCACTACCATCGTATGTGTTTCCCTCCCATTACCATCCCGGGTTCTTTAACCTGGGCGTGAAAAAGCATCTGACAAGGGCACCATAGTGTGGGTCAACATGCTGCTCTGTCCACATTCGCATTGAGAATGGTGACCAGCACTCTTGGATTCTGCTTATGCTTTCCATCAAGCAGAGTAGAGTCATATTTGTAGCTTAAACATAAAAAAAATCTTTTTTAGCCGTTAATTATTCCCTAGTCATCTTCAAACTTTTCTAAGCTTCCTGGACTTTTAGATACGTGATCTATTGTATGCCTCGGTGGTATAATGGTAGCGCGTGCGACTGGTCAGCTTAAGATATTAGGTGCGATTACTGGGTTGGACTAAATTTTTGAAGTTTGAATGCTTTCCTTGTATAACATGTTACTTATTTTTTTTATGTTTAAGCTGCCAAAATGACTCTGCTCTGCCTGATAAAAAGCATGAGCAGAATCCAAGAGTGGTGGTCAGCATCCTCAATGTGAAAAAGAATAAGATATAGTTTGCCCAACACGTACAGCGAACCATTACAACACACATTACATACAACTAGAGGCTTTGTGTATCTGCTAAACTACATAATTACCTATATACACAGTTGTACAACTTAATCACAAGCACATAACCAATAATTTAATTCGATTTCATCTGTAGTGTAAAAATATTTACGTTTGTCTTCGTTCAAACATGTTTATGAAACCCCTGCATTCATCCCCTTGGCCGTTCATTTACACAAAGCACGTTGCCCCAACGAATTTGACTAATTACTAAAGATAATAACATCAGCGCACCCTGTACCTACATACCCAAAACTACCCTCACATTCCATCACCATCACCAATTAAATTCCAACCTTATCACTCAACAAATAAAATTCAATATAACTTGTTAAATCAACTAACAGTCGGCTTTAGGCGTTATTCTTCTAAAAAGTACCTTAAATTTCAGCTGCTAAAATGAATAATCGAATGGGAAATTTCAGCAAAAGTTTTGAGTAACCAGTCACATGACTGCTATCAGAAACTCAACCGTATCTGAAACTTTTATGGTCTATTTTTGACCTAACAAACTCGATCGCCGAGTTTGACTAATTGCTTAATTTAAATTTCGAATTGTGTTTATTTAAAGTTGCCATGGTTTCTCGAAACTGTCTACTTTGGGTCTCGTGTCAAAATTTCCTTTGACGGCGATAACTATTTATTGCTTTAAGTTTTGTGTGTACCCTCAATTGGTACTCGGGCTTCGTGGTACGGATTGATTAGAGAATACACTGAGGCACGTACGGTGCTAACAATACAGTTATATACTGTATAAAGTTACATGTGTCTGTTAAAAGGTGCGGGTTTATTGATTATAGCCATTGTGATTTACAGGTTTGTGACCTTGACCTTTTAGATTTATTTTTTACCAGACCGCGTCTATTCCTATAACTATGTCCCTTCCTTTCACTGACTGCCTTATATAATATATAACTGAAGGTGTACTAAAATACACAGGTTTACTTTGCTCAATAATATTTGTATTATATACAATACGATTGACAAGAAGACTTTTAGAAATACTATTAAATGATTAATGTCAAAAAATTTTTTTGGTTATATTTATCTGAAATTATACTATAACTCCTAAAGTCTTTTCTCTTTTACGCATCAATATGTTTATGCCATATAAACATATTAAGATGCATACAAACATAGGATTTTGTGTAAGGAGAACCCACAACTTTAAATACCTCAAGTGTAACTTAGACTAACGCACCATAAAAAGGTGGAAAAACCAGGAAACGGGAGTTTAAGCTCGTTTAAGAAAAAAAAACTTCTGTGTTATACTGGTACCACCCCAGTCAATTTGGCCGGGCTTTCCCATAACCGATATAACTATGAAATACAACCATGGAAATATAAGGTGAAAGGTAAAAAATAAAATGAAAACAATAATTATTTTTTGTCGTAACAATTTTATTCGATCACTGAATTTGAGTTTGACCACTTTACATACAACTAAAACAGAATATGTACGGTTATATTTATTAATAATATAATAATTTCGTTACCATTTACTAGAAGATACGCGATACATGTTACAATACAAATACATTGACAAGTACATTAGCAATGCAAAAACACATTTCGTATACTGACTAAACTTTATTAAGTTGACTAATAGTCAATGACAAAATAACTGCATGTGACTGATTTAATCAACGATATCCGTTGACATTTGTTCGGTCGTTAAGTTAAATAATGTCAGGAAGTACATGTTTCACAAAGACTATTATATTTGTCACTGTATTTATCTTTTAAGCAACCAACCAGATATATATACATAGCTATTCAAAATGCCATAACACACGCAATTTTAAATAACAAAAAAAGGCTTTAAAGTAACGATTAATTTTAAATCTACGATGAGTATTTTACACTTCAAAGAGTTTAACTATATTTTTCTCTAATATCTAATAATGACATATAATTCTAATAATAATATTGTTTTGCATGGTTATATATAGTGATATATGTCTACTATAGATTTATATTTTATTTTAAGATGACATTTTAAATTTATATTAAATATAATGTTTTTTACGTTTACACTTTGATTAATTTGAAATTAATTTAGGTGTAAATGATTATACACTCACAACTATTGAAATAATAATTTGTGAAGGTATTGTACCTAATGATTTTAAATATATAACTACTTTATCTTACATTTAACATTCTAAGCGTATTAATCTAACTTTAAGTTTTAAATTTGATAATTAATAATAATTATGAAATATTTATATAAATTTTTACATCGAATCAGATTACGACTAATATTAATAAACCATAAAAGAGTACTTGTATACCAGAAGAGAAAAATTAATTAATATGTAGCTATTAATAAAATGATGTCGAACATATAAAAATTGATAAAGTATTTTAATTTTATAAATATAACAACTTCAGTTAATGTTTAAAAACCATATCTAAGTTTCTGACTAATTGTAGTCTACATTTAAAATATTTTACATTTTCGTAAATAAAATTATCAATTTGAAAAAAATCTCTTCTGGTAAATTTATTGATTAATTAATCACAAATTTTAGTAATTACATTAAGAAGCCAAATTTAATGAGGTACTTCGATTATTTCTTTCAAGATTTTCAATTTACAAGAAAATTTCTACGACTAACTATTTGTATTCAATAATAGTCTTACATTAAGAGTGACTTATTTTAGTATGCTGTACTGTCACGTTCGAAAAAATAGGTGAAATGTAGCAGATCTAGAGGTGCCTAAAGGTACGCCAAGAGAGAAAAATATTAGTCTTATAATTATATTCCATAATGATTAATTTTCGTCTGCAAACATTAGATATAGATTTGGTTAATTATTTTTTTACAGAATAAGGGGCTAACGTGCAGACGTATCACCTGACGGTAAGTGATTACCGCCGCTCATAGAAACCCGTAACACCAGAGGCATCACAAATGCGTTGACGGCCTTTAGAGGATGGAGGTAGAGTAGGTACAGATCTCCAGTATTCTCAATTAATCGGTGAAACACAGCGCTGACGCTATTTCCCACTGGTTTTCTGTGAGGCCGTGGTATCACTCTGGCCAATCCGGCGCATTTATGCTGAAGCGTGGCTCTTTAACGGTATTCTCCTATTGTTAATTTAATTAAGTTCATAACTTACTTTTAGCTTTGCAATCGGGATGACTTTATTCTGATATATAATCGTCGATTCAAATATCAAATTTCAAATTCATTTATTGTAATAAAGTATGGATACAATTAAAGTGCAAATATTTAAAAGATACTTAATCCATAAAAAGTAACATCTCAATATGTAACCCAAATGATTAAGTATCATATAAATCTTGATGTTAAATACATATTGTGGTCCATAATGGGTTATTTCCCGATAAAAGCTGGTGAAATAGCTTTTATACATTTTTTATACAAATGAAATCGCCTTAATATCACTTTACACTTCTATTTTGATGTTTTTTTATTGCCTTTGTAGGGTGTTAGAAGTCCTTTTATTTCTTATTATTATTATTGTAGGTAATGGCATACCTTTATCACTTGAGAAGATTTCATTATTATATTACAATTGTATTTTTATTATTGTAACTAGTTTATATCATATACTGGTTCATACCTATCACTCGTACTTGTGTGGGTGTCCAACAGCTATATGTACATTACTTACCTAGCATTATGTAAATATTTTTCTTATGTTTATATGAAGAATAAAATTAAAGTAAACTAAGCATACGTAATTATTACTATTATGTATTCAATAGTATGTATGTCTAAATAAAAAAATAATATAAATTATTTTCAAAATAATTCAACTACAGTGTTTAAGATTGTAAAACAGTGAAATTTTAGAACTAAGCGAATAAATATATTTTTGAAGGCCTAAAATTTGAAGAGAAGCGATTTTCTAATAGTATTTTAAAGATAGTATAGATCTAACGGACGGGTTTTGATCTAAACAGAAATCGTAACTGCAAACAAAAATGACATTAAAAAAATTAATACAAAAAACCAACATTTATCTTTACTTGATTAATACATTGTTTTTATTATAACAAAAATTAAGTATTATTTAATCATTTCAATTGTTCATAAACACTTGTAAATAAGAGTCCGTTATTATTAATTTGAAGCTTAATACGTAAACTTTAATTTTCAATGCCAATTATTAATTTGCAGTTACAATTTAAATGAACCATAGACCTTAGAATAAGATATGAAATAAATAATTAATATTATAAGTGTACTTCAAACCAAAAATTTACAACGCTTACAGTTTTTTTACCCATCTCAGAAATTTCATTTAGCATCATGCACATACATGCGTCAAAATGCATATTAAAAATGAATGCTAATTCCTAATTCCACGCTCTGTGAATAAGTATAGTTTATCTATACTACTTCTTTTAAATTACAAATAATAAGTATAATTTATTCCTAAATGAATTTATGGTTTATTAATTTATCTGTAAATTTAATAATACGAGATATTTTTAAAAATATGACCTTCGTGACTATAAATAATATAATTTGTTACTTAAATAAATTAATGAAATTTTAGGTAACGGATTCTACTTATTTTAAATTAAAGATATATAGACAGATAAGATCCAAGATGTAAATAGATAGATTTAAAGGTAGAGGCAATAAGATTTCGTTTTATAAAAACTATAATTTATGAAATGAGAATTGACAAGTTAATAGACAGAAAAGCATGTTAGTATAATTGATAATGCACGATATATATTTGTTATTTTTTGTAGCTCTCAACGAAAAAAATTACTTCTAAATTTAATTACAATGCATAGCACTACATAAAAGAAATTTAGAATACCTATATTTAAGCTATTCTACTATTCATTACTTTAAAATTTGGAAAAGAAAATAATAACCTTAAAAATACATAATTTGAACCACTTTCAATCTTGATTGGAAAGTGGAATTCCATCAATAAGTTTTTGAATGGAAATGTATCTAATAAAAAAAATCAAATTCAAAAAGTCTCTAATCATTATATTTCATAGATTGTTGCTTTTATGAAGCCAATCATTATTAAAGAATTTTTAAAAACGGATAAAATATAATTATTCTAAATTTGACAGAAGCCAGAGAAATAAGGTTAATAATAAATAAAACATAATATACCTTCCAAATTGATAGGTATTCATAATTGTGTGTATATCACGTATTATATAAACAAGCTTTATATATCAAAAAATATACTTATATAAAACTATGACTATCTATATTCTTATATCTAGTGATATGTCTGCGATATTGGCGGCTATTGCTGATATGTAACAATACATAGCATAATACACAGATAGTACACGCAATATATAACGCAACACATTGCTATATTCACTCGTGTGTTCTAATTAGCCATCTCAGTTAGAAGAAAAAAAAGATTTAGAACAAATATCAAGTTAAATTCTATGTATGACATTGTTTTATTAATAAATTTATGTAAACTTGTTTAATATTTTTTAGCTTTCAATTTCATAAAATGGTTATTGCAAATATTACGATTCTAAGGCACTGTTTGAATAACTAGAACAAATACGTTCCAAATGTCTAACAGATGGCTTAACACAACTTATTATGAAAGATACGTCAAACTATCCATCCGATATTTATCTGTAGCCAATGAAACAGCGCCTTAAAATTGTATTTGTTAATCCAGAAACATGTTGATATATATATTTCTAATTTAATATATAGATAGTTTTAATGCTCATAGAACTCAATTAAATTTAGAAAGACGACATCAAAACACACGGAGTAAATTGAATACGTACTTAAAGTATTCAATAAATACTTTCTCTTTGTGCTCACGATCTACTAATTAATTGAATTTCGGGAGAATTTGACACGAAAATTGACTCTAAACTTACAAATACGCGAACGAGAGAGAGCCTTTGATCTCCACTCTGTCACAAAGGAGATTATTAGCATAGCAATCATACTCGGAAATAATAAATCACTCAGAGTACACATACTAATCATATTTCGAATAAGTTTTAGAATGTGTCTTTGTTCTAAAAATAATTTCACTCTTCCTACATCTAAAAATGAGAAATAATTAAATTTTTGTGCGATAAGATGAAGTTCAGTGATATCCACTATGAGCTCTATTGTACTTTGCAGGCTATGTAATAATTATTAAATTAAACAACGATTTTAAATTTAAATTATTCCAGAGTTTTAAGTAGCAAATAATTAATCTTAGCATTTTTATGACAATAATAAATTTAATAACAAATATTATTCACGATAAACACGTTTTTTACTCTATACACACTTTCAATTGACATGTGGGCGCGTCCCTTTTTCTTGTACAATTATTTTAGTTAGTTTTCAATTTTGACTTTAGTTGTTCAGTCTGCAAATTGTTAATCGTATCGGTTGGCCGAAAGCTGACAGCTGCGGGATCAAAGTTGTATATTTTTATGAATATTTATTCATTTTAATATTTACGCAAAATTTCGAGTAATTACTTCCAATTCTTGATTATAATCAAGTTTACACTCTTTTGAAATTTAAACTTTAGAGAATTGCAAAGTCATACTTTCAACTCCAATGTTTAAAAAATATTATTAATATATTTTTTTTAATTTTGTGTGTATTATAATTAAATTTCTATTTTAAATGCCTAATTCATGCCGCTAGGCTTACCACTATAAAGTGCATAAGTTAAAAAAAATGTGTGTTTGAAATCCTTTGCTGACATCCTTGAGGATAAAGGTATTTATTTTTATATAATATATTATAATATTAGAGGTATTTAAAATGTAGGTTGAAATTCCCATAGGTATTATTTAGTACACATTTCTATTGGTAAAATGTAAGCAACATATTTTTTCAGCCCTGGCCACTCGACACCGCCGTGCTGTGTGTCCGTTGGTACATATCTACTGAGTAAAGACAGAAACACATACTACACCAGATATGTCATATTTACACTTATACAAAAATTACTCAAAATTATATATTATATATAATGAATATATTATATTATAATTCCTTATACTAAATGAATCAAAAGATTCTGATATGTTTAGTTACCTTGGTTGCAACTTATCACAAGTTGTCTTCACTTAATAGATATTATATAATTGATATTATAAGTTTTAATAATTAATTGATATTTTTATATTAAGCAAGATATTATAAATCTTAGACTAGTATTGCTAGTTTTGCAGACACAGTAACTCCCAAAATATAAATTATCTTTAAAAGAGACGGCGAACAACTATATACAAAATACGAGTTTTCGTAACATTATTATAATTGTTAGTTACGAAAATATATTAGAGTATATTTTTGAGTTTCATGTACTGAAGTGTTGTGTTACTTTCAAGAATATACTTTAATAAAGTAGTAAGTGCCAATGTTATACAAAAAAATACCTTAGGCCCTTATATTAAGTGCTTTTTACTGTACTTGTGCATAATCTGCAAAAGTATCTACCTTATACTATAAAATATTTCTAGTACCTACTGATTTTGAGAGCAAATATTTATTAGATAGTTAACACGCTTAACTTTGTTTACAGTATGATATCACATAAAATTACAATGTCAAAAAGACTCAAGTATTAACGATTGATCGAATGCATTTTCTCACCTAAATCTTTAAGACAAGGTTCAATATCGTAAATCCTGTACAAAATTTTTGAACGTTATAATTTTATGTTCTCATACTTTGATTTCTTATGATATATTTCGTTTTATATTATTATATTCTATGAGAAGGCATAACAGTTGTATTTTAAGAACAATACAAGATCAACAAGGAAACAAGAACTGATTATAATAACGCGTTTTGTATTCGTACAGAAGCCAACTACAACTTTTTTCATTTTCTTAACTTTCTTCATAACACTTCTTTTTTCTCGTCCTTTTTTGTCTATTCTTACCGGTAAGAGAGCATAAATAACCTGGCCACCTCTAGATCGAGTGACGCTACCACTCCCATTTTTTTTATGAAATAGAACGGAGGGTAAACAAGCTGTCGTTTCGCCTGATCGTAAGCGAATTCCACCGCCCTTTGACACCCACAACACCAGAGGCGTCAAAAGTGCGTTGTCGGCTATTTGGGGACGGGGAGAAGATTGAGGGGAGGAGTTGGGGTATGGGCCTCCGCTATCCTCACTCACTCAGTGAAACACAGCCCAAACGCTGTTTCACACAGGTTTTGTGTGAGGCCGTGGTATCACTCCGGCCAAGCTGGCCCATTAGAGGCGTAAATTTTTGTCATGGACTAAATAGTCTTGTCCTTCATTAACTACTATTACTATAATAGTAAGTTATAAGAAAGCCGAGAGTAAATACACCTCAACCTATTGTTTTGTGTATATAGACCTCAAAGTATGTATGTATATATTTTTTCTCCGTCCCTTGATCTCTGGCTTCGTTATATGCATTTTTCGTATGTCTTCATGACAAAAGGCATTATTATATCAGCTAATAAATAACCTACATTACAAGCACAGCTAAGTAATAGACATCTATTTGACAATAAATAACGCGGCGCCGATACAATACGGCTCAGTGATCGAAGTTCTAAGACCTACATACTGCAATACCAAATCCGTTTTCGCGATCACGCTTCTTCTCAACTTTTAATTCTTTAAAACTATTTTTTTTCCTTTTCCGATCATGACACAGTTTTTTTTTTTAAATACCGATTTTAATCATTCGAAACTAAGTTTTTAAGTGTTATTATGAAAACGAATATAATATTACAGTATGCAAGTCTACCCAAATGGGACATTTATAATTACACAACAAGTAAATTCAAAAATATCGACAACAACACTAATTTTGGAGCGATTTAGAAACCTTGTCGGAAAGGGTTCTTGATGGTAGGCTGTGGCGCCGGTGCAGGAGTAGGAGCTGCAGGAGCGGCCGCCGCACCAGCTCTGAACGGGTTGCTAGCTGTTGGTTGAGGCTGAGCTGGTAACTGTCGCGGTTGGCTGTATTGCTCCTGATAACCTTGCTGTTGGTAACCTTGTTGTTGCTGTTGCTGCTGATCGTATCCTTGCTGACTATAGTTCTGGTATCCTCCTTGATAAGATTGGTCGTAAGAATACCCACCACTACTAGAATCCACATTTGATTCCTGAGTTTCAGTAGCCACTTGTCCAGATACATTGGAATACTCCAGATGGTTTTTATATTCCCCATTAACTGGCCTCTGGTCTTGTAAGCTATATGTCTGATATTCTTTCTCTGGTGGGTCAGACATTAGTATGTTAGCTTCATCTTGGAACGGCTTGAAGTCATAAATATGACGTAAGTACATCAAAACTGGCGCGTACAGAAGATTGCTGAATGCTATCAATAAGTTCAAAGCCGTGAACCCAATTACTTCAACGATTTCTCCAGCAATGATGGGACCAACAGCATACGCAAAAGAGTAGGATATATCAGCGATAGCATAAATGCTACCGTAGACAGACACATATCTGACATCTACTAGATATCCCAATGTAGGAAGTAGAGCTGTGTCAATGAGAGCAATTCCAAAACAGATACCACAGATGGGTATCATCAACATTTTGTATGAATTTGCAAAAGGTATGATGAAACAGCACAAACCTTCTAGAGCCAATCCTCCGGCTGCCATTAACCACTGATGTTGAGGGTATTTTCTTGCCATTTTTACTGTTATAATCACTCCAAGAACGTGAGGGAAAAAAGCTGGTAACCAGATCATACCAATCTTCCAGTTGTCTTTAGTCAGGTTGTCCTCCATCCAAAGTGAAATCGTAGGTTCCAAAAATGCTAACGCTACGTTTGACATCATAAGAGCCCCTGCACAAACGGCGATGTAAGGATCCATCAATAGTTTCCAGATGGGTGTACCAGCAGGTTTGGGCTGCTGGGCTTCTTTTAACTGTGTTTTTAAAGGTTTCATCACAAGCAATAGCATAAAACCATCCATTAGAGATATTAAGGCCAGGATTAAAAATGGAACCTCCTTACCGGCAAACTGATATAACGCACCCCCAAAAGGTGGGGCGACTAAACATCCAAAACTGATGAATGCCAGGGCAATACCTAATGCTTTTGATCTCTCCGCTTCTTCAGTAAATCTGTCGGCAATCATAGCTAATCCTGATGTATCAGCAAAAGCGGATCCAACTCCTTGTAAACTCCTCGCGAAGAACAGCATTCCATAACTGCGACCGCATGCAAAGACTGATGTTGAGAGAAACATTATAACCAGTCCAATCATCATGGGTATATCGTACCCGATGCGGTCGATTAAGGCACCAGAAAAAGGGTTGACCATAAGTTGAACGATAGCCTTCGATGCGAACAAAACGCCTGTTGCAGAATCCTGCCCCTCATGCGAACGGGGGATTATTATTGTAGGTGTAATAGTTTTATTCCCTTCCGTGTAGGGTGCCAGAGTAACTACACGATCGTAGCTGTCTTCACCCCACGCACCGATATACCGCAGGTAATCAGGGATGATCGGTACTATTACCATATACAACATGTTGTCTAAGAGCAGCGCTATAGACACTATGACTAGGATGATCTTTCTCTGGGATGTGGGCTCCTGAATCTTCTCCCATAGTATTTCCCGGACTTCGCGTACCTCGAGGTTCACAACCGGGATGACCGAGTTGTCGATCCTCTGCCATATTGACTGTGGTCCCTCCGCCATCTTGAGTAATTTTTGAAACGGTTTTAAAGGATTCTATTTATAGTGGCATCCCGAGTTCATCTTCTGCGGAGGGTTAGGTATCCCTCCAGGTGGTATTCACTTGCGGGTCACACATTTACGCGTGGTCCGTCGGCGCGACACTCTTATGGGAGTTCGGAACCTGACAACAAACAGAAATGATCATTGTATTATCATTTCATGACAATAGGGTTGCGCGGATATGCACAGCGCGTGAGGGGGGAGCACGGTATGTTTCAAAAGGATTGTGAGTCGATCTTTGTTTCTGTTA
This sequence comes from Hyphantria cunea, assembly GCA_003709505.1. Lineage (NCBI taxonomy): Eukaryota > Metazoa > Arthropoda > Insecta > Lepidoptera > Erebidae > Hyphantria > Hyphantria cunea. The sequence continues at coordinate 66,107 of PKRV01000232.1, read as the reverse complement.
GTTGTCGTTCCTCTGTCCCGAGCGGTTTGATGAAAATCGCGAAAATGATGAAATTCCAAAGACGATTCAGAGTCCTTTTGAACGTAAGAAATGACTACTGTATTAGTGAAGATACATTTATACATACTAAATAAAATTTAGAAAATATATAAAAAATGAAATATTTGTTTCTAAAATGTTTCGAATGTCAATTTTGGAAATATTTTGACATTTCGAAAACAAATATTCTAAAAGTGAAATAAAAATCATTTGAATGTGCTATTTAATATGCTTTAGTTTAGTGGTTTTAATATTCAATTCAATATTAAAAACTTTTCGTTTCCGTTTTTTTCTTACAAATATACTAGCAATTCGCACTGGCTTCGCACGGGTTCATTACGGAAATATAATATAGCCTATGTTACTCAGAGGTGTGCGGCCTAATTTTTTCAAACTAGTATCATTATATTTTAGTTAATATGCACAAAAATTTCACAAATTATATACGAGAACCTTCCTCAACAATCACTCTATCTATTAGTAATAGCTGCAAATCTGTGCAGTAGTTTTCGAACTTTTTGCGAACAGGCAGACAGTCAGTAGTGAAGTATATGTCAAAATAAAACAAATTATAATTGAAACATTAACAACACAGACAAGAATAGCAATAGAAAGTGCAAACTGTAATCTGAGCTATTATTAAGAACCCATTGACGCCTCTATCATTAAAAATGTTCAGTACTTTAGGCAATACGGTGGAAAATTTAAGCTTTCACAGACTGCCAAAATATTACTTTCTTTTTTACGAAATCACTGGTAAGCGATTACCGCCGCCCATGGACATCTGCAACAACAGAGGCGTCACAAGTACATTGCCGGTCTTTGGGGGATAGGGAAGAGGATGGGGATGAGGGGAAGGGTTGGGGTATGGGCCTCCGGTATCCTTACTCATTCGGTGAAACACAGCGCAAACGCGGTTTCACACCGGTTTTCTGTGAGGCCGTGGTAATTACTCTTCATTTTGGCTTCGGTAGGGAAAATACTTAAACATCTTTGTAAATACAGCAGAATTAATAAGTTTTACTCAGGAAAAAAATAACCATTCATTGTTTTTCCTTGTACAAAAGTTTAATTTAAATTTCTAGCTCAAGGCTAGTATAAAACTAAATGATTGACATTTTCCTTCTGTTTAGCTTCCAAACGAGTAATTGTAACGAGTTGTTTAGCCCAAATCCAATTTGCTGGGATCCCTCGGAACCACCGTCGTTACTGAGGGGGTCTCGTAAGGGGCACGTCTACCGTTTATTTAAGTAACGATGCCCTATTAGGATTGACACGTTTTCTTGTTAAGATGTAAACCTAAGCTATTTAATGTAAACAATTGAATATTTAATTGAATATTTAATATTTAATAAAAGAATTTCGAATAAGCACTGATGTAGATAACAGTTAGGTTGTTACGCAACTAATAAAAATACTTTTTCAAAGTCTGTCAAAGTATTATGTCAAAATCTTAAAAAAATGTTAATTTATCGATCGTTTTTTTGTTTTCTCCAAAAACGGTCCCCATTTCATCTCATCTACGTTTTTTATTATCTTTTTCAACACAACAAAGACTTGATGACACGAAGACTTAAGATTTGAAGACTTTAAACACTTGACATTGGCAGATATAGCTGATTAGCTGGTTGCCATTTCATCAAAAGAAGAAGAAAATTAATTTATCCTACCGACTTGGTTCCAGATGTTAATAAGTATGTTAATCCCAAATGAAGTGTGTATCAGTTAGCACACTATTCAAACCCAGCCTGGGTACTTTTTGAACAAGCTAAATTTAAGAGAAATTGCACTTTAAAATCAACACACACGTCTTTAAAGGAAGGGATTAGATAGCTAAATGAATGTTTAAATTTGATATCTTATCTATTGAATCGCTAAACACATTTCACCTAATTGAATGATGAAATGTTCTATATAACTGAATACTTCAGAATTTTTAAGATTGGGTTAAAAAGTATTTGTATGTCATGTGCTTTAAAAGCTAAATGAACTTCAGTTATATGAATAAAACAGCAAACTCAAAGGGTAAAAAAATAATCGAATTTCTAGAGTTTTATAATAAATAGTGTTTATTCATTCGTGTACAGAAAAGTGTAAGAGATGGAATACATTTGGGTCGTGCGTTTTTATATCAAATTGAAAGCGCCACAGATCTCGGTAATGGATTACGCAAAAAGCCGTTTTTGAGCGAATCGTGTTTACAGTTTACTTCAAAAAGTTTAACATTAATTTTTCTGCTTCTCTCTGCTGGTTTATATTTCTTTTAAGATATCGCACAAATCCCATTACTTGTTTAGATATTTTCAGACAGCATCTTTGAATGTTGCCGTTGATTTAACGCTATTCCAGTGAAAATTGTCATTCATAATCTTTTATTGCGATGGTTTTTTTTAAAAGGCAGTGGGTATTAATCAAAGCCGTAGTGATAATGCTTCTTCGTCTTCAAATATGGAAGGAAATTCTCAATTAGGTTGTATTTTTATGTTATCTCACAACTCCTCCGTTTGTCGACTTTGTTTTTTTGGAAAAGGTTTTAGTTCCATTAGGTATCATTTAGCTCTTTCTCTTAGAAGGAAAGTTAAAGAATGAATTTATAAACTATATAGCGTCGTAGATTTATACAAACTACATAGCAAGTTTTCATACATATAATCATGTATTAAATAGACACAAAAAATACCAAGACTCATAAAAAAATTTTTGAATGTTGTGAAAACAAAATGATGTCCAATGTGAAGATCAAACCCACAACACAGCAGGAAACGGAAGCCAGAAATTGAAATGTAAGCCGCTCAATAATTCTTTATTTCGCCCATAGAGCTATGATATCACAGATATTAATAATTTTTAAAGGCTTCCCTTTCAAAGATCAGGCAGACCCTTTAATCTACCTGTTCATCAGGAAAATAATCTTTTGAAGCCCTTCCAATACAATCTTCGGCAGTTTTGAAATTTGCTCGTTAAGAAACCAAATAGCGACAAATCCCCCCAGAAAGCCATCGAACGCTGTACGGAATTAGAATGAGATGAAAAATATTGTTAGATATGCTAAAATATTATCATTTAGAGATTGGTTTCATAGAAAATGTTCTCGCTTTTTACCGTGGGAGAGTCACACTTCGGCATCCATGGACCGGCTCGACCGGAGTGATACCACGGCCTCACAGAAAACCGGTGTGAAACAGCACCTGCGCTGTGTTTCACTGAGTGAGTGAGGATACCGGAGGCCAATAATCCAAGCCTTCCCCTTATCCCCCTCCTCATCCCCCAAGGCCGGCAACGCACTTGTGATGCTGTGGTGCTACGGGTGTCCATGGGCGGCGGTAATAGCTTACCATCAGGCGATACGTCAGCTCGTTTGCCACCAATTCCATAAGAAAAAAAAAGAATAAAATTATTGGAAAAAGGGTTCTTTAATTTAAATCTTATGTCATTGGTCGATAGCTCATATTTAAATGAATATTGTATTTGATGTATAATGTATACGTAATAGCAAATATCCGTGATGATTAACAAACATGTTCGTATAGAATAGCACATAGACGGTTTAACGTGTCCTTAGAGACACGAAGGACCGCCCCATGCTATGAAATGGTCATTTGACGTAACTAGATGTTTAACTTTGCTATATATGTGTGTTAACCTACTCGAACTCAAGTTAGCTTAGTTTAAATGCTATAATCCCTAGAATATAGCTTCATCTTTGTGACAGCTGTCACTAGTGTCATTTCAGAACTTTTAAAGTACATTTTAAGAATGAATTTTTAAGTAAAATAAAATAAATATTTCTGATATTTAACACACAACTGATATGAATACATAAATACTTTTTTTTGGTAATACGTACATATTATACATAGAAAACATCCAAACTCCGAAACAAATATTTGCAGATCATACGAACACTTGGTCCGACCCAGGATTCGAACCTGAGACCTCATGGACAGCAGTCGCATACGCTACCACTGTGCCGCCGAGGCAGATCATAATGTACTAATTTGGCCTGCGGCTCCGTCCATGTGTTATTACCGTTAACCGGAGTAAAGAGAAACCTCTGTCCTTCCTCAAAATCCAAAGTTATAAATTTTTTGAGATCGGTGCATCGGCCGTGATAACGTAACAGACAGACAGACTTACTTTAAGTATGATAGTGTGACTTGCTCTTCATTCGTGATAAAACTACAAGCTAAAATTTGTCAATACCTATAGCTCGTCTAATCTAAAAAATACCGCATGACAGTTTTGACAGATTAAAGAATCTGTCAGAACTGTCATGCGTTCTAAGAAATCGATCACTACATCCGATTCTCGATATTATTTCTATAAATTTGCAAATTGATTTCATCTGCATAGATTTATAAACTAGATATGTAAGACATCCGAGAGTTGATAGACAATACATATTGTTAAAATAAACAAACTGAATTCCCTCTCATAAAACCTCCAAGGATAATAAGTAAAAAATATTATGCGTTTTTATTGACATTTAGATGTCAGTTAAAATATAATATCGAAAATGAAATACTAAAACCGTTTGGATTGAAAAGGACTAATTAAAAATAATTTCGATAACTCGTCCATTTTTAATTTGAAAAATCACAACACTATGGCAATGGACCCAACTGTGTAATTTTGAAATGACGTCTGAAAAAAAACATGTTTAGTGTATGAATTGTTTTTTTTACTTCGTTTTAAGCAATAAAATTTATATTTAGCTACCGAAAATTCTGAATCTTGTGATAAAAATGTAATCACCTAATCATCACCTAAGAACAGCTATTGAATTACGCCTGTGCAAAGTTATTTTGTGTTAAAAAATATGAAATGTCATACTGTACCTTTTAGATTAGATGGACAAAAGTGTATCGATAAATCGATTTATTATTTTTGCTCATGCTTACAGCTCGTACCTTAATCTGTTTCAGTGCACGTAATCACAATACTATTAGTGCAAGGACGTGTCGCGTGACAACTTGCACGTGCTCTCTAATTATGTGCTTCACTGGACAATAAATTCGTTTGGCCTTTCATTATGTTTTTGTTATCGTGACATTTTTGTTTTAAAAGTTAATTAGAGGTCAGACTTTTGTTTATTGTAATTTAATACAAATTTTTAGTCTTCCGTGACTTTTATAAAATACATTGTTTTTGTTAAGGATATAAAAGTTATCGTAACTTTTAGCTATTTTTTTAACCCCCGACGCAAAAAGAGGGGTGTTATAAGTTTGACGTCAATGTTTTTGTGTGTCTGTCTGTGGCATCGTAGCTCTCAAACAGATGAACCGATTACGATGCGGTTTTTTTCATTTGAAAGCCAGTTTTCTTGCAGTGGTTCTTAGCTATGTTTGGTTAATATCGGTCCAGCAGTATAAGATTATTCGTAAGAGGTGTTAAAGCTCTAAATTAACTGTAAAAACTTGACTTTGGTGAATTTTAGTTCCATTATAAATTATAAATAATATATAAAATAAATATTTCGGACATTATAACACACCACGCCATCTAGTCCCAAACTAAGCAGAGCTTGTACTATGGGTACTAAACAACTGATATTAATACATATATACTTTTTTTTCATAAATACAAACATAGAAAACACCCAAACTCCGAAACCACTATTTGCAGATCATACAAATATTTGGTCCGACTCAGGAATCGAACCCGAAACCTCTAGCACAGCAGTCGCATACGCTACTACTGCGCCAGCGAGGCAGTCGGACTGAACTATTTTATTCAGATGGGACGTATCACACCATCACGGTAGGGTAATTGACTCTTACAATGGGATGGGAAATTAGGCTTTCCTATAGCACATTTTAAAGCTACGATTTACTTTAGTAGTTAATGATGGGAACCTAAAACTATGCGTAAACACTTTTTTGGCTATTTCTGAAAACAATTTTTTTATAGGTAACTATCACCTTAGTAGGTTACTGAGAAATGTAAAATAACTTTCTAAAGCTTAAACTATTTTAGTAACATTCAGAATTTCGTAACAAAACTTTTGTTTTCTTTTTTATCAATAAAATATACCTAAGCAATAAATATGTAAAATAAAAAATTATTGCTTAAACACAACTGCGAGGGAGGGTAGTTGCGTGTTAGACTCCATTTAAGGGTCACAAAACACGCTCGATACCTTGGACGATACGAGAAATACTTTGTAGCAATACTACCTTAAGTTCTGACAAGTTTATATTTTTAGAAATACCTGGTGCCTTCTAACATTTTGGCATTTGAACCAAAATTAAGCCAGAGCTCTTATTATAATTACCAGAAGATGGTGACCACTTCTCTTGAATTCTAATCCAACTATCTATAACACACGGTAAATTTATATTGGCAGGAAACAACTTCGTACTCATGACAGAGTTATTTAGTTTTGACACGGGTGGAAGCACAGACGATATTTTACCGAGTGAAGGAGGATACCGGAGGCCCATAATCCAACCCTTCCCCTCATCCCCCTCCCCATCCTCCAAGGCCGGCAACGCAGTTGTGATGCCTCTGGTATTACGGGTGTCCATGGGCGGCGGTAATTGCTTACCACCAGGCGATACGTCTGCTCGTTTGCCACCTATTCCATTAAAAAAAAACTATTTCACACACCCACAATAATTTAAATACATTTATAAAAAACCCTTATTAAAGAACCTAAAGTAGATAAGAAACGGGTTATTACAGAATGGTTTCTAGTAATAGTACTAGTAACTTCTGTAATGTATTTGCGTGCTACTGGCGTGTAAGCACATCACGCAAGCGACGATCGATAACAAGGGCGCGAGAAAGGGAAACTCTAATAGGGAGATTTTTATCTACACTAATATTATAAAGAGGTAAAGATTCTAACTTTGTTTGTATAGTTGTAGGGGGTAGTCTTCGGAGGTACTGATCCGATCCTGAAAACTCTTTTACTAACAGAAAGCGACACCATTCAGGAGTAATATAAGCCATTTTTTATTATGATTGTACAAAAGAATCAGTCAGAAATAATAGTACTTGTAAATCAAGTAGAAGAAAACGGACGGTTAACGCCCAACGAAGTGAGCACAGGTTGGTTAGTATGTAAATAAAGTAGTAATACAATATCTATTACATATAAATCTCGTGCCACGTTGTTGCTTAAGATGAACTACGAAACTATCTAAACGACCTTTGCGTTTTAGTAAATGTGTTTTGATGGCGTGCCTAAGATAGAATAGTTAACATCACGCATAGATCCATAGGAGCCGAACATAGATGAAATGAGACGCAGACGAGATATAGTGAGCTAGAAATATATAGATTTCAGTATGTTTATTGAAAATATCTGTCTAGAAATAGATTATGAAGCAAATTAGGCCGACAGCAACTTTTTTATGGTGATTGAGTTTTTTAACGTTTGTAGAGTCGGAAAAAACAAAAAAACGGGTCAACTGAAGGTGACTGACACCCTCCATGAATGCAGGAGAGCATCCGAAAAGTTATAGGTTCACCTTCACTCCTTCAGTCCTCTTCCTCAGGATTTTTCCTTCAGTAACCTTACTCACTCAGTAAAAAAACAGTAGTCCATTTTCCGTTTAGCATTAGTTTCTTGTGAGGATATTTTCGACCGAGGATATTAGACCGGGTGCTTTGGGAGAGGCCTGTCTTGCAGTGGACTTCTTTCGGTTGAGATCGGATTCGGCTACAAGATATACATACGGGGAGGAAGCCCCGATAAATGATATTCATTTTTGTCAGTAAATTTTTTACAGATATTTTTACACATCGGACTTTACAACTGTCGTACATTTCTTACGATTCACTTTGGGAAGAAATGCCGAAACAATAACCAATAAACAATGACTACGGACTTCAAAAGTTGATTAAATATTAACTATGCGAGTACAATATAGGGTCTGGATTATCCTTTTCACAAAAAGAATCATAGTTTTGTGTCGGTCTGACCATACAGACGGCATATGAGCCCCAGCTATGTGTTAACATCATAACCGATAATTTAAGATTCCTACCTAATCAGTCTGTGTTTCCCTCTCACCATTAACATAGCTATTTTCATTTTAATATTATTAATTTTTCTCACGCAACAATCGTCTGACCTCTATTGCCAATGGTATCACAATTAATTGAACCCATACACACACATTTATAATTAAAAGTAATATAAGCACACATTACAATCTTTACAGTTCATATTATTCATATCAAAATTAAATAAGGCCATGATGGTTTGATTATTTTTGAAATATGTCGATCGGTGTTTAATCGCAATTAAAATCTCAATGTAAGACTGAGTTTGTGCATTGGGCCTTGGAAGAGGCCAATGTCCAGCATTGGACTATTGACGATTATGTACTTGTTATACAACGACGATAGTGTACGTGTTACAGAAATACGGACTATTTGATTTGATCGATAGGCGATATTACTGGAGTTTACTGTCAAATGGTAGATCAGACGTTAAACACAATATTGACTAGCCCAGTGATTACTGACCCTGACTACTAAATCACTCCAAGACTAATAAGAAATTGTTAAATTTGAGTTTAATTTATCTAAAATACATCCATATTTTTATATTAAATCATAGCAGAAGCTCTGCCTAGATTGGCCTATGTGTAAGATGATGTCAAGTGATTGTTATTATTTATAGATCAATATGAAAGTGCTGTAGCATCGGACAAACTAAACTAATCCCATAACAGATACCAAAGCACACCATGATAATAATAAAAAAACAACCAATGAATTAGTCAACGATTGCCGACAACTTTTGCCATTTATACTCTATAAATGGCAAAAGTTGTCGGCAATCGTTGACTACCCGTCTAAAAATTAACGACAGCATTTCAACCCAAATATTTTACACTAAGCACCGTTACGAATCAATAATAATTTATACAATCTTACAACCCCCTAGCNAAATACATACATATTTTTATATTAAATCATAGCAGAAGCTCTGCCTAGATTGGCCCATGTGTAAGATGATGTCAAGTGATTGTTATTACTTATAGATCAATATGAAAGTGCTGTAACATCGGACAAACTAAACTAATCCCATAACAGATACCAAAGCACACCATAATAATAATAAAAAAACAACCAATGAAATAGTCAGCGATTGCCGACAACTTTTGTCATTTATACTCTACTTGTGACTACCCGTCTAAAAATTAACGACAGCATTTCAACCCAAATATTTTACACTAAGAACCGTTACGAATCAATAATAATTTATACAATCTTACAACCCCCTCCACCATTATAACCATTATTTCATTAGAGACTTGCCGTGTCGGACACAAAGCAATAAATTCCCATTGTACTGGCTGCAGCGATAATTGCTATAGTGAATGACGATGCAAGTCATCCACTTACTAGTAATAGTTACACAAAGAAAGTGTGTGAAGGTTTGTATAATAGATTGGTAAACTATATATTTTTAATAAAGAGTTATAAAATTTCACGTTCAAATGATACCTGATACTTTAACACGGAGCGGAGACTTGGTGACCATAAAACCTAGCTTAGGCACCAGTCCTTCACAATATTTCTAATAACTAAAATTTATATTGTACTGTTGGCTGGGATAGAGCAATTATTGGGACCTGTTATCTTGCTCTGTACATATGCAACTGTATATGATTTCGCTTAAAATGCAGTTAATGGCCCTTTTTAGTGTTTAAAGAGCAAACAAATAGAAGGAACACATTGAGTTTACTGCTACCAGTGTATACCTGATATACCTGCACATGTTCTTGCTCCCACCACACTACGAAGGGAAAAGGGCTATACTATGAAGAGTTGTCTTTCCAAGGTCAAGGTTATGACGCAACTAGCAGTGATATAGCTGCACCGCATTGCAGTAGCTTTAATTGGTTCAGACTCGGCTTTATAAATACTTTTACAAGAACTATATATGACTAGATACTCTGAACTTTAAGCGCTATTATTTATTTGCGTTAGTGTTATTATTTGTGACGTACTTCAGATACCCCTTGAGATCATTACTTTCATTCTAAATATAAAAAAAATTACCACCGACTTCGATAGTCCTTTACGGGTAGTATTTTTATTCATATTTGATAGGGACCAAGCAGAAGTTTTTCCTTCCAAATTAATAAAAAAAATCTATTTCTATTGTATTCTAAAAAAAATACATTTAATTCGGTCCATGCTTTTAAGAGCTATGATCTCATAGACAGACATAGTGGTTTTTTTATGGAATAGGGGGCAAACGAACAGACGCGTCGTCCGATGGCAAGCGACCACCGCCGCAACTGCACCACAACACCAGAGCCGTCACAAGAGTGTTGCCGGCCTTTGGGAGGTGGAGAGGGAGACGGGAGAGGGGTTGGGGTATTGGCCTCCGGTTAACTCACTCACTCAGTGACAAACAGCGCAGGCCCTGTTTCACTGAGTGAGTGAAGTCATAGCTCCGGTCGAGCCGGCCAATGCATGCCGAAGCGTGGCTCTCCCACGGTTTACTAGAAACTTTAAATAAAATGTGAGAACGTCCTTTGCTACAAATTAATGAATATATATCACAAAGCTTCCTAATAAAAATTAACTTCTACCTTGCTGGTCGTTAGGGTCGCTGGTGGTTCGTAAAGCAAAATGGATTGATTCTAGCGCAAAATATGATAGAAATTTTTATCAGTCAGCTATCGGTCGTTTATGTTTACATGTAAAATACAAGAAAAATAAATATTCTTTTCCTAAGGGAGGTGCTGTATCATTAATCATAGTTGCTATAATAAGTTAACCTTCGCATATAAGGTTAGTCGTTAAATGTGTATCGATTTTTTGTTAAAAGAATTTACGATTGTGTTTTTAATTTACGTGGCATTATGTACATAACTTTTATTAAACTCATATTAATGTTTTGATTTTAGGTTATGTTCTAAATGTGTAATAAATTGGCTAACGGTCCCCAAAAAAGTTACGAAGGCAAAGTAGATTGAAAGCATTTGTTTACATTGTATTATTTAATCATTTTTCATGAATCAACTTTCAATATATATATATTAATAAGTATTAAGCATGTGAACAGCTCGATTTTTACCAGATGAACCTAAGAGGTCTTCGTTGATTAGCCATTGTTAATGCAGTTTAAGAATGTAGGTAAATAAATTTAAAAAAATGTTTTGCTCTTCTCCCAAATTTATTTGGAATTGACGAGGTTTTTTTATTCATTCTCCTTTATCACTCGTCAGTTTACTGCTTATTCCTTTCCAAGCTAAAACTTTGCGACGCAGTTCATCCTTTTTTCTCTTAGACGTGACGAAAACAGAGGGAGATTATAAGAGTAGAGATACCCATCCTCCAAAGGCCGGCAACGCACTTATGACGCCTCTGGTGTTGCGGGTGTTCTTGGGCGGCGGTAATCGTTTACCATCAGGCGATACGTATGCTCGTTTGCACAGTACTCCATAAAATAACTACATTTTGCTTACCTCTACACGCCACCAAACCACTCCAGGAGAAATGCGCAATAAAATAATTGTATGCATTTTTTATTAAAATTAAATTTTATACAAACTATCAAGGGCACATCCTAAATTATTGTTTACATATAATAATATTTTCATAACGAATGAAATGGAAGGTCCTCAAGTCACAAATCTGACTGTAACTACTGAATATCTGTGCCATCTCTTTCCAGAGCGGTTATGATATACACAGCTTATATTTTCATAACTTCAACTGTTTAAGTATGGCCAAAAAATTTCATGTCAACAGCCATGCTCCTCCTAGACATCAAATAATTAAGATGTCACCCAGATATAACTAATTGCGATTTCTTCAGAACCCTCATGTTTTAGGTGGAGTGTGGCGTCCAAATCTATCTTAAATCTTTTCAAGATATTCCCCGAATGTTTAAACAACAGAAATACAACGACGTGCTTTTAATACGCAATATTGTAGTTCCCCGGTGTTCCTCCCTAACAGGATTATATTGAAGGTAAACAGTCGCATTAAAACGAAATGAAATTGCTATTTCTATGGTGGCCGACTCCCCGTAGAGTGCACACCTACACGACACATTGGATGCAGACTACAATGTTAATGATTACAATATTGGGTTAATGCATTTTTGTGATTAGCACCGCAGTTGCGGGGGTAATGAATTTGATTGAAGGCCCCACCTGAACCCATCAGGTTCAGTTCCATTCTCAACAAATATTGATACATATGCGTCACTTGCTAATCTTTACCTAGACCCACCCGAATACCCGATGTTTCCTAGACTCAGGTATTCCCCGATGCAGTATAAGTAAATTCGACATAGAATATAGTTTTAAGTTAAAGAAATTAGAAACTTTCTAAGCGTTTCTCATCTGTACAAAATATTTTAGATCTACATCTTACAAACAGATTTTCATTTATCAATAAAATAAACCAATTTTACAATAAACTTACACGCATACATACATTATATATTCATGCCATTTTTTGTGTCAATTTTTTTGGGACCGTTGTGCGTGACGTCAAAGTTTACCGGCTCTTTTTCTTTCGAAATAAATGAGCTGATAATATTTAACACGGTTCAAAAACTGACTAAAAAAGTAGGCATTAACGTTGTCAAATTCTAAAAATAGAAAAAAGTTCTAGAGATCATACTTCAAGCGCAAACCCAATTTGAAAATCAAAGGATTTGGTAATATTATTTATTAATACCAGCTATGTTACGTGACACTGTTAATAAAATAACCATAAAACGATTAGTGCCAAAACATCGTTGAGGTGTGCAGTCGGCTCCTTCAAAGGGCAGGTGAGTAAGGGCGAGTTAATTTTGCAGGGGGAGTACCCTCTCGGGACAGGGGAGAGTATGCCCCTAAGGTACGCGGGGGTGGCGGGAGGGGTAGTGACCTGGCCCAGTCTGGGGGAGAGCTTTTGAATTTTTTATATGCTTTTTTGGAAGCACTTTGTGAATATATTTTTGTTCAGTTGTGATATTTTCGTTTTGAGGGACGGATAAAATAAAATAATTTTGTTTGTTGATGGATGGAGTTCACTGAGACGAATAGGTAACTATATATATTGATAGGTTTTCCTATCTGTGTGTGTAGGTGGTAATTAATTAAGTTCTCCACGAGGCTGTAGTTAGTTTGTTAACAGCGACATGTGTGTTGGGTTGGTATTCATTTATTAATGAACATTTCCTTTGATGTTAATGTATATTGGAGTTTTGCTCGCATTAGTAATTACTTATGTAGTTTGTTTTGTATGAAACCCAGTACAGTATAATATTGAGGAGTGGCTCTTTTAGAAAACTTTAGCAGCATATAATCATCTGGTATATTTTTAGAAAGTTAGTATATTTATTTATTCTCTAGTTGGCAAACGAACAACGAGGCCTCCTTATGGTAAGAGCCTAGTGCCACACAAATAACTATAAATAATTATTGTTTAACTACTTTCCTCGCATATTTTACACTTTTTCTCTTAACAAAAACCTTCCTTGTGCCTTAACTAAAATATTTCGAGTTTTGAGGTTTCTCAGCTCTCAAGTTTTGTGCTGAGCTTAATAAATAAATAAAAATAAATCGCCAAAGTGTTTGTGGCGATTTATTTTTATTTATATATTCTACATTGTATGTTTGCAAATCAATATACATTGTATGTGTGCAATAAAGAGTACCTATATATCTATCCGATTTAAATCGATTATTAATAAATTTATAGTCTCACGAAATTATTTGTCATCAGTGGAATTGAATTCACGACTCAATACTCCAGATCGCTTATCACTAGACCAAAAAATCAATATGATTATACATAATCTGTAGTCCTACATAGATACATCAAAATAGCATCAAAAATTTCCCTTTGTGCATCAGTCTAGTTCCAGACTCACTGGATAGCTGTCATCTGCAACATGTGAGAAAACAAAAGGCGAGGTGCCCCGTAGAGCGCTTTGATGGAATCGAGGCAATCCAAATATGCGTCCAGCTGTGCAACGAATTCGCTGCGAATATTATTGCTCAATATTATTACAGGAGTTTTCATATACATAGTAGTTACTACTAATAACTACCTCAGTGGCGTATGCTTTATGTCTCGGCTTCAATGCCTGGGTCGGACCAAATGTTTGTTTGATCTGCAAATATGTGTCTGGGAGTTTAGGTGTTTTCTAGGTATAATATATATGTATTTATAAAAAAGTATGTATGTATGTATGTATCAGTTGTCTAGTACCCGTAACACAAGTTCTGCTTAGCTTGGGGCTAGATGGCGTTGTGTGTTAATGTCCGAGATATAATAATAAGCGTATTGTAGCAAACAGGCAATTGGATTGTCTTATGGTAAATGATTACCACTACTCATGGTCACCTATGTCTGTGACATAAGTGCAATAACGCACTTTAAGTTTGACCTGGTCTTGCCACCGTTGTATAGCTATGTCCAGTAGTGTCAAATCAAATCAAATCAAAATCATTTTTTCAATTAAGACACTAAGTGATATTTATGAACGTTAAATTAAAAGTATAGGTAAAAACCATACGTCGACATAAACAGACGCCACAGATGTGCCGTATTGTCTAAGTGAATTAGGTGAACACACCTAAATCCACTGCCTCCCTGTGTCGATCTATAACTTCCAGTTTCCAAAATGCCTAGAGCCTTATGAGAAGAATACTGGCAAAGGAAGTCATGGCTAGTTTTTTTAAAAGTCAGATTTTCAAATACAATAGATTAGATAAATAGTATGCATGCAGTGGAATGTTAAGAGCTAGCTAAAGACTATGTCAATGATGGCGGTTTTCCTTTATTATTTATCATTCTGCTTCCTGCTATTAACAGACGATTTAGCTTTTACATACAATAACAATTTACTTACAAAATAAATTATTATTTTCTTTTTAGGTTTCCATACCTCAATAGGAAAAAACGGAACCCTCATAGGATATATCTCTCAGGTTATATATATACTCAGGCCTGCTGTAGCTTATTAGAGCTGTGAAAAAATCTAACTAATCTAACTAACGCAAGGGAATCAAAACCTACAGGGTACTTCCCGTGAACTCAGAATCTTGAAATGTGGTACGAAGCAACGTCTCATAGCATACATACAGAAAAAAAAAACAAAAATACAAGTTTGTATGGAACCCTCGGTGCGCGAGTCCGATTCGGACTAGGCTGATTTTTTTGTTGCTTTGAGTTTTGTTATGTAAGTTTGTTATTCGCTTATTGTACATGCAGACAGTTAAGGCGGACTGTTTAGTGGTTAGTTGTGCCCTACAAAATAGCTATGGATTTGCCTTTAAATACAAAATTGTCCTCTCCTCCACTGTCGTTCCGGACGGGGCCCATGCCTACTGGCAAAATACAACATCTCTATAACATTATGGCGTATAATAAAGTATTGAGTATTAAAACAAATAATTGAAAAATAACCTACAAAACAATATTATTTCTTACTATTACAAGAATAAGCAGTTAGCATGTATAACAACAGGAATTTTATACCATAGCAACCCTAAATAAGAACGGAATCAATTAAAAATGTAGTCGCTTGAAGTACAAAGACAGTACAAAAGGTTGAGTGTGCTCGGTCGTGCCGTATCGCTGCCGGCTCCCCGCCGCGCACTTGAGCGTGAGGGTATAGGGGTGACACGGGTGATGTGGACTCGATGTCCTAGCGTACAGACTTTATACTCGTATATGATGCTAAATAACTTATAGCTAGTTGAACGTCTTTGCTTTTCTATTTGTAGGCATTTGTGCTTTCAAATTACATAATATTGAAATGGATGAAGCTAACATGTCAGAAACCATTTATATTATTTGGTTAAGGTATTTGCGTTGAAATTACAACGTTGCGTAAACTAAATTTAGTTAAGTAAAGTACCAACAATAATAATAACTTTATTTATTTTCTCATCACAGATTTGTGCAGTACAGTGTAGATGCTTAATCCTAAATAGATTTTTCAACAAACAATGAGCTTAATGTGCCACGGGTAACCATTTAAACTTGAAAATAATATTATATCTTTTTAAATGATTATTTGTATGTCAGAAGTCGAGGACTAGATTCGAATTGTAATGAGCACGATTGTTTTCAATCTTGATATAATTTGTTAAACTAATATCATAATGCGAGAGTTTGTGTATATGTGTATTTGTATTTCACATCTTAACTTGCAATAAAATTAGCATAAAAGTAGCTGACACTCTGAACTACCACGTAGATTACATTTTATCATCAAAAATTGAACTGAGTATTCACAACGTGACATTTGAAAGGTATTGAAATATAATACTAATGGATACCATGCAGCTTTCCCATAATAGTTAGGTATGTATTATTTTTATCTTATAAAAATCAAAGCTGTTTTCAGACTTTCGCAACTTTTACGCACGGTTTTTTTATTACTTACTTGCTATAAACCTTAAGTAACTAAACGTCAACAACCAACAACCAAAAAATATATAATCTCATATAAGTCCTACTAAACAACAAATACTAAAATATGTGTGCGATATATATATACAAAAGTATGTTAAACAGTAGTCTTAAACAGCAAAGGCTCTGTCTAATTTGAGATTAGGCACTCTCTAGATATTTCAGGTTTTTATCATTTCATTTGCTTATTAGCTATAAGAAAATAATCATCTGAACCACTTTCACACAAAACATTCGATCTCAACTCCAATATAACGCGTTATACACAAAAGAATTCTTTATTTCCACAGCGGTAAGTTACTTGACAAGTTGAAAAAAATAAAAACCTTTTACAGATTGTAACTTGGATAATCTAAAGTGACCCGTATTCCAAACAGCATAAGATTCATGTAATGTAATATAAAGTGTAGCAAATGATTCTGTATTTCTCGTCGCGTTTCATTCTGAAAGTAGAATGGGGCAAACTGGATTATATTGGGAACTCCCCGGGGAAGGGGGTTCCAAAGAGGGGAGTAGCGGGCGAGAAAAGTTTACGTAAGTCAAGTGTAATCCTGTTTGAGTTGAAAGGGTTCTGCTTTTATTTATTTAAGCCCTAGGTCATGCATATGTGATGTCATCCGAGGACTTGAACAAATATTTGGAATAGAACTACAGCTAACTCAAAGAGCATACAATTCTTGTTGACCTCGAGAACAATATACGGGGAAGAATATAAATTATGAATACAGACAAAGACTAATTTAAAATATTTGTTGTTATTCATTGCAGAGACATAAAATAATAATGTCTGAATAGAAGTAGAGAGAAATGAAGGGTCGCGATTAACTATGTGGTAAGGTTTTATTAAATCTCACTAGTATTGGTAAGAGCTTGGCTTACATACAAAATACTTTAATAACTAATTTACTTTTTGCTAATAATATAATAATAAACTATAACAGTATTATAAAACTTTAACGCAAACTACTAAAAATCTAAACAATAGACTAGCTACGGAGCATGTAACACAATACAAAATAAAAACACTCAAACGCTTGACACACGACCCATAGTTATATCTCCCTACTCTACTCTTTGTGTTCAAAAGGATGCCTCATAGAGAATACTCGATATCTAGATGAATATAATACTTCATTTTTTTAGTTAGAATCTCTTTGTATTTTTCAAATATACCTATGTTTCCTAGAGAAAAATCAATGTTACATACTCATCTATCTATCTTCTAAATAAATAGAAATGAATCGCCAAATATGCTAACCGCAAAACACGAGATCCGCTCGATCCATTTGGTTTTTTTTTATATCTTCCTTAAGTCACAAAGAAAGTTCTTATTGAGATAAAAAACGTAAAAATTGCAAAGAAAGTAGTAAAAATAACAGTGTTCTTCTCTATAAACCATAGAGAAAATTAAAACTTCTGGCTGTCAACAATTCGACGTCATCAAAACAAAACGAGGAGCGTTTGAGTTGTCTTTGATATCCCTTCAAACTGATTAGACTATAAGGATATTAATCTTTGGCCGCCCAAAATAAAGTTCCAAGAAAACTGCGACAGGCCAAACCCTTTTGACAGAATGAATTCTATCTGAACAGTTAGTTTTTATAAATATGTACTTTAATATCTACGCGCTTCGGTTCAAAGTAGTTTCGAAAAGTAAGAAGATTTGCCCTTATGATATGTTCCTGATACCGCACACATAATCAATGCAGAAGATAAAAATGAAAATATTTAGCGAAACATTTAATGGAAAGTTACCGAATTCTGGTTTTCTGTGAGACAATAATTGTTGCGCTCTAGAATGTATTTTCATGATTTCACTAAGACCCACCAGGATCGAGAATCGCTTAATTTTTTGAAATGATTTTGTTGTAAATATATAATAGCCATGATACATATATCTATAATAACTTAATTTAAAGTAACATGTTGCTTATTCGATTTGCAAATAATAATCGATTTAATTCGATTCGATATTTACGNTATTTCTAATGAATAGAATCTTTCATTTATTTGTCGAAACTTTTAATGTAGTTATTTTTAATCATATGGCTATGGCGTGGAAAAAACAAATAGAGACCTAAGCAGAAATTTTAAAAAGGCTTCGTATTTCGGATGCTTGCGGAAGAAAAATCTATATTTTTAACTGACTGCAAAAAAGAGGATGTTTTCAATTTGGACAAATTCTTACAGTTTAGTATCAGTTTTTAAAGAATATAATATTTTTTAAGTAGGAAATTATGTACTCATACTTAAATGCTTCAAAATTGTTTCTCATGAAGTCGATGGTACTTTTTAAAAAGTTATTAAGTAATTAACTCACGCTTTTAACATTGAACCGATGGCTACTAAAATATAACTAAAACCTTGGCAAAATCGGATTAAACAAATAATACACATCCGACCAAACAATAACAAAACCCGCCAACATATCTCACACGTGATCATTAAATGTGCACGGCGGTGTAACAAGACACTGTAGTAATTGCTCCGCACTGTAAAACAAGCCCAGGGAGGCTGGGGCAAATGAAGCCATTTCTCACTTGGAAAAACTCTGCCAACTTATTCCCTTTCCCGACAAACCAAAATAGACCGTATTATAAGCTCACACGGTTGATAAGACTTGCAGAAAAAAGTTGTATCACAAATAAATTTGGATGTTATGCAAAAATGAGAAGTATGCAATAAGAATAAGGTTTAATTTTAAAAAAGAAAGGTTTTTCATATAAATAGGTGTAGCGTTTCGTTTCAAGTGATGTGTAGTTTGGTGTAAATAATGATGCACGCTTAACTGAGGCGCTGTGGTTAAAACTTGTAGAGGCTCGAAGATTCATAACATTGAAATGCTTTTCTGTGACGCTGCGTTTATGTAAAATACTAAAGCAGTGGATTGTGTTGGTGAAACATGAAATTATAACAAACAA
This sequence comes from Hyphantria cunea, assembly GCA_003709505.1. Classification (NCBI taxonomy): domain Eukaryota; kingdom Metazoa; phylum Arthropoda; class Insecta; order Lepidoptera; family Erebidae; genus Hyphantria; species Hyphantria cunea. The sequence goes on along the minus strand of PKRV01000232.1, from coordinate 46,749 downwards.
ATAACACAAAACCATTTAAAGAGTTATAGAGGTCATTAAAATCGGTTTAGTAGATTGGGCGCTATGGTTGAATAGCCACAATTCCGCAGGCAAATTTGAAGAGCCACGCTTCGGCATACATGGGTTGGGTCGACCGGAGTGATACCACGGTCTCACAGAAAACAGGTGTGAAACAGCTCCTGCGCTGTATTTCACAGTGTGAGTGAGGATACCGGAGTACCATACCCCACCCCTCTCCATCATCCTTCCCATCCCCCAAAGACCGGCAACGCACAAGTGACATAAAACTTTATTATACAACCTAGGGCTCACTATCTTAGAGAGGCCGAACGTAGACAAGTTTTATAGACGAAAAGCCCAAATGGAACTCGTAAATCTACAGCGGACAGAATCCCCTATGCGCCTATAACGAGGTACCCGCAGGCAATAAAGCCGTTACGCTGCGAACACGCCCGAATACGCTCGGGCATTTCCGACGAACGTCTGCCATTTTGCAATTCGAATTGAAATGTCAAGTAGGGAGAGTGGGCGAAATTGAATCAGTTACTTTTATTGGAATCATTATCGTTTTCATTTTCGTTTGTACTTATGTTTTGTTATAAATCTTGAGTGTACATTGTTTTGTTTTGACCTCTACTAAAAAGTGAAGATTTCATGGCATCAAAAACAATATTTCTAAATATGATAACGAGATATGCCGATATAAAAATGTATTAAAAGCAAATATGATATTTTTATCATTATTTTTATTGAAACAAGGCAACACTTAGAACTAAGTATATAAATCAAAAGTAGCATACTATTAATTTATTCCACAGTTACATGATACAAAAATAATTATTTTTATTGAATTTAAACATTAACCATTAACATTAGCCTGCTTAATGTTCGCAATGGAAGCAGTTGTAGCAGTTCTCTACGAAATATTGGCTATGCGATAACTAGTTAAGACTAGGAAACCGGTCACAGGAATTTGCAAATTTAATCACTGTCATTTGTAGTTTATTATTTCTCAAAAATATATGTATTTAATCAATCTTCCTAGTTTCATGTATACAGAAATAACCTTTACAATACGCAATTCTGACAAATCGTGATAATTAAATTTTAAAAACATTATTTTCCTCCATTTGCACGATATACCTAGTCTCACGTAAAAATTATGCACTCAAAGTCAAGTGCTACGCTTTCAATAAAATTTGTTTCTTTAATAAACCCTTTACTTTTACTTAAAAAACATTCAATACAGTAATATCTGTACAAAAACTCACAATCTCAGTGAAAAATAAATTGGAAGAGGAAAATAGTCAATTTCCCACAATATACACCACGCACTCAAACCTTTAAAAGTGGCAATTTCTGGAGTAATTCCCTTTTTCATTTAAGACCTCCCCTATATAGCTCGGCCCGTACCCAACAAGGAACTATTAGTAGTGTCGTTATCGGAAGCGAACGCCACAAATCATCCCGCCACCGACATATTACTGACGGTTAATTTAACATGGGTACGAGGGAAGATCGGCAAAACAGCTTCTTTCTGAGCTTTCGATATTGAGGTTTCGAAATGTAAGACTCGATATTTGAAATATCAGGGAGCTTATGTAACTATGAAAGATATTCCACGAGCTTTTTAGTCTAGTGGTGATTCTGTTTCATAAGCCAGTGGTCGAGGATTTGATTTCCACTTCCACACACATTTGTTTGATGAACACGATCTTTGTGTGGGTATAATTTGTCTTTGTGTATGTATTTAGATATATATATGTATAGTACCAGCAATCTGGTTACCATACAGGCTGTTTTAGAGTAAGACGGCAGTGTGTGAGATTAAGAAGGATCTCTGATAGAAATTAATGCAACATCAGTTTAGCTATAAGCTTTCTATTTAAATTTAATTAATTTCATACTGTCGTATTTGTTTTAATAAATAAAAACGTAAGAATCTATAAAATGTAAAATGAAAAGGACACTTAACTTTTTAAAATATATCTAGGATACATCAACAGTTATTGAATTTACTTGTGCCAATCGTTCACAACACAATTAACCAATATGGTAACGATCGCCGTTTCATCCTTTGAATTTTTTCAACCTTACAAAATAAGAATTGAGACAAATACACAAAGGCAGAAGCAAATTCGGACCGCAACAAAAGTGGGACTGAAATAAATCTTTCGTTTGTTTTGTCGCTGTACCCCAACCTTTCTTTTGTTATGATAAACGCACAGTTATGAGCTAGGGGAGTTCACCATCTTGAAAATATTATTACCTCATAACAGTTCGACATCTCACTAATACCATATGACCCCTGTTCTGTTATGGGTAGCCGTGGTATATTTGACATTAACTGTTATTGTTCGCGGTTCGTTTCTTATAATTTTTTTGTAATAGTTTTATGTTTATTGTGGGGAAACCGTTAATAATATTTAAGTATTAGTATGGTAATAGTTTAAAGCCACAGACAGCAGTACTAAAGTTATGAAATTTAGATTAGTACTAGTATTCTAATTATTTTTGTGTTCGTTGTTTATTAAATAGATAATGATCAAATAGTATATTAAAAGATTTTATTTATTGTAAATTCAATTAAAGAGCAAAAAAATAATCCACTATCCACGTCTTAGTTTTATCAAAAGACCATCATCAACCAGCTATGAATGAAACAATCTAAGACTCCATATTTTCATCAGTTGTTTTAGGGGTATAAAGTTCCTTCCTTATACCTTTCACCTTTATCATCTTCAAAAAAAATATGATCTAGACAAGCACCATACATTCATATTTTTAACTCTTAAATACACCATTTTTTCAACATAAATAGTTAAGCAACACGAAAATTGAAATCCTTAAATTCAAATATAACACAAAGTGTAGTATTTCTCGAGGTGTTCCGTTACACACTCGTACACAATCTTTGTATTTCGCAAACAAGGAAATGAAAACAGCTGCGTTTTCCCAAGGGTGTCGTTGCAGGATAGTGTGACGTTGGGTAAAGTTGGTGTGCAACTAAATCATGATTAATGAATATGAGATGTGACTGTATTCCTTATTACACAGGAAATTATTTTGAATAAAACAAATTCACTGGTATAAATCTGAATAAAATAACATAACAGAAACAACATAAACTTTAAAACTTTAAATAAGGAATACACAATGAGGAAAGTTTAATATCGTTTTATGAGGCTTAATTTTATACAAATGTGATTTGGGTTGTGCATCGGTATACCACTGATGTGGTGACAACATCAATAGTTTAACCACGATTAGTCTTAAGAAGCTATCCACACGAGAACACGCCTAAATCTTGTTTACATTAAGAAGAAGAATACAAGTCAACACTAAGAAAAATCTAATGATAACAAAAATATGAAATAAACTTTCAGATTCGAAAAAACAAATTAATTCATTCCCAAACATCTAAATTTTCAAATGAACATCAAAGGAAACTCACTTCAGGTCCATTAACTAAATACGAAACCGTCAAAGGAACAGTTCCACTTCGATGATCACTCGACACAGAGGCGTGTAAAACATGAAACAATGACGTCAAAAACAAACCCAATACCAGTTGTAATGAACGGAACCCTTCGCGTATGTACCCCATGTATAAATATTGCCCAACTCACCCCGGCTTACATTTATTGGCGCTGTACCCGCAACAATGCGGGTACGAGGATTCTCGGATACTCGGATATGCGGTTATTAGGGGAAGATGGGACGATAAGGAAAGGGTGTTAAATTGTAAGTGTGATTCTTTTCGCTTCCGATTATTTTGTAATTTGGCACGGATAATTTACTAAAGTTTAGTAGACATTGCTGTTGAAATTATTCGTGGTATTGTTGAAAAATAAATTTGATACTAACAGAGTCCCGTGGTGGTACACGCGATTGTTTTTGTACTTGTTGTGAAATTCTCGATAAAATTAGCAAAACCGTTTCAGAAATTAGGTGGAACAGATTGACAGCCAGAAAAAAGTTATACAAATCGATTTTGTGACGTAAGTACTGTAAATACTTTCAGAAGCGTTTAGTGAAATAATATTAATATAAGAAACTACAAACAGACATTTTAATTTTACTTTTTTATGTGGATTGTACATACTTGTGATACCTGGTAAAATTATCTTAAAATTCATTAGTCTAAATTAGTTGACACGACCTAAGGAGTATTGTGTTTTGATAATTATTATTGTGAAGATTAGTTTTAGCATGATATAGTGTGCTAGGATAACGAAGATTAGGAGACTTCAATTTTGTCTTAGCTCCGTATATTAATCACAAAAATATTTTAACACTACCTTTTGAGATTATGTTTTAGTACAAACAATTAACTGAGATAATATTGAATTAATCTTATCTAAAATCCTAGTTAAAATTTAATCAACATTCTAAAACCTCATAAATTATAATTTATCCACCTAATACCTTAGATATAAGGAGATTTTATGATTCGTCTACCCATTAAATATACACTACAACTGTACAAGTTATTTATGTAACTCTGTGTAAATAATATAATTTACTATATTACATATCATTCCGACGATTTTACTAATCAGCGAAGGAAAAAAGTATGAATGTATTCCTGTCACGTAGAAACCAGTGAGACACGTATTCGAGGGGAGAGTGCCCCAAAACGGACCAGCGGAAGCTCGTAGTTACTGTCGGGATAAATGGCGGACGAGATTACTCGCGTATCTGACGGGAATACAAAACGTTTACGATGTATTGTGATATCGGATTGTGCTGCTTTATCTATGGAAATAAGGGCTTTAATTGGGTATAAGTTGGTGTGTGAAATTGGGAACTTTCACACACACACACACACACACACACAATTAATTGAATTGATGAACCAAATGGATGGTATTCAAACTAATCGAGTAATTTCATGTTATTTTAGTAACCTCTTTTGTGGGAAATGTCAAGAACTCAAAATTATACTTTTAAAACTAGCTGACCTACACAGCCTCGTCTGCGTCTTCTATTGTCGCCCGTAGCGTGAACAAATTTTCTATAAAAGGTTAAATTTTTTTTTTACTTGTTGAAACCCCCTCGAGCCTTCACCCACCGGGGTTCGTGGCGGGGCGGAGTGTAGGAATCGGACCGACTAAAACCACATGGTGTGCCACTCGGCGCCTGAGACGGGAGGGATCCGGGAACCGCTTTATTACGACATCCAGACATAAAAGGTTATAGTGAGCAAACCTGAACAGAGAGAGATATACTGTCGCAGACTTTTTATGAACTTTTTCATCATCATCATCATCAGCCTATCGCAGTTCACTGCTGGACATAGGCCTCTCCAATTACACGCCACTTAGTTCGATCTATGGCTTCTCGCATCCAGCTCCTGCCAGCCATCCCGGAACTTTTAAACGGAAACAATTCTTTTATACATTATCTTTGTGGAATTTTATCGTATACGCAGCGCTCGCAACGAAAGCCTTACAGTCGAATAATTTTACTACATTTTTGCATATTTTCATTGATTATTCCTCTTTTTTTGGTTGTAGCGTGATTATACATAAGCTTAGAGCATGCTTAGAGCATGATTATAAGTGGGCTAACTAACACTGAAATGTCTCTTTTAAGGCCGACAACGTGTCCAACCAACAAAACGCACTCTACAGCGTTATATATAAGTTCAGGTTGGCACGCAAAATGGCAGTCCAGCCAAAAAAAAATCATGTTCTAAGTTTCCGTTACATACTAACATACATACGTATAAAGTTAATAACATAGTGTTAAAATTTTGACTGGGCAAAGTGAATAATAGTACATGGTCTCTCCTACATCTTACATCCGAAATCCTACTAATATTATAAACGCGAAAGTTTGTAAGTATGAATGGATGTTTGTTACTCTTTCACGCAAAAACTACTCAATGGATTTTTATGATGATACTTTACAATTATATAGCTCATACAGCTGAATAACACATAGGCTACTATTTGCAGCGATAACTGACAGATACACGGGCGAAGCCGCGGGGAACAGTTAGTATACTCATAAAACTAGATCTTGAAACAAAAAGTCTTACTCTGGGATCTCAAAGCATCTTTAACTGTTCTTTCAATCTTTTTCCAAGAGAGAATCGTTTTGCAAATATTTCTACATAGTTCGGGCAGTAATTTACTAATTTGGTAATCCCACAAATTTAACCAAAACACTTCAAATAAACATAATTCCCTATCAGATGTGGTCTCTTATTACAATTGACACGCAACGTCTGCCTAGAAAGATTGGTTATCACTTGCGACATTTGTCGCGCGCTGTCAAAGCAAGAGGGCGCCACTGCACGGGGCCAGGGGTCACCCTCGCTATAACGAGTTCTTAATAGCTTATGATTATTAAGATTTTAGATACGGTGGTGAGTGTTGTTGAATAGAACAAATATATATTATTGTACTTGGTTGGTAATGAAATGTACTTGTAATAGATCTTGCGAGTTATTCAAATTATTTTCGGTGTGGCGCTGGAACATTCGAGAAATTTAAAGGGTTGAGTAAAAACTAGTACAAATATTGTAAAATAAAAAGATTTTCTTTGTTCTAAGTTTTTTAGTACTTAATAAAAATAAATAATTATGTCTAAATGTGTTTTTACGGTGAGTAGAACAGAATAGATTGTGTCTAACACCGTTGTGTAACACGTCCAAGAATGCCCCAATAGGCCGTTTCGGTCAGACTATCCTATTATTTTCAAATAATATTATAAACGCGAAAATGTATGAATGGATGTTAGTTACTCTTTCACGTAAAAACTACTAAACGGATTTGGATGAAACTTTACAGTAATATAACTCATACATCAGAATAATACAATAAGATATATTCAAAATTCGTTTAAAAGGACAACTTCGGCTTTGGAATAAAACTATGTTGCGGTGGACTTTGCAAATATACTCAAAACGCAAAGTCCATCTTTGTTACTAATAGCGTGTATAAAATACAATAAGTGTTTTTTTTTCATATCTACTAAAGTGGCTCTACTTTAACTGGTGGAAAACATAAGCAGAATCCAAGAGTGGTGGTCACGATTCTCATACGTCGTAAGTACGATGTAAGAACTAGGCGGAACCGCTTCTACTAAAATTTGTCACGAAACAGAAAATGAATGATCCTGCATAGCAATGAAAGTATTAAATCAATCATATTGAGATAAAGATATGTAAGACTATCTTACTAGAAGTTGGTTATTGAAATCAGCCGTAAGTTATAGCATAGCATAATCAGCATACAAAATTAAGATTACCTTGTTCAAAAGGCGGCAAAGTCTACAGGAGTTCACTGAGTTCACTATTCAAGACCCTAAGGCCTCAGTTCAAGATCCAGTGACAGTTTGAGTTGTTTACATTTGGTGAATATCCTAGAGAATTTCCACCCAAAAAGGCTTCTAAAACAAGGTTTATATCGTTGGAGAGCCACGCTTCGGTGTGAATATGCCGGTTCGATCGGAGTGATGCTACGGCTTCACAAAAAAACCGGTGTGGAACAGCACTTGCGCTGTGTTTCACCGAGTGTATGAGGGTACCATCCCCAAAAGGGCGGCAACGCACTTATGGTGCCTCTGGTGTTGCAGGTGTCAATGGGCGGCAGTAATCGCTTACCATCAGGCCATACGTCTGCTTTTTTCCCCCCTATATATAAAAAAGATAGACATAGAAAGGAGGAGGGTGGCAGAACCTAACACTGTCTCACGGGTTGTGATCTTATTACTTTTCCTATCCTGTATATATAAATCAATACAAAGTCAAAATACGAAAATAAATTCATGGAAATTCCCAATAGTAATCAAATATTCTGTTCTGCAAATGGATATATAATCGATATTTTCCATTACAACGACTGCGCAAACCTAGCCCCATGTTTCGCTGAATATAAATAATAAATAAGCATTTCGATTTATTCGCATCTGTTGCTAGTAATACAGAAAATATTATTTTCTTGGTAACAACTTCTGTTAAGTAATTGATTTGGATTTAGCGAGATATTACTTTATATTATGTAATATTATTGTGTATTATTATTGTTGAAAAAGCTAAGTATAATTTTTAATTTTCTAAGGCAGTGAATGGTATAAACCAATCAATAATCCGTTTTAAAATAAAACGGTTGGCGCTGCATCTATCGAATTTGAACGATTGCAAAAACCTGTGTTTTATATTCCTTCGAAGGTTTAGAACAATTATAATTTTTACTTTAATGGTTAAAGTAATTGTAATCATAAAAATGTAGAAAAACGATTTTAGTTATTAAAATAATATTTGAAATCGATAAAAGGATTTTCCAGTTACAATTAGAATTTTGTAATTTTACATTTTAACTTTAGCTTTGTATATTTTTTATAAGTTTTCAAATAAATAAATAACTGTGGTAGATGCAAAATACAGTTTCCCTATTTTCACGGAGAATTCCTAGCACTGACACACTATTATTTTCATGTACACAACTGTGTGCGCAAACACAGGTGCACTCTCTGTTCCCTCTCTCCCATAATCCCATGGGACAGTTAACCGACACGACCGGAGAAAGATCAGGACCTCTTGATTGGCAGTCGCTTACCTAAAATGCTAGGCCAATGAGGCAATTCTTTATATAAACAGTACCCGTAGACCGAATAGCCTAATGACAAGACTTTGCTCGGTAAATTTTTTTGGTAAATTTTCATGAAATCAATCCTAGCTAGATCGATTTATCGCCCCTGAAGCCCCCTGCATACGATTTATGAAAATTGGAGCCGTTTCTGAGATTCAGATTACATACTACTAATATTATAAATACGAAAGCTTGTATAGATGGATGTTTGTTACTCTTTCACGTAAAAACCACTCAATAGATTGGACACAATGGATTTGGTTGAAACTTTACAGTAATATAGCTGATACATCAGAATAACATATAGGCTACTATTTGCCGCAATACCGACATATATGCGGGCGGAGCCGCGGGCATAAACTATTTATAACATACACAAGAATTACTTGTTTAAAAGTTTTAGATAAAGTCAAGTAGACGATAGTAGTACAAACTTCAAAGATATATAATAAATCATGGCATATTTTACATATTTTAAATACATAGGTACAGAGTGATATGAAGAGAATACATCTTTTATTCAAAAACATCGAGAAGCAATACATTAATATTCAACATAGTAAAGTTTTTTCTTGTTTAACTTGACATATGTCAAGTAAAATAAAAAGGGACTTGGAACTTGTCGTGAGTTTCCACCTGTCGTGGCATAAAAGGGTTTTTGTTTTTACAGAACATTTTATTTTGATATTATATGGGGTAAATCTATTTAGTTTTACGTCTTAACTTTGACATTTACTTTATATAGGAGTAGTTATTTTTTATGTTATTAGTATCACTGACTGTGTTTTGACTATTATCAATATTATTACAGCGAACAAACAAAAGATTGAAAATCTATAACCATAATATGTATCTGTTTTGAAAAAATATGCACTTCAACATTGAAAACATTAATGAATGAGGTGCCAATAAAGTAGTTTAGATCAGCAAAGTATCAAGAAGTTTAGGCGATATGTTATAAAAAAAACATGCATATACTACCCAAAATATTTCCCTTTCTTTTCGCGGTAGTCGGTTAGAACAACTTATAAAGTGTATGCACATGTGGCTTTTTCTACCTACTAGACACAAAAGCACACACATGTGTTAGGCTATGGAGAGTGTGTATTTGTTTCTATAACCAATTATAGTGTCTTAAATTTCGATTGCATATGTAGTGATGGTTTGTTTAATACTTAAAACTGAACGAAAACCTTCTATAATCCTCTGTCGACACCGAGCTTTGATTAAAACGAAACAGTCTGGGCATTGGCGGTGCTTAAATTTCAGACTGCACGGTTGGCCTAGTGGTTTCAGTGGTCGTCACACCGCTTTCTACTGCGCCAAGTGTTGTGGGTTCAAATCCTACATGGGACAACACTTTATGTGATCTATAAATTGTTTTTCTAAATCTGGGTGTACTTTGTGTCCGTTTCATGTATGTTTGTAAAGATCCCCGTGACACAGGAATGTATATTCCTAATACGGGAGTTGTCCTTATGTAAAGAAAAGAAAGAAAGAAATTGAACTGGATATGTTCCTTCGTGTGCTCTAAAACCGTTTTATGTGTAAAGGAACCTTGCACTGTTGTATTTTGCTACCTATATGTTTTGTAAACTAGATTTTACGCAAAGGACTTTTAATTAGACAGTCATTCTGAAGAAAAAACTAATTTCAAGATATCGAACTTTGTAAAGTGGTTTTAGTTTGCTATCATAGCTGGTCGCTTATTCATCATATATTATACGACTGCATTAAAGAAAGATTTTGTTTTGCTGTAGCCGTTTTTTAAGGTTTCATGAGGCAGACTTGAATTTCTATGAAACCTAAATATCTACATATAGTCAAAACAATGTGATCCCAGCGAGTTCTCCGCGAACAATATACATCCCAACAATATTAGCATAGAACATGATATTCTACTTGTGCCCGCGGCTTTATATCAAATATTCATGTACCGAGGTAAACAGGAGGGTATACGTGCTCTCCTCCCCTTGATGTCTCTGTGGCAAGTTTTGGTGAATATTGTATGTCCTGACGTGGGTATGATGTGGGTGTTGAAATATTTTTAATGAGTATTTTAACATAACGTGTTGTTTCTGATATCGATTGACGGTAGCAAGCAATCATTCACTATCAAATGTTGTTGGTAAGTGAAAAATTTCATGAAATTGTACCCAAAATCAGAGAAATATTACGTATTTTGGTACTGGGTAACAATAGGCTTACGGATGTATCATATACCGAAACAAGTACATAAACGAATCAATGAGCTTAATAAACGAGCGTCGAAAAAAACTGTTTTCGAAGTTTGAATTCAAACCTAAGACCCTTATTAACCAAGTCCCATTTGCCATTGACATGCCAAAATCTATACATTTTTTTTGTATAGATTTTGAATTTGTCGCAAAGTATTTTGTTCAGATTAATCAGTTACCCTAATTCAATTCACTAATCTTCAACTCAAAGGATAAAAGAAGCTGAAGAATCGGACCGATTTTCAATGGGTATCTTACTAAATTAAAATTGAGTAATTATTTGCCTAGAAAATTTATTTCCAACGAAAATAAATGAAACAACCATTACCAAGCTTATAACTAGAGCCTAGTAAACTGTTTTTTCTAGTAAATTGGAGTTGGTATTTAAGTTAAAATGTGAATCGATTTGTACGTACTCGAACATTAAATCGATTTTCAACTGATACGAACTTTCAAATCCATTTCGATTCAAATATAAAATCTATTTTTAGTAATACAATTTAATGCTCTTAACACGTCAACAGATCAAGAATCTTTGACGGGATCAAATTTAAATATACAACGCGTCTCAATCTAATTTATTTCCGAACCGATACATATTAAACGTCAGTATCATCGCTTGTTCTCTTAGAAATAAGAATTTGAAACGAAAATTGACTCGTCAATGTATGTGAGACAAATCAGATTTATGTAATACATTTTATAGACATGGTACGTCAATGTGCGTACATGAAACCTGATTCAAATTGACTGACAAGATGAGACGCTTTTCGATGTTGAAGATGTTTTTTAAGCATATATATTGTTATTGCATATAATATGCAAATGGCGTAAGTAAAAACTTACCTCAATAATGATAATGTGCCAAGAAAATTGTGATGTGAAAATTTACTTAAAATATGTAATGGTTATAAAGAAGCAATTTATAGACGTTCCAGTAAAAGATAATTTCTTAAAATCTGAACATACTCATATGTTAATAAATATACGTAAATTACACATGACTTTTAGACTATATCCAAACGCAAAGTAAATGTTCGATCTGTATAATTATTCGCTTGGATGAGAATCAAGCCCATAATAAATGGGGTAATAAATTATTCGGAGTTTTGCATAAAGGGTGAAGTAATACCAGGATTTACTATTTTATATTCTTTACTAATATAACAAGCTTAAATTGAAAATTAATAAAAACCCCTACCCAAGCACTTAATCAAGTAAGCAGATACTCTTATACTACTAGACCAATATTAACCAAACATAGTTAAGAACCACCACAAGAAAACTGGCTTTCAAATGAAGAAAACCGCATTGAAATCGGTCCATCCATTTGAAAGCTGTGATGCCACAGACAGACACACACACATACACTCACACACATACACACNGAGAGAGAGCGAGGGGGGGGCTAAAACCAACTGCTGGAAATATCGCGGGGCGAAGGTACTCTTAAAGTCAAAGTTACTCGTTATGTCATCAGCTATCTACCAGAGAGTCTAGTCCAAATCAGTCAAGTCCTTTCAGAAATTAAACAGAACAAATAGTCAGGTGGACCAAAAACTTATTTTTCTTTATTGTAACCACTTTATATACTTTCATATGCATTTGGTGAAAAGATTTTTATGTGAAATTGCAAACAGACACTTCTATTTCATTTAGTTGTAAATATTATGTTATTGAAATTCCCAGGACCTCTGTTGATTTTCCAAAGACTTAAGAAAGTGTTATTCACGTATGAATAATCAGTTATCTTATAATTCCGTGGGTAAAATATCGTGGGAGAGCCATACCCCAACCCCTCCCCCCGCGCCCCTCCCCATCCTCAAAGGCTGGCAACGTCTCTGGTGTTGCGAGTGTCCATGGGCGGTGGTAACTGCTTACCATCAGGCGATACGTCTGCTCGTATCCTCCCTATTCCGTGCAAATAATATATTCCGTAAATATAAACCCTTATACTAAAACGAGGCTTTGCGCGCGACTCTACTCACGTTGTAAGTCTTGCCTTTGGGAGATGGAGAGGGGTTGGTGGTTGAGGGGAGGAGATTGGTAATGGCCCTCCGGTGTCCTCACTCACTCGGTGAAGCACAATGCTGTTTCACACCGCTTTCTGTGAAGCCATGGTATCACTCCGGTCGAGCCGACCCATTCGTGTCGAGGCATGGCTCTCCCACGATATATGGTATTGTATTGAAACAAAATCAATTATTTCAATAAATATACACCGTACCATTTTTAATTTACAAAATTCTGCTTGTCATGAAAATAAAGCACCATTTTCCACTTCAAAGACTTATTTTCTAGCCGTCATCCTTAGCTACAAAGCACCCTACAACACACCGAACCTGCAACACTTCGTCGCAGTAATTGATACAATTAGTGCCTGGGGGTGCGACAAAATTGGGAAACGAGGGGTGGGTTTTGTGGCTGTGGCCGCAAATATTACTGATATGGTTTTAGGAGTTTAGTTTAGTTATTTACTTAGTGTTTATAGAACATGATATCTAAAGTAGTTAATAAGCTAAATTCTTTGCAGATTAATTATGAGTCAATCAACAACCCATGATGTCCCACTGCTGGGCTCGGGTCTCCTCTCATCAGAGGGTTAAGGCCATGCGTCCTCACGCTGGCCAAGTGCGGGTTGGGGACTGGCAAGAATACGTTGTGGCTACGTATCTTGCCGTTGGATGTTTTAAAGCCGCCCGAATGCCTCTAACTAAGCTTCACGACTGTTATCGTATGATAACAACCGGGACCGACTGCTTAACGTGACCTCCAAATCACGGAGACACTCATGATAACATGCCACCAGCGGTCACCCATCCATGCACTGACCACGCCGTCGTTGCTTGCCCTCGGGGATTGTTTCTAATCACCGAGTGCAACTAGGTTATGAGCGCCTAACATTATGAGTATGTAAGCGTTACTAATCTGCTAAATTGTTACTATCATCATTTTGACTGACATGTTAGTGATCCTGATCGGTACAAAGTGAGTTCTATTCCTACCAGGGACAAATAATTGTATGATGAGTTCTAATATTAGTTATGCATTTGAGTGTTATGTGGTGTATTTATTTATAACATGTGTGTATTTAGAAATACATTGTATGTCTGTTTGAAATCTGGTATACGAATATTCATTGTCTTCATCCATATCCAAATGCGGATTTTTTTTTTCAATTAAGTGCGCTTGCGATTTTTGAGTCTCCCCTCCATAACTAGGAATTCAGGGGTTGAGCCTCACTCGCTCGGTTAGCTACAGTTAAAAAATATTACGCCAGTTTTACTGTGAAGCATTGATATCATTCCTATCGACCCGGCATATTTGTAATAATTGCTTTATTACTAGTTTTTCTAAGAGTTAAAATGTTTAACTAAAGTAATTATTTTTCAAACCGAATATTACCAATAAACAGAACTAATTAGTCCTCAAAGTTTGTGCAAAATTAGATGAAATCCTTAATTACTGAAGGTTCGTCGTTTGATGAGCGGCGAACGGTGATTGCGTCTTACGAATAATTGGATTACTATTGACTATTAACTTTGGTTGGACTTTAATTAATTTTAATTCTTATAAACACATAACATGTTAGTAATTAAATGATATTTTCTTTTTTGTATACTTGCAAACCGCCCCGGCTTCGCACGTGTTTTATACGGAAAATATAATAATAATATAGCCTATGTTACTCTCAGAAGATGTGCAGCTTAATTTTTTCCGATGTCTTCAAAAAATATCGTTATCAATATACTCAAAACCTTCCTCAAGAATCAATCTATCTATTAGTAAAGACCACATTAAAATCGGTGGAGAAGCTTTTGAGTTTATCGCGAACACACAGACAGAGAGAGGCGGCGGAGGACTTTGTTTTATAATATGTAGTGATGTAATATTTTTAGTAGAACAACAACTTATTGTACAAATTCACAATTTCCACGATTTTTTTGGTCTGACCCTATTCTGCTTTTCTGTTTCTTTTGCACAGTTCAGTTTGCCATCCCTAACTTGTGATAAGGGAGAACTATGGAAGTATTCTTCCATAATTCTCCTGCCCTATCCATTGTGTCATCAATCCTGTTCAAACACAAAATTAATTGTAAGCCTAGGGCTTTGGGAGTAGTCTCAAAGCCCGATTTGGAGTCAAACTCTCAAAATAATTTCTACCGTAATATCAGTAATGTTATTCTTTTGATGGTTTCTGGTATACAGATAGTTAGCGCACCACTTACTTGGTAAGCGCTCACTACCTACTAAAATAATGAAGAAAAATTAAGAATGTTTTAACAATAATATCACCAGTAAACAAAACCATGACCTTTTACATTTGTTCTCTTTCTCAGCCGGACAAAGCTACACGTGATCGCTACTAAAACACTGCTGCTCCTTTATTTGTGTTACGTCACACTCCCCCAATTTACTTTATAACGTCCTTCTTCAAATATTTGCTTATCGTTAACTCAACTTTCATTACAATTGTAAACCTTATACTTAGAAAAATAAAGGCCATATTCCTTTAGTTAATTTGAAAGTTCAGTGTCAAATATTTGCGACGCACCCTTGCCAATGTCTTATTATTGTAGATAATAATGCCATTGTTTTTTGCTCGTTCTGTTGTTTGTGGAGTGTTTGCTAGATTATTGGGGGTCGGTATTTTGAATAATAAAACAAGGACTTAGGGCACATGAGATAAATTGTGTTGGATAATAATTTGAATGGGATCTAGACCTAGGTATGTTATATAGGTAGGGGATGCTATAGAGGGGAGAGTGTGGTTATCAGACGTGGAATTCATTAGGGTAATAGAGATTTCCTTTTTAAATTATCCTGGTTGGTGGCTCCTCGATTACTGGTACCCGAGGTAGCTTATGGCCTTTAGTCCGATATGCTTTTGATTTGGCATTTTGAATAAAATCAAACTTTCGTGTGTCACGAGAGAAAAATAGAAACATGTTATAAAAAAATGTTCATCCTGTAATTCCTTCTTTCCCCTGACGAGATAGCACTATTGACTAAACATTTTTAGATATTAATGGTACAGCCAATAATGCTTTCCAGGAGCAATTTGTGAGAGTTCTTCGCTATTCGAACGTTAAAACATTGGGTTCTCAAATTTGCTAGATTGCATTTTAGCAATTATCTAATATTCTCTTAATTAAGTGAAAATATTTGTAAAATAGAAAATCATGTTGTAATATTTTTCGGTTAAGATAAGTCTATTCACTTAGCTTGGTTATTGGCTTAGTAATTGTTTGTTACTTTTAATAGTTTTTACAACTAACTTGTAAACCAGACTGTAGACTGCCATACTGGAACGAATATTACTAGAAATAGTGAATTTTAATAAAATGCTAATTTTTTATTGACTTTTCAGTCAGTCTGTCCAAAGTTATTTCATTGAGTCGTTAACATACATGTCATAACCAGCTCTTAAAATTGTGCGGTGTTTTTATCAGAATATACCAAGATGATGACTACTTGGAGATATATGAATTTCATGACACAGTCGAAACTGATTAATTTTAAGATCTGATTATAATATATACCTGGTAACCTTTGGTACCTGAAAATTCATCCCAACATCAAATTTAACGAAGGTTTTATGGTGAAGAACTTACCTGTATCTCTCAATTGCAGTGAGCCGACCTTGTTAGTAAGGTAGCCCCTGATCGAGCTTGCGACGCGAGAGGGCGAGGCGGCGGCGGCGCCCCCGCGCAGCGCGCCCCCCAGCCGCCCTAACAGCGCTCCCCCCTCCGTCTCCACGGTCGACACTTCCACCACCCCGCGTAACAATAACCCCAAACGTACTGATTCTTTAATCGCTCTAACCCCTAGTTCCAGAATAATTAATACTTAATTTGATAAATGTTGTATAAAGTTAGTTCGCGTATATTAAGTATATTATAAGTTATATTTAGGTTCGAATCAGTGCGTTGATTGATATGTATTGATATGGGCTAGTTCGCCATGGTGTGCCTTGTGCCTGTAACAATAATAATAACTCGTTACTATTAAAAAATATATATATATATTTAGGGGTGGGTCACCATTTGTGGGTTATCTTTTAGTGGAATGAGAAATAGATGTTGGCCGGTTCTGACACCTATCCGATATGCACACAAAATTTCATAAGAATCGGTCCAGCCGTTTCAGAGGAATTTGGTGACGAACACCGCAACACGAGAATTTTACATATTAGATTGTAATTTGATAGTTTATCAAGAAGTTTGTTAACTAGGAGCATTTTATGTTCACTCAAATTTCAATAACACTTTGTTCATTTATGAAGAGTAACCTCAAAAATGACTGCTACAGTTAACTAAATATTTTTAACATTCGACCTTAGCCGTTTAACCTTAACGGACCGAAGAATAAGTTGCTCATAAGTTATTTTTGGCCTAGCTGATATCACAAACTTCGTTCGGTGCAATCTCATATCTTAATTAAACCATTAGCGATGGCACCCTTTGGGACCTTAATTAATTTAAGTTTTCAAACACTACAAGACATCGTCCTAAGACGTAGGGGTACTTTCAAGGCTCTAAGAAACACTCGTATAATATTTCAGTATTTTTGTTTGCGAAACATGGCTAAAAATAACTTTAAATGTGTTGTACAAATAAATTTAATGTATCCGAATATCACACGGCGATAACTCTTTGCCCTCACGATGCCAAAATTTAAGGTACTTGTAACTATTAATTATAAAATTTTAATAACTCCATGTCTGCATCGTGTTGTTTTAAATACACATTGTCGAGGGCACAATAAAAGGTTTAGACTACTTTAGAAAGGGAGGTCCTTTGCCTCTTAATGAACTGAATGAGAAATTCGAAGTAAAAGTAAACTGAAATATACTAATTCTTTTTTAATTTTGAACATATAATCTGACTTTAATGCGTTTACAGTATGATGAATTAAAATACTGTTCTTCTCTGTCTCTCAAGATTTTCAGGTTTGTACCTGATCTTTTTCTTCAAATCTAAATGGCACTCAACCGAAAGTAGAATTCATATTTTTTTTTATTGATTCACAAATGAAGAAGTTCTGAAAAAACAAAAAAAATACAAACAAATCGAAAATCTCTTTTTTCAAGTCAGACAAAAATTACAAGTCAGTGCTAACAAAAACTAATTTATTATTATATTTAGCTACATACATGTCTTTTATTTTATGTTTTAAATGAAATGGATTTCGCTTTTAACCTATGTTGCCTTATTTTATATTCATGTGTGCTGCATGATTTATTTGACTGCACGGTTGACCTAGTGGTTTAAGCAGTCACCACACCGCTTTCTACTGTGCTAAATGTCGTGGGTTCAAATCCCACGTGGGATAACGTTGTTCTGAGTCTGGGTGTGTATTACCCCACTCGACACTAGGGATTATTCCTAATGCAGGAGTTGTCTTTCAAAAAGAAAATTAAAAATTTGTTTTGCTTTCATGCTTAAGATTTTTATTTATTTATTTAGAAACTTTTACAATATTATAACATGATTAATTTTCAAGGTAATATTGAGTAGTTAACCACACTTAGACCAACAGGAACCGGGAACGGTAGAAAAAGATACAAAAGTTGCGTGGATCAGCCAGTCGATTACAAAAACATTGGTCATTTATGGTTCGTAAATAGTTTTACAGACATAACCTTAAGTAACTACCATTCAAAGGCCATGTGGGAAAAAATTACATTCCCTCGTCTTAAGTTGAGAGCCTCCACGGATGTGTACCGGAAGCTGCCACTAGAGTTGCTACCGGCCGCCATTTTGTGGCCGGATACAGACGCGGTTTACGACTTCCGCTCTCTTTGTGAGATGAAAATGTAACTTTTGTGAATTATGAATGTTTCTAATGTCAAATAATTTAGAATTCAAGGTTTTTTAGGCAGTGATTTAAGGCCGCTATGTTCTCTTTGGAAGGAAATTAATGAATTGATAATTACTATAACATTATTACCAGACGAAGGTAAAAGGAAAAGTAATATGTTTGGTAGTCTATGTATGTTTGTTTATTCTACCATAGCGTCTTAACTACTGTATCGATTCTAATGTTCAAAATATACGTAGATTAATAAATTTTACGTAGTTTTAGTTTCTTAAACTTTTATTTTATAGTAATGAAGTTGTCCTAGCTCTTGTATCTCAGCTGTATTAAATATCTTGTTTTATTTTATGACCAGTATAATTTAAACTGTCATTGTTTAGTCTTTTGTTTCTTACAGGTTTAAATATATACTGTACCGTTGAGATTCACTTCTTCCATATATGAAACAAAAGGCTCTTTGACATGCTAATATATAAAAGATATAATTAGTAACATGTCTTCTAATTTATTATCAATCAAGCTTAGAAATCAGGAGATCAAATGAAAGCATGCTACCGTGTATGTTATATAACCGGTTTTTTCTTCGTTAGTTTTGTTTATTAAACAAACAGGATTATTGAGTAGACCTGTTTAATATTTTATCACTGGCAGATCGTTCTGAAAGACGATTATCCTTGAATTAAAATACTTAATACATTTGCCTCGTAGCACAAATATCATCTACGACGTAGCAAAACTCTACGAAGTTTAGATGTAAATGTTTTTTTATAAACTAGCCTTCTTTATGAGACCGAATTTATGATTTTTTAAATACGTCATTTATTTTATTGTTAAAAGGAAGTATTTCTTTGGGGTGAAAAGCATCCCATCCGTAATTCGACCTTTATTGCCGTTCTGAGGATTTATCTTAATTAGTGGGGTTAAAGAGTAGACAAATAATGCATAAAAATCCTTACTAATATTATAAAAGCAACTGCCTGTTTGTCTGTCGTGCTTTTAAGCAAAAAATACTGAACCGATTAAAATAAAATTTGGTACACAGATAGTCTAGAGCCTGAGAAAGGACATAGGCTACTTTTCAATGCGAACAAGGCTTATAAAAGGTTAGAAGGGGGAATGAAAGTGTATAACATGGTACCTAAAGTCATTATTCCATGCGGACGAAGTCACAGCTAGTATTATAATATTTTAGAAAGAAAAATGTTGAAAGTACTTGAAAAGTAAAAAATACGTTCTTAAAGTTATTAAACCAGAATATATCGATAAATTATTCACTTTTCTTCATGACAGTACTTTTAAGGGTAAAATATTGGAGAATAAACTTAGATCGATAACGATTAAATAAAAAAAAGGTTATGTCTAACATGCTGTACTTAAACTATGCCGATACCTTTAATTTATTAAATGGTAAGCTTTACACATTACACACATTTAATTTCAATTCAACCATCATCGCTCATGACCACACGTTGTTGTAAATCAGTTCGAAAATATTTCAATCAGTTTGATTATACTGTAAAAGTAACATTTTAAATATGACGTCATAAGTGCGCAATTTTATTCGAATAGAACTCGTTTGAAAAGAATGCATATTAAAACCTTCTAAAACTGTCTAAAGACACAGTACTGTACTTATTTTCCATACACGCATAAGTTTAGCTCGCGTACAGTCGTGCAGATAATTACAAAACATTTTTTAATTATGCTAAAAATATAAATTCAAAATGTTACTGCTTTTAAAAAAAATAAGACTACTACTTTCAAGAAGAACGTCATTTTGTTTTGCATATGTTAGTGAAAAATATCTGTAATGTGTAAAACAGTTACAGTCACACTTTTATTAGTTGTATTCTTTGTATTAATAAAGGAGATACAGAAAAATGTAAATTCCACTCCTAATCAGTTTTTTAACTACATGAAAGCGTAAATTATTTTCTAGCAGTTAAATATTCTATATACTGCGATAGGTATCTACTGCGTCCTAATAGGCCTATTGCTAGATACTCGAGTATAAACTAAGACTCAAGTCCCCAAGACCTCACTAACAAATTTACAGAAACTTAAATAAAGAATGTAAAATGACCAATTGATAACTTAATACAAATTCTACGTCCCTCATACATCTCACACACAGAGACACGCATACATACGCGCAGACACACACACACACTCAGACTACAATTATGTAATCCGTAAGTTATATAACACCCACACAGATGAATAATGTCAAGTATAAGTCAATATAATGAATAATTGATCTAAAACACATATATTCCGCGTAAATGCACACAAAGTCACTATTTTTAAAAACAAAAAACACTTATGAAAACGATATTTCAAATGAAAAAAAAAATCATATCGTACATTTATAATTTTAAGAAGAACTTCAAACTGTCTAAATATTAAATACACACATTTTAGCACTAAAAAAATGAAAATCTCACTACAACGAATAAAAAATGGCAATATCTAAAAATTCTATATAAGAAAAATGTATATTGACCTTTGATAGTGTTGGCGGGTACTTCGCACACCTGGGAACACCTCGCCCGGACTGCCGAGCTTTGCCAGTGAGCTGAAAAGGCTTTCGAGGCATGCGCAAAACTCCCAGCTCCTATTGGCTGGCGTTCCTTCGTGACGTCACAACGAATTAACCAATCATAGGGGTCTGAAAATTTCACGTAGGTATAGATCGGTCGATGACTAAAAATAGGCCGTAAGGGTCGATTGGGCGAGCTCGACTCGTATCAAACATTCATCCGATAATTCGAGACGGTTCCTTCATATACGAATGGCTTTATGCAAATCTTAGCCAATTATTTTCATCAGTCTTTATGAGACGTATTAAGATCGATTCTACGTTCCCTTCACTAAACTTTGAATTGAAATAACTACATATTTGAAATCCAGTACAAATCAATGACTTAAATGTGCTTGACGGTACTATTAGTATTGTTTTTAGTAATCCTGACTATTGAGTCATCGATCGATTTCCAACCAGAAAAGATAATTATTGGATAATGATTACAACCATTTGTTCTGGGTCAATTTCAATATAACATTTTGTGGTAATATATACAAATATTACACAACAAAATTTTGTACAAGCTTCATCATGTGGTGATGGATTAAAAATAAAGTAAGTATAATAATAATACTTATTTATTCAAAAAATTACGACATCCATACACCAAAGTGTTTTTACAAGATATTTATAAGAAACAATTAGCTTTGGAGCACTGATACGATCATGGTAAGATCTAACTTGTGTAATGGGTACTAGACCACAAGTTTCTGTATCATTTAAACACTGTTAGTTCAATCAATCTTATATAGTTGCAAGGAAAACTAATAGAATTAAACGTGTTTTAGTGTGTGTGTAGTGTGAGCGTGTCCATGAGTGTGTGTGTGTGTTATGTGTGTGAGTATCACCAGCTCAATTCATCCCGTGGATGTCGTAAGAGCCATGCTGCAGGCTGGTTGATGGATGGATGGGTGCAAGCTATGGGTAGTATAGGACCAGATTGCCGTGTGTTAGTTTCCGCTCACTTAGCTGTCAGGGTCTACAACCATTAGACAAATCATGTCACAATAATGTGAAATAATCCATATTTTTTTCATTCTAGTGTGGTCTGAAAAGATTTTCACCTCTACGAGATAACAGCACTGATTAATAAAAACTTGTGGACGTAGTTGAACATTTTTGTATTCTCATTGTACATCTTTGAGAGAAGTGCTCCGCTTGATAGGCTTACTATTAAAAGTAAAATAAATAAAATAGTCATATAATTTCCATGCAAAGCCATGTAATCCTAATCAAAGAATTCAATACAATTCGTGCCATTCAATTGTATGAATATCTAATACCTTTAAACAAGCAATTCTTATATACATATATATGTAATCTGAATATCGGCAACGGCTCCAACGATTTTCATGAAATTTATTGTGCAGGGGGTTTCGGGGGCTTATGGGTTGTGTGTATGTGTGTGTGGGTTCAAAGTGTTCCAAAAAAAACGAGTAATACTCGGTCATCCAGGCACTCGTATTTATTTGTCTTTGGACACAACCAAAACCAGGATTGACTTCGCCATCTACTTTTATGTCAAGCAGCGGCTCCTAATTACTAAACTCTAGTGATAATACTCAATAAATTTGAAAACAAGTAGTAATAATATTGAAATATATTAATATGTTTTTATTCACTGATCTTATTAACTGTTTTTAGCAATAACTTAGTGGTAAAACGTATAATTGCCACGGGCTTTCGTCACAGAATTGGAGAGATGGTGATTCTTTTCAATTATATCTAAATCGTGCTCTACCTTTTTATATTTTCACCAAAACAAGTTACCTAATACGTTTATTTATTTTATATACTAGCTCTGCCCAATCTCCGCCTGCGTACGTTATTTTTCTGGAACAGGGGGCAAATGAGCAGACGTATCGCCTGACGGTAAGCGATTATCGCTGCCTATGGACACTCGCAACACCAGAGGTGTCACGACTGCTTTGCCAGCTTTTGGGGGATGGGGAAGGGATGGGGTATGGGCCTCCGGTGTCCTCACTCACTCGGTGACACACAGCATAAGCACAGTTTGTGCATTCGTGCCGAGGCGTGGCTCTCCCATGCCTCATCCATTGGTTAGCGAGTCAAATAGTTGCTTATGTCCTTCTCTAAGGTCCCATCTATCCGTTCTACCGAAAGTCATAGAAATTAGTTTCATGGTTTAGCCGTGAGAATGTAACAAACAAACAAACAGAATTACTTTCAAATTTATAATGTTAAGAAATTGTATTATTTTAGTAAGTGGATATTATAAATAAATTATTAGAGATTTGTGACAATATTTATCCTAGGTTATATTCTCACACAAGCCAAATCATTGCGTGATGAACGCGATTGTTTGTTCTTTGAATGGGTGTAATTTATCTTTGATTTTTATATAATTCTTATTAATATATACAATTTTGTTAGCAATTTAGCTATCATATTTGAGGCTTTGAACATGGTCGTGTGTAAGAACATTAATATCATTTAATATACTGACATCGTAAATGAAAAGCTATGAGCGCTTTAAAAAAGCTTCGAATATTCTATAAATCTTCTTTACAAGTAAGTGAAGAAGTGTAGTTCATTTTACCAAAGTAAATTCAAGGTAATGCATATTCATTGCCGCGTGAGATCGCACCATTGCATCTCAATTTAACACTACATATGTGTGCTATTAGGAAAATTATGATAATTCCCAAACTACCCAAAACAAAGTGCTTTGCAGATAATTACGGCTTTTTAAGATTATTAGGTCGAATAATACATAAAGGGTAACTAGACAAAGTACCTGGATGACCGAGTTTCTTTTTGGTAAATTTTCTGAGAATGAATCCTAGCTAGATTGATTTATCGAACTATAACCCTGACAACTAAATTTCAAGAAAATCGTTGAAGCTGTTTCCGGGATTCAGATTTTATATTTACAAGCTATAGAAAGAACAATGAAAAAGTAAGCATTATTAAATATTTTCAAGTTCCTTTACACGTGAATAAACGATTTAATTAATAATAAAAATAATCAATTAAAAAATAGGTCAAATCAACTCAGCTACGTGTTGTATTAATTCAAGAGCTTTAGCTGCTTTCTTGTATGGCCAGCTGCCAATCCTTCTTGAGAATTCAATTATTTTCAGACGCGACAAAGAACGATTCGTTGCGACAAAATTCGTTGATAATTCGTTATTTGTCGCGTCTATTATTTTTATAGTAGTATAAATAGGATAAGGAACTCGAATGAGTTGTAAGAGCTAGAGTGGTGGACTGCGCAAATCTTGGATGTGGATTTTGACAAAATAAGACATCCTTTCCGCATCACACACCACAACGCACCCAGCATGTAAGGATGCAAGCACATCATCATTCAATCTTTTACTAGACATAGGCCTCTCCCATTTGAAGCCACGTGGGCTTTCAGAACCACAGATAAAAACACACACGCTGCTTTAAAAATAAATAATGAAAAAAAACTTCTACATAATCATGAAGATAACTATCGATTGCCTGAATAGTACCGCTCTTATTGTAGCGTCTTTTGAATAAATAATGTACTTAGTCTGGCCATAAGTACTGTTACAATAAAAAATCAACAAAATATCACTTTTGAATTTGGAATCTCATTTTCGCGTCAATGTATTGTAAAAAATTTTGTGGTATTAAAATTGAGTGGGTTGATAAAGAGAACCGAATCGAAATGCGATTGCATTACATAAAGTGCTTAAGTAGTCAAATTCAATTTTTACTATTCTCCACGCTTGACATTAGTCAAATGTTTGTGTACCGGGATATTCATAGATGCAATGAAACCTCCTCTGTTTATGGTAGAAAAAGATCTGGCCATGCACGTAGTATTGATACAAAAAAGGCGATCAAAGCAGTAAGGGAAAGAATCAGAAGAAATCCTGAGAATTGATGCTTCAGCATAATTAGGCCTCCTGCACTCCTCCTCCATGTGAACCGAGACAAATTTCATACTCCTCCTTTTTTTCTTTTAAAAAATACAACTCCCGCATTAAGAATATATTGGATCACACAAAGTGTTGTCCCATGTAGAATTTGAACCCACAACACTTGGCACAGTAGGAAGTGGTGTGGCGACCACTGAAACCACTAGGCCAACTGTGTAGTCATTCCTCCGTTCGCATAATTTTTGTAAAGTGTTACAATTTTTTCTTCACGTATTAATAAAATTTATGGAATAATAAGGTCCAGACTCTTTTAAAATGAACTAAATGTTACGTGGACATCATTTTTAGTTAATACTAGCTGAGCCTTGCGGTGTTACCCGCGGTACAACAACAACAGCGGGTAACGCCGCGGGGCAAAGTTAGTTAGTTAAGTTAGTTAAATCGGTCCAGCCGTTGCGGTATTAGGAGGAAACAAACAGACAGGTAAAATAAAAAAAAAGTTATTTTGTTATATATACCATGTATACATGCATATGCATTTAGTAATACACGTGTAGATATACATGCGCATTCCACCCCTATTTAAAATGTAACAATATGTCTAACTGGGCCGTTAATATTTCTAATGTTCTGTTCAAGTTGACGAAGGGACTATAGGTAGTATAAGTGACCATATAAATTGAACACTAAAATGATTCGAGCCCATCGCTAGTGGGAGTGATAAATGAGAATTGTGAATGCGCAGGCGCGATGACATCGACCGACCGTATTTATAGTACCCGATACTCTGATCATTATTTGTTACCACAATGGTTGCTACTACCAATGATTGTTTGATTCAATTCCAACGACCTATGCAGCTCTAGTAATAGCCAGCCGTTAAGCTTAATTAGAAGCTAATGAGAGGACTATTAATTAAGATATCTGAGAGTTTGAATTAGCTGTAAGGTTATATCCTTTATTATATTTAGTTTTAAGGTTAATTAGTAATCTATTTATGAAGCCATTTTGTATTTGCTAAGTACTCTAGATGTTTTATGTACCCTGATGATTTAAGGTTTTAAAGAGCAGTGGAACGAAATGGTCTAGGGAGGAACTATTAAACGAATAGTCGAAACTACTGACAATTTGGTACTGTTTCAGTGGGACCTGTCAGTTAAATAAATATAAGGATAAGGATATAAGTCTAAACATCAAGAAGAGCTTCTACATAATAAATAAATATTTCAGACATCTAACACACAACGCCATCTAGTCCCAAGTTAAGCAGATCTTGTGTTATGGGTACTAGATATATATATGTCCGAAACGAATATTTGCAGATCATACAAACATTTCCTCCGATTCGGGAATCGCACCGGAGACCTCAAGCACAACAGTCACATAAGCTACCACTGCGCCAACGAGGGCGTTTATTAAATTAGTTTATAATATTTTGTACCAAACACATAGATTCCCATTCTATCTGAAGTTATTTAAAGACCTACTATACTACCCGTAAAACCAATATTAATATCCTTGCAAATAATACGCGATGTCGGCAGTGCTGTCTAGAAATCACATTTTGCAACACATATAAAGTTTTAGGGTTGAGNAATCCAGTGCAAATCAATGATTTAAATGTGCTTGACGGTACTATTAGTATTGTTTTTAGTAATCCTGATTATTGAGTCATCGATCGATTTCCAATCAGAAAAGATAATTATTGGATAATGATTACAACCATTTGTTCTGGATCAATTTCAATATAACATTTTGTTGTAATATATACAAATATTACATAACAAAATTTTGTACAAGCTTCATCATGTGGTGATGGATTAAAAATAAAGTAAGTATAATAATAATACTTATTTATCCAAAAAATTACGACAACCATACACCAAAGTATTTTAACAAGATAATTATAAGAAAGAAATGGCTTTGGAGCACTGATTCCCAATGTAAGATCTAACTTGTGTGTTGGGTATTAGGCCATAACAAGTGTCTGTATCATTTAATCGCTGTTAGTTCAATCAATCTTATATAGTTGCAAGGAAAACGAATAAAATTAAACGTGTGTGTGTGTATGAGTGTGTGTGTAGTGTGAGCATGTCCATGAGTGTGTGTGTGTTATGTGTGAGTATCACCAGCTCTATATATCCAATGGGTGTCGTAAGGGCTAACTAAAGGAAAAAACTATGCAAGGGAACATCGAAAAAAACTTGCAACTAACCCACACCCCACCTATTCTACCCACAGCGAGCTGTAGATAGTATAGGACTAGATTGTCGTGTGTTAGTTTCCGCTCACTTAGCTGTCAGGGTCCACAACCATTAGACAAACCATGTCACATTAATGTAAAATAATATCCATATTTTTTTCATTCTAGTGTGGTCTGAAAAGATTTTCACTTCAACGAGATAACAGCAGTCATTAATAAAAACTTGTGAATGTAGCTAAACATTTTTGTATTCTTATTGTACATCGTTGAGAGAAGTGAGAAGATAACGAGACTGTACAAAAATAAAGAAAAAATACAAAAAAAAATTCAAAAGTTATTTAATCGTTAGATCGAGAACTTTTCAGTACACCCACGGGATAGTGTCACCAACTTTGATAGGCTTACTATTAAAAGTAAAATAAATAAAATAGTCATATAATTTCCATGCAAAGCCATGTAATCCCAATCATAGAATTCAATACAATTCGTGCCATTCAATCGTATGAATAACTTATACCTTTAAACGAGCAATTCTTGCATACATATATATATATATATATATGTAATCAGAATATCGGCAACGGCTCCAACGATTTTCATGAAATTTATTGTGCAGAGGGTTTCGGAGGCTTATGGGTTGTGTGTATGTATGTGTGTGTGTTCAAAGTGTTCCAAAAAAAATAATAGCGAGCAATACTCGGTCATCCAGGCACGCGTATTTATTTGTCTTTGGTCAAAACCTAAACCAGGGTTAACTTCACCATCTACTTTTATGTCGAGCAGCGACTCCTAATTACTAAACTCGTGATAATACTAAATAAATTTGAAATTAAGTAGTAATAATATTAAAATATATTAATAAGTTTTTTTCGCTGATCTTATTAACTGTTTTTAGCAATAATTTAGTGGTATAACGTATATTTGCCATGGGCTTTCGTCACAGAATTGGAGAGATGGCGATTCTTTTCAATTATATCTAAATCATGCTATCCCTTTTTTATTTTCACCAAAACAAGTTAATTAATACGTTTATTTATTTTATATACTAGCTTTTGCCCAATCTCCACCTGCGTACGATTTTTTCTGGAATAGGGGGCAAACGAGCAGACGTTTCGCCTGATGGTAAGCGATTACCGCCGCCCATGATCACCAGCCTCACAAGTGCACTACCAGCTTTTGGAGGAAGGGTAAGGGTTGGGGTATGGGCCTCCAGTATCCTCACTCACTCGGTGAAACACAGCGTAAGCACTGTTCGTGCACACCATTCGTGCCGAAGCGTGGCTCTCCCATGCTCATCCATCAGTTATCGGGTCAAAAAATAGCGTATGTTCTTCTCCAAGGTCCCATCTATCCGTTCTACCGAAAGTCATAGAAATTAGTTTCAAGGTTTAGCCGTGAGAAAGTAACAAACAGAGTTACTTTCAAATTTATAATGTTAGGAAATTGTATTATTTTAGTAAGTGGATATTATAAATAAATTATTAGGGATTTGTGACAATATTTATCCTAGGTTAAATTCTCACCCAAGCCAAATCATTGTGTGATGAACGCGATTGTTTGTATTGTGACTGTGTGTAATTTATCTTTGATATGTATGTTTTTATTAATATTTATATAATTTTGTTAACAGACTGTTTATCGTAGTACATACAGGATTTCAACATGACCGTCTAAGATGTATAAGAATATTAATATAATTTAATAAACTGACATCGTAAATGAAAAGCTATGAGCGCTTTAAAAAAGCTTCGAATATTCTATAAATCTTCTTTACAAGTAAGTGGAGAAGTACAGTTCATTTTACCAAAGTAAATTCAGGGTAATGCATATTCATTGCCGCGTGAGATCGCACCACTGCATCTCAATTTAACACTACATATGTGAGCTATTAGGAAAATTATGATAATTCCCGAACTACCCAAAAAAATAGTGCTTTGCAGATAATTACGGCTTTTTAAGGTTATTAGTTGGAATAATATAAAAAGAGTAACTAGGCAAAGTACCTGGATGACCGAGTTTCTTTTTGGTAAATTTTCTGAGAATTAATCCCTGCTAGATTGATCTATCGAACCATAACCCTGAAAACTAAATATCAAGAAAAACATTGAAGCTGTTGCCGAGATTCAGATTTTATATTTACAAGAATAGCTATAGAAAGAACAATTAAAAAGTAAGAATTCTTAACTATTTTTAGGTTTCTTTACACGTGAATAAATAATTTAATTAATAATAAAAATAATAAATTCAAAAATAGGTCAGGTCAACTCAGCTACGTGTTGTAATAATTCAAGAGCTTTAGCTGCTTTCTTGTATGGCCAGCTGCCAATCCTTCTTGAGAATTCAATTATTTTCAAATGCGACGAAGAGCGATTCGTTGCGACAAAGTTCGTTGAGAATTCGTTCTTTTTCACGTCTATTATTTTTTATAGTAGTATAATTAGGATAAGGAACTCGAATGAGTTGTTAGAGCTAGAATGGTGGACTGCGCAAATCTTGGATGTGGATTTTGACAAAATAAGACATCCTTTACGCACCACACACCACAACGCACACAGCACGTACACATACAAGCACACCATCATTCAATCTTTTACTAGACATAGGCCTCTCCCATTTGAAGCCACGTGGGCTTTCAAAACCACAGATAAAAACACACACGCTGCTTTAAAAATAAATAATGAAAAAAAACTTCTACATAGTCATAAAGATAACTATCGATTGCCTGAATAGTACCGCTCTTATTGTAGCGTCTTTTGAATAAATAATGTACTTAGTCTGGCCATAAATACTGTTACAGTAAAAAATCAACAAAATATCACTTTTAAATTTGGAATCTCATTTTCGCGTCAATGTATTGTAAAAAATTTTGTGGTATTAAAATTGAGTGGGTTGATAAAGAGAACCGAATCGAAATGCGATTGCATTACATAAAGTGCTTAAGTAGTCAAATTTAATTTTTAAAATTCTCCACGCTTGACATTAGTCAAATGTTTGTGTACCGGGATATTCATAGATGCAATGAAACCTCCTCTGTTTATGGTAGAAAAAGATCTGGCCATGCACGTAGTATTGATACAAAACAGGCGATCAAAGCAGTAAGGGAAAGAATTAGAAGAAATCCTGAGAATTGATGCTTCAGCATAATTAGGCCTCCTGCACTCCTCCTCCATGTGAACCGAGACGAATTTCATACTCCTCCTTTTTTTCTTTTTTCTTTTAAAAAATACAACTCCCGCATTAAGAATATACAATTCTGTGTCGCGGGGATCTTTACAAACATACGTGAAACGGACACAAAGTACACCCAGACTTAGAACAACAATTTTTGGATCACACAAAGTGTTGTCCCATGTAGAATTTGAACCCACAACACTTGGCACAGTAGGAAGTGGTGTGGCGACCACTGAAACCACTAGGCCAACTGTGTAGTCATTCCTCCGTTCGCATAATTTTTGTAAAGTGTTACAATTTTTTCTTCACGTATTAATAAAATTTATAGATTAATAAGGTCCAGACTCTTTTAAAATGAACTAAATGTTACGTGGACATCATTTTTAGTTAATACTAGCTGAGCCTTGCGGTGTTACCCGCGGTACAACAACAACAGCGGGTAACGCCGCGGGGCAAAGTTAGTTAGTTAAGTTAGTTAAATCGGTCCAGCCGTTGCGGTATTAGGAAGAAACAAAAAGACAGGTAAAATTTTAAAAAAAAGTTATTTTGTTATATATACCATGTATACATACATATGCATTTAGTAATACACGTGTAGATATACAGACGCATTCCACCCCTATTTAAAATGTAACAATATGTCTAACTGGACCGTTAATTTTTCTAATGTTCTGTTCAAGTTGACGTAGGGAGTATAGGTAGTATTAGGGACCATATAAATTGTACACTAAAATGATTCGAGCCCATCGCTAGTGGGAGTGATAAATGAGAATTGTGAATGCGCAGGCGCGATGACATCGACCGACCGTATTTATAGTACCCGATACTCTGATCATTATTTGTTACAACAATGGTTGCTACTACCAATGATTGTTTGATTCAATTTCAACGACCTATGCAGCTCTAGTAATAGCCAGCCGTTAAGCTTAATTAGAAGCTAATGAGAGGACTATTAATTAAGATATCTGAGAGTTTGAATTAGCTGTAAGGTTATATCCTTTATGATATTTAGTTTTAAGGTTAATTAGTAATCTAAATGGTTAATAAGTACTCTAGATGTTTTATGTACCCTGATGATTTAAGGTTTTAAAGAGCAGTGGAACGAAATGGTCTAGGGAGGAACTATTAAACGAATAGTCGAAACTACTGACAATTTGGTACTGTTTCAGTGGGACCTGTCAGTTAAATAAATATAAGGATAAGGATATAAGTCTAAACATCAAGAAGAGCTTCTACATAATAAATAAATATTTCAGACATCTAACACACAACGCCATCTAGTCCCAAGTTAAGCAGATCTTGTGTTACGGGTACTAGATATATATATGTCCGAAACGAATATTTGCAGATCATACAAACATTTCCTCCGATTCGGGAATCGCACCGGAGACCTCAAGCACAACAGTCACATAAGCTACCACTGCGCCAACGAGGGCGTTTATTAAATTAGTTTATAATATTTTGTACCAAACACATAGATTCCCATTCTATCTGAAGTTATTTAAAGACCTACTATACTACCCGTAAAACCAATATTAATATCCTTGCAAATAATACGCGATGTCGGCAGTGCTGTCTACTAATCACATTTTGCAACACATATAAAGTTTTAGGGTTGAGTGTTCATAGGCTTAGATTTTTTAAAAAATGGGTTGCACTCCGGGAGTGCCGGCAGAAGGGAAAACTTGAATATTAACGTTGTGTATTTTTGATTAGGGATTAATTTTGCACAAATTGCTTTAATTGTCAATACAAAAGTACTATCATTAATATGGTAAAATATTTTACAATATTCATTTATTGCATTATCGTACATAAACATGACTATTTATGGTCTACTGTGCCTCCGTCTTGCAAATTTTCGATCAATGCACGTGTCCTGACGCAAGAATATTTTTTTTTAACCATCACATAAAAGTGATGAAAGTGCCGCTAATGGAGTTTTCACTCCAAAATAACAGAAGACACCTCCAGTTTCAATAAAAGGATTAAGTTATTTAAAACGAAATGGTTTCACTGAAGAAAAATAAAAATTTATATTCAGTCCAAGGATGTTCGTTTACTCCTATAGACCAGGAAACGAGCTGATGGATTACAATTCAGATTGTGAAGTGATTTGGTTTTTACGTGAGCCAAAGCGACTCTACTCTGATAGAAAGAGAGGGTCACCATACTCATTCCAAATACAGAAAATGCAATCATGCAGAATGGTGACCCACACTATGGTGGCCCATTGACATGGTAATTTGACTAGTAATGATTTTTATCAGTATCTCGGGTATGGCTCTTCATGCTCATGATTTTGGATTTGATTTTGAATATGTTTTTTTAAGGTTCAAACATATATTATGGCAAGCGATAACTTGTTCCACAAATTGATAGTGCACGGCAAAACGTTTCTTGACTAATGCACGGTGGTTGATTGAAAGATAATTAAGTAATATATTCATCATGTAAATAATATAACAGTGTAAATAACATATAATCATAAAAATATTTCAACTTTGTAAGTAAAGAAGTAAAGAAAGAAATGGTCCCTATTTTTATTAAAGCCAGCACGAAAATTGGTACCTAGCAGAAAATAAATGCTTTGCACAGTATGTAACTGTGCAAAGCATTTATTTTCTGCTAGGTAAAAAAATAACACCAAAATTCATGAAGCACTTATGCATATACAATGACTCATTGTTATGTTAAACATATTTCTTTCATTCATAACTGCAGGAGGAAAGCTTTCATAGTAACTGGATGGTTTTGTCTCTGAAGAGCATTACTGCGGATGCCTTTTATATATTTAGTGAGAAAGGATAGAGACTTGGTTGAATGTACACGCCGTACATACTACTGAAAACATAAAATTACATATGTATATTTCTCAGCGTTGAAATCATTGGACTTAAAACAATTTTATTACCATACTTTTATATTTTCTCTAAAAGAAATGCAAAACAAAACTTAAAAGTTTTTTTTCCGAGACGGTTACATGTATTTTTTTTCCTCTGGTCCCCGAATATTTCTAATAATTTTCTGGTGGATCAAAAATTCGACCGTTTCTTATTAAAAGGACCAGTATAGGCAGAACTCTCGCAGTAGACACTTTTATACAATGATAAGTCTAAATACACGTACATAACAAACCCTTTATTTACGCAGGGAATGCTTTTTGCAAGATACACGAAGGGCGTGTGAGGGTCTCCCAAAGAGTGGGTCTACTCACTAAACCCCGCAGTGGCCTACCTCGTCAGTCGGGAGGAGCTCCATGAGCGCTTGAGCGGCTTCTGGAGCCCCCCCCTGCCCTACCTCACGAACGAGGTTCATCCCGGGGTATCCAGAATCACATACATAACAAACCCTAACAGTACAGTACTTTCTACTCATTTTTATATTTCATCTACACACTTATTTTATGAAGTTTTTTATATAGTTTGCCATGTGGGCCATTTTATCTATAAAAGTATTGAGCAATACTTGAATACTGAATTGAAAAACGAGACGATAATCTATGAGTTTGTTTCGTCCTTTCCTCTCAGGACTATTCCAGTTCCAGAAATGCGGAACTCAACTGTTGAAAAAAAGTTAAACTTTCAAAAGTGTTTCTATAACCTAATTGCGATTACACCATCTCTTTAGCAAGCCATGGTTGAGTGAATGTGTTCAATTTTTTGCTGTAGAATCCTCTACTCAAGTTCAGGGATCATCAGCATTAGTTCATCCACAAAAATATGTTGGTTTCATTAAAGAATGCTTTGAGCTGGTTGGCGACGAAAAAAATGATAATATTTTAAGAGAATGAAGAAAATGGTATTTCTTTTACCCAAAAGATTTTCGACTTTAAATTCTCGTAAAATAGAGTTCAAATTCTATGGCTAATACTCTTTATCTCAGCTCCTTAAAAAAAATTAGGACAGTCTTTACATCTTCTCGAAGTAGAAATTGTGACTTACTGTGGTTATTTTAAAGTTGAAATTTCTGTAACATAGGGCTTGCAAAAGATTATAGGGATTTGTTTTTTCCAAGTCTTCCTTCCATGTGCTTTCAGAACGTTACAGTTTTCAGTTCAATAGAATTTTATATGGAGCCTTTACTGAAAATGATTTTCACTTTGAAAGTTTAACATTCACAAAGCACTTGATTTATGCTTCCATAAAATGTTAGAAGTTTTAGAAAATTTAACTAAATATTATCTTGAAAACTTAAGGTGAATCATCGAAGCTACACAGGGAAAATATTTGAAGTAACTTTCTACATAATTATATTTTTCGAATAACTCAGTCTTTGAAAATGTAGAAATCATTAATTAATTTAATATTAGCTGAGCCCCGCGGCGTTACCCGCGATTGTTGTTGTACCGCGGGTATTACGGGGGAAACGAGCAGACGCATCGCCTGATGGTAAGCGATTACTGCCACCCATGGACACTCCTAACACCCGAGGCGTCACAAGTGCGTTAGACGGAGGGACTGGCATTGTACCTCCGCAACCCTGAGGATGAACTGTTTTTTTTTCTCAGACTAACCGCCAACGTGATTGGCGCCCTTATTAAACTTAATTCTCTGTCTCATTCCAGTCCATTAGTTATGCCTCTCGCACTGATATGCCGCATAATATTTCTCATTCTTCCATCCACATTCATTCTTTACGTGGGTGGGATCCCATTTTCAAAACCTATTCTATTTTCTGCTACTTTCACTTATTTCTTAATGTTACACTTGTAGGGAAATAAGGCTACTCATGGAATTTATTTCTATTTTCTTAGACTAGTTACATTCTTATTTATCTTATTCTATAACTTTCTTATTCTATTGCATTACTTAAGTGCTATTTATTATTACTATTACTTAAATGCTTATATTTATATATATATATATACAATATATAACTAAACATTTATCTGTTACCTATCTTTATTACTTATTATTACCTTATTTGCTACATTTTTACAATATTCTAAGAACTTATCTCTAGCTCTTCCTAACATAATTTCACATATTTTTTTCTTTTTCAAGTTTTACATTAATTTCCGACTCTAAATTATATCGGTCCAATGCAAAAATGGGACACTCCAGCAATATGTGGGGGCTGTTTGGTCCACACTTGGGTCACAGCTACACGATGGGCTCTCACACTGAATCGGTTCAAGTATTGGGAGAACCCCCCGTGTCCTGTAAGGACTTGCGTGATTACGCCTGGGTGAACTGA
The DNA here is from genome assembly GCA_003709505.1 of Hyphantria cunea. Lineage (NCBI taxonomy): Eukaryota > Metazoa > Arthropoda > Insecta > Lepidoptera > Erebidae > Hyphantria > Hyphantria cunea. The sequence goes on along the minus strand of PKRV01000232.1, from coordinate 11,056 downwards.
ATTCGAAGGTTGAACTAGTTGTCAGTATATTTGAGGGCACAGACTTCTCAGTAACCATAGCCATAGATGTTCATGACTACCGGGACCGACGGCTTACCGTGCTCTCCGAGGCACGGGCAGGAACCATATTCCATACTCCGAGCTGCTATTAAGTATTTCTTATTAGAAAAACTCAACAGCAGTCCGACCCGGGTACCTAACCCGAGACCTCTTGATCTGCAGTCGCTTACGCTAACCACCAGACCAACTAGGCAGTCTAAAAAAAGTCTATATACTACTAAAACTACATAATTAGTGCCTAAGCTAGGAGACAAACATTTAACATTACTATGATATAGGTTTTTCTTTAAGTTATATCGTATCTGTGTCAGGTGGAAAATTTAAAATAAAATGTAAAGTCAATCTGTCAGCCACTCCAAAACATTTTGATCTTAAAGTTGCCTGGAAGAGATTGCATTTAGCAGTAAGGTCGCTTTTTGTATATTTCAACTCAGACATTTTTATGAGATCTCTTGTAATACGGTGTACAACTATAGAGTTTTCTATCTATCTATCTGTCACACTTTCTTACAAGTAAAATTGAAGTACAAAACTATTTCTGTCATTTTCCGAAATCGAAATAAAAGCAATTTTAACTACGTATCACAAAGGTACCGGATTAACCCGGATTACAGCACGTCACCGGGGAGTCCTGTGATTTAGAGTGGCGGGGCAACCCTATTGTAAGCTACGGGATTGTTAAGTATGGACATAAATTTAAGATGATTGCGATGATGATAACAGACTTGAATAATATGTTTAATACTTTATATTTGGTAGACATATCTAAGACATAAGCCATCGTATAGATATTTTTATTCACCTCCTTATTTCGTGGCAAAAGTATTAAATTATTTCGGAAATCAAACAACACGCTACCCAGCTTCAAAATAAGCAGAGCAAGTATTATTACAGCTAGATCAATTGATGAAATACCTAAATACTTTTGTTTGTAAATACATACACATATTATGAATAGATAATAGCCAAACTCCCAAATAAAAATTTGCTGATAATATACAAACATTTGGTCCAATCCGAAAATCGAATCGAGAAAATACCTTAGTAGCACACGCTACCCACAGCGCCATCGAGGCATTTTTCATTTTACAGGTAACACTTGTCTACAATTCTGTGGCGTTGCTTCGGTGGCGCAGTGGTAGCGTATGTGACTACCGTGCTTAAGGTCTCGGGTTCGATTCCTGAGTCGGAACAAATGTTTGTATGATCTGCAAATATTTGCTTCGGAGTTTGGGTGTTTTCTATGTATAATATTTACGTATTTACAAAAAAATCAGTTGTCTAGTACCCATAGTACAAGCTCTCTGCTTAGTTTGGGACTAGATGTGTGTTAAAATGTCCGAAAATATTTATTTGTTTATTTATTTATTCCGAAAAAAGAATATTTGTTTATTCCACGTCACACATATTTTAAATAATTTCGACACAGCATACAGGCTGTATTAAAATTAATTAAAATTAAAAATGTTGATGTTTTGTATTGTTTAATCAGGTGATTGTGCATCATCCGTCCAACGAATTGATTTAGTATCAATTCAATCCAATGAAGTGTTATGACTAAAAATGTCAAGTGAAATACAATGGAAGAATCATTTCTTCCGTTTAATTTTAATTCGCAAGTGAGGTTAATGGAGTATAGAGTAACTGCTACTCTTCTCCTCACTCGAAATTCAATCTGTTAAGAACAAGGTTTAAAATAACAAAAGCGCCTTCATTAATGCTCTTAGCAATAAAGTACTCTGTACAATACTTTGTTCGTTTTGTAACGGAAAATGTTTCATACCCTTGAAAAATAAAACTTTAAAACATTTATAAGTTTTTATATTTGTATTTGTAACATTAAACGTTACATTTTTTAACCAAATAAAATATTGGAAAGTTTTCATTTCGGTTAATTTAATTTTACTAGTCATCTTAAAACTTCGTACTATCTTAAATAGAATTATTTAAGATAGTATAGAGAATCGAATGGATTCTCTATGCTAGGATAAAGTTCCCCCCCTTTGGACTCATATAAGATAAAAATATATATATTTAAGTGCGAAAACCCAAGATTACAATATTCACTTACAGAGAAAAATATAGTTTTAAACAAAAATATATTACCTAATTAGCGTAGCTAGTAAAGTAGGTTTTTTTTTTCTTTTTTTAATAAGTGGGTAGTACAAAAAACTTTTGCAAAATTGTAAATTAAAAATGTTAGTGGAGAAGTAAGTTATGTTTACTAAGGCCTAAGACTTAGTAACATGTCGATTGATATTAAATATTTTGTTAGTTTAAGAGTTTAAGACAACAACAGCTTATGAGGTTTAATTAGTTTTTAGTAAATCACTTAAATACAAAATAGGCAGAATTTAGTGTTATTATATGTTGTGTATTGTACATAATATTTGTGTTTTTTAATTATAATTTATATTTATCTTATCAGGTACATAAAATAAATATATGTGTATTAGTGTAAGTCTTTTTTTAATGTGTAATTGTTTCGTGGTTATGTTTGTATGTAGTTTTGTATGTTTGGTTTTAGACGATATTTTTTGTATGTAGTATTGATATTTTAAAAATAGTCTTTTCAAGATTTTATTAGCGAAACATCCTTTAAAATGTAACTTTTCAATAATATTTTAAATGTTTTAGCTTCTTTTATATCTTTAGGAAATTTATCATAATTTTAGGCCTCTTCATATAGAATACTCTTTGTCCCGTAATTTGTCCTAGGCATACGTAGACAGATGTTAATGGCTTGCCTACTTAACCGTTTGTGACTGTCTGCCTATCTTTTTCGTAAATGTTAGCTATGAGTGGATGTCTTTTGTCAAGATTTTTCTAATAAATATGGTTGTATTGTATTTATGTGTTTGAGCGAGATTCATTATTCCTGTTTCTTTATAAATTTGGTAGTGGGAATTAAGAATACAGTTTATAAAGTTCATCATGGTCTATGTCCTGTTGTGGACGTCTTTCCCCTAAGATGATGATCAGGTTCCACTCAAATTTAACTGGTGATACATTTTTTTATGGAATTTGGGCTAACGAACAGATGTGTTGCTTGATGGTAAGCAATTATCACTGCCCGTGGATATCCGCAACAAAAGAGGCGTCACAAGTGCGTTGCCAGCCTTTTAAGAAGGAGTACAGTTCAAAATAACCGTGGGAGAGCCGTGTTTCGGCACGAATGGGCCGGCTCGACCGTAATTTCATACAATCAGGCGATCCGTCTGCTCGTTTGTGCCCTTTTTTTGTGCAGAAATCCCCTCAGACTCCACCGTCTGGTGGTTATGTCGGACTCAAACCGACTAAAACCGCAGGCCGTCTCGGGTAACCTCGGATAAGATTTAACACATACTTAAATCTTATTATGGATGCCAGAGTTGAAATACTTATTTTCTTATTTTTGTAGGTGAAGTTTTTAGTTTCTGGTTTTAAATTCTGGCGACTTCCACATACTACACAACGATAGAAATACACTACAGCGCCATCTACCGAAGATACGTAGTTTCCATCGTTACTCCGTAGTTGGCTACGGAGTAACGATGGAAACTAAGAAACTACCAATCCTGCATCGCAAAATAGAAGTTCTCGCTCCGGTTAACACACATGCAACTTCCCAACATCCACCGTTGGGCAGTGGCCCGCTAGGCATGATCACCTAGCCTGATCGGAAAATCCTCCCTTTGTGTTGGAGAGACATGTGACTGTGTGATTATTTATTTTGTGGGGAAACGGTTCCCCACAAAATAAATAAAATAAAAAATAAGTTATCCTAAAACGGTAAAAAAAATATCTCCCATTCGGCAAGACTTCATAACATACACATATATTAAATATGAGAGCTATAATTCAATGTGATCAGCATTCAGCCGCGCTGCCACAACTCATTACGCAGAGATGTACAGTATTCTTGGCACGTACCCTCAGCTGTCGTGATATCGATAGGAGATACCTCCTGTGGTCTCTTTCCGAAATATGATATTAGCAAAGCACGTACAACATAAAAGCTGTAATATGTCTAAATAATAATAAATAGATACATCTTAATGATCACTTTGAGTTCGCTTTACGTTTGCCTGTGATTACAATATTATATCTAAAACTACAATATTATATTTAAACGGTTAATTCTTCAGTATATATATATATTTATGTATATAAAATGTGATTCTCCGAAGCGACTTTCATGGCATTTATTAAGCAATGCGATCTGATCAGCTAGGATACACTTTTAGAATATTTACCAAAAAAAATGCAAGGACTTTAGCTTTATTCTAAGTTTTTTAAAAGTATTTTTTGTTACAACAAATGTAAATAAAGTAACGAGTGATTGAAAATATCAGAATTTGACTGAATCTGACTTTGACTGAAAAAAAAATACCTCTTTCATCATTTTATGATCCTAATAAAACCTACTACCAGCTAAGGAGGCTTAGGCATTTAGATATTCGAATTAAGAAACTTGCGTATATATTTAAATACATATGTATATATAAACAAAATATAGCGAAAGCTATAGTTATAACTAAACAATATCCACAGTAATGATAGCAAAAGCAAGAACGTACCGGCAAACGTACCGAAACACAATTCTTATTAATAATGTAAATTATTCACAAATATAAAACAAATATTGTTATGCTAAATTTACACATTTCTCATTAGATTAAAGTACATATCTTTGTTTATGAATCTGTATCATCAACAACCCATAACGTCCCATAGCTGGGCTCGGGCCTCCTCTGGGGAGAGCCACGCTGGCCGAGTGCGGGCTGGGAACTGATCTGTATACATATAAACCTAAATAAATTAGTCATTTGTTCATACTACAAATCCCGTCTTATTATTTGACTCACGATAATATATCATCCCTATGTATTAATAAATACTATATGTATTCATATGTAATAGGTAAATAATGTTTTAATCCTTCAAATGTACCTGGTTTACTTTTAAAATAGATTTTATTGTTAAATACACAACTTTGATAAAACTCGGTGGCGCAGTGGTAGCGTACGCGACTGCTGTCCATGAGGTCTCGGGTTTGAATCCTGGGTCGGAGCAAATGTTTGTATGATCTACAAATATTTGTTTCGGAGTTTGGATGTTTTCTATGTATAATATGTATATTTACAAAAAAAAAGTATTTATGTATTCATATCAGTTGTCTAGTTACCCATAATACAACCTCCGCTTAGTTTGGAACTAGATGGCGTTGTGTGTTAGATGTCCGAAATATTTATATTTATTATTATTATTAAATATTTCTGATAATCATGATTGATCTTAAACTAATCTTAAGCTTTACTTTGTAAATGTAATATTTCTTTGCAGATAATTCATAATTTATGACTTTTATTTCGTGTTCATTCTCATAGATAACCAATAATTTTGTAATATTACTTTTCTAATAGAAGTTTGAGAGGCGCGAAAGAGTTATTAATGAAAGTTGAACAAGATCTTTGGAGTCTCGATCGTTCGAACTAAAGAAGATTAAAAGACGAGTAAAAGTCACCTTCAGAAGGTATTTATAAGCAAAGAAAAGAAGATTAGGTTCTCAGCACTGCTTTTTGTGACGACATCAAATTATATGTAAAAAAATATATTAACTTTTAGTTTAACTTTGAAAGATGTAAGCTATAGTAGTTGAAGACAGTAAGTTTGATGCTAAATTGAATATTTGGATCTCTCATGAATGTTTCTTTACATTAATAAGCCATATTTACAAATTAACTTACGAGTACAAATACACAAACCTCTATAATTGAGACTGAATAATTACACAAAAATATCATATGCAGACTGAAGTCTGCAAATGATATGCTTCTATTACAAAATTGTGGTTACCTGATAGATAAGTATTTTTCCACCTTCTCTTAAATTGATAATTTCTTATTAAGTAATAAAAGAAAATTACGTGGGAGAGCCACACTTCGGCATACATGGTAAATTTTACGCAAACAAATCTAAGGACAAAAATAGTTACAAAAAGAACTTAAATGAAATAAAACTTATATACCACATAGCAACAAATATATAAAGACATATATGTTTCAATACTATAAACGAATAATAAGAACATTAGTAGAAGTGAATGTAGACATTAGGGTTACGTCATCACTCCCTCGTCGTCTCTACTTCATCCAACTCAAATTAGTATACTCATCTAACAGGACTTAGTATACTCATATGGAACATATTACTAGATACATCAAAAATATCTTAGGGATAGAAATATCTTCCCTTAGGGACAGGCAGGGACGTAATAAAGCCCGCATATTGCCAAATACAATTTTAATCCATATATATGCCAACCTTATAAAAGATTTCTGCTGAAGATATATCTCTTCTGCGTTTTGGCCCATTAAACCATTCTGGCCAGACCGGCTAGTACAGGATTTGATTCAAGATTTTCTTCTCCTTCTTAGGTGTGATGTTGACACCCGAGGAACGAATAGAGTTTTTTTATGGAATATGAGGCAAACGAGCAGAAGTATCGCCTGAGCGCCTGAGCAAACACCAGAAGCGTCACCAGTACGTTGCCGGCCTTTGGGGGATGGGGAGAGGTTGAGGTATGGTGAAACACAGCGCTGGGAGGGGTCCGGATGGCGTAAGAAAGCGGTTTCCGGATCCCTCCCATCTCAGGCGCAGAGTGGCACACCGTGTGGTTTTAGTCGGTTCGATTCCGACACACCGCCCCGCTGTAAGCCTCGGTGGTGTGAAGGTACGAGGGGTATACCACACGTAAAAAAAATGGTGAAACTCAGCGCTCCGGATGGCGTAAGAAAGCGGTTCCCCGATTCCTTCCGTCTCAGGCGCAGAGTGGCACACCGTTTTAATTACATTTATAGTAAATAGTTTACATAGGCGTGACGTCCGAAATCTATATTACAAGCAAGTTCTTCTAAGAACTTGCCATTTGAGTTATCAATCAAACACCTTATTCTTTTAGTAATGTTTTGAATAAATTAACTTACGAGTTTTATCTAAGCCGAAAGAAAAAGAAAAATGCAATTCGTATTTTTACTTGGCATTAATCTACGAATCTCGTAAAAGATATCATTTTTCATTTCAAATTGCTTTTATAAAGAGACATTTATACTGAACGAGATACGGAGTGGAATTACACATTTTAATATTTTTATGAATGTTGTCATTTTTGCTCGTTTCACGGCAAATGTCACAGACATTGTTTTGTCTTCTTATTAAAGTTCTCTGTTAATAATTGTTTTCAGTACAATTGAGAAAAGAAAGCAATTTAAATACGGCAGTAATTTAATAGAGTTTGAAAGAGAAAAAGCGAAAANAGTGCGTTTCCAGCCTTTTAAGTAGGAGTACAGTTCAAAATAACCGTGGGAGAGCCGTGTTTCGGCACGAATGGGCCGGCTCGACCGTAATTTCATACAATCAGGCGATCCGTCTGCTCGTTTGTGCCCTTTTTTGTGCAGAAATCCCCTCAGACTCCACCGTCTGGTGGTTATGTCGGACTCAAACCGACTAAAACCGCAGGCCGTCTCGGGTAACCTCGGATAAGTTTTAACACATACTTAAATCTTATTATGGATGCCAGAGTTGAAATATTTATTTTCTTATTTTTGTAGGTGAAGTTTTTAGTTTCTGGTTTTAAATTCTGGCGACTTCCACATACTACACAACGATAGAAATACACTACAGCGCCATCTACCGAAGATACGTCCAACTACGGAGTAATGATGGAAACTAAGAAACTACCAATCCTGCATCGCAAAATAGAAGTTCTCGCTCCGGTTAACACACATGCAACTTCCCAACATCCACCGTTGGGCAGTGGCCCGCTAGGCATGATCACCTAGCCTGATCGGAAAATCCTCCCTTTGTGTTGGAGGGACATGTGACTGTGTGATTATTTATTTTGTGGGGAAACGGTTTCCCATAAAATAAGTAAAATAAAAAAAAAGTTATCCTAAAACGGTAAAAAAAATATCTCCCATTCGGCAAGACTTCATAATATACACATATATTAAATATGAGAGCTATAATTCAATGTGATCAGCATTCAGCCGCGCTGCCACAACTCATTACGCAGAGATGTACAGTATTCTTGGCACGTACCCTCAGCTGTCGTGATATCGATAGGAGATACCTCCTGTGGTCTCTTTCCGAAATATGATATTAGCAAAGCACGTACAACATAAAAGCTGTAATATGTCTAAATAATAATAAATAGATACATCTTAATGATCACTTTGAGTTCGCTTTACGTTTGCCTGTGATTACAATATTATATCTAAAACTACAATATTATATTTAAACGGTTAATTCTTCAGTATATATATTTATGTATATAAAATGTGATTCTCCGAAGCGACTTTCATGGCATTTATTAAGCAATTCGATCTAGCTAGGATACAGTTTTAGAATATTTACCAAAAAAAATGCAAGGACTTTATTCTAAGTTTTGTAAAGAATTTTTTGTTACAACAAATGTAAATAAAGTAACAAGTGATTGAAAATATCAGAATTTGACTGAATCTGACTTTGACTGAAAAAAAAAACCTCTTTCATTATTTTATGATCCCTAAAAAACCTACTACCAGCTAAGGAGGCTTAGGCATTTAGATATTCGAATTAAGAAACTTGCGTATATATTTAAATACATATGTATACATAAACAAAACATAGCGAAAGCCATAATTATAACTAAACAATAGTCACAGTAATCATAACTAAAGCAAGTACGTGCCGGCAAACGTATCGAAACACACTTCTTATTAATAATGTAAATTATTCACAAATATGAAATAAATATTGTAATGCTAATTTACACATTTCTCATTAGATCAAAGTACATATCTTTGTTTATGAATCTGTATCATCAACCACCCTTAACGTCCCATTGCTGGGCTCGGGTCTCCTCTGGGGAGAGCCACGCTGGCCGAGTGCGGGCTGGGAACTGATCTGTATACATATAAACCTAAATAAATTAGTCATTTATTCATACTACAAATCCCTTCTTATTATTTGACTCGCGATAATATATCATCCCTATGTATTAATAAATACTATATGTATTAATATGTAATAGGTAAATAATGTTTTAACCCATCAAATGTACCTGGTTTACTTTTAAAATAGATTTTATTGTTAAATACAGAACTTTGATAAAACTCGGTGGCGCAGTGGTAGCGTACGCGACTGCTGTCCATGAGGTCTCGGGTTCGAATCCTGGGTCGGAGCAAATGTTTGTATGATCTACAAATATTTGTTTCGGAGTTTGGATGTTTTCTATGTATAATATGTATATTTACAAAAAAAAAAGTATTTATGTATTCATATCAGTTGTCTAGTTACCCATAATACAAGCTCCGCTTAGTTGGGAACTAGATGGCGTTGTGTGTTATTTATATTTATTATTATTGTTAAACATTTCTGATAATCATGATTGATCTTAAACTAATCTTAAGCTTTACTTTGTAAATGTAATATTTCTTTGCAGATAATTCATAATTTATGACTTTTATTTCGCGTTCATTCTCATAGATAACCAATAATTTTGTAATATTACTTTTCTAATAGAAGTTTGAGAGGCGCGAAAGAGTTATTAATGAAAGTTGAACAAGATCTTTGGAGTCTTGATCGTTCGACCTAAAGAAGATTAAAAGACGAATAAAAGTCACCTTCAGAAGGTATTTATAAGAAAAGAAAAGAAGATTAGGTTCTCAGCACTGCTTTTTGTGACGACATCAAATTATATGTAAAAAAATATATAAACTTTTAGTTTAACTTTGAAAGATGTAAGCTATAGTAGTTGAAGACAGTAAGTTTGATGCTAAATTGAATATTTGGATCTCTCATGAATGTTTCTTTACATTAATAAGCCATATTTACAAATTAACTTACGAGTACAAATACACAAACCTCTGTAATTGAGACTGAATAATTACACAAAAATATTCAGACTTCGGTCTGCAAATGATATGCTTCTATTACAAAATTGTGGTTACCTGATAGATAAGTATTTTTCCACCTTCTCTTAAATTGATAATTTCTTATTAAGTAATGAAAGAAAATTACGTGGGAGAGCCACACTTCGGCATACATGGTAAATTTTACGCAAACAAATCTAAGGACAATCATCAAGATCAATCTAGTTACAAAAAGAACTTAAATGAAATAAGACTTATATACCACATAGCAACAAATATATAAAGACATATATGTTTCAATACTATAAACGAATAATAAGAACATTAGTAGAAGTGTATGTAGACATTAGGATTACGTCATCACTCCCTCGTCGTCTCTACTTCATCCAACTCAAATTAGTATACTCATCTAACAGGACTTAGTATACTCATATGGAACATATTACTAGATACATCAAAAATATCTTACTTAGGGATAGGAATACCTTCCCTTAGGGACAGGCAGGGACGTAATAAAGCCCGCATATTGCCAACTACAATTTTAATCATACTTGTATACCGATAAACACCTTTTAAATGATTTCTGCTGAACATATATCTCTTCTTCGTTTTGGCCCACTATACCATGCTGGCCACACCAGTTAGTAGAGGATTTGATTCAAGGTTTCCTTCTCCTTCTTAGCTGTGATGTTGTCCCGCTTAGCTTACTACCTCAGCAACCTCTTATGACACCCGAAGAATGAATAGATTTTTTTTTATGGAATATGAGGCAAACGAGCAGAGGTATCGCCTGATGGTAAGCGATTACCGCCGTCCATGGACACCCACAAACACCAGAAGCGTCACCAGTGCGTTGCCGGCCTTTGGGGGATACGGGAAGGGGTTGAGGTATGGTGAAACACAGCACTACCGCGGTCGCGACCTTCTGCGAGGAAGTCATCTCGCGGAAGGAGGCGGCGGAGAAGGCCCGGGAGGACGATCTCCACTCGGACCCGATCCGCCGCCGGCGAACCGGGCGGCGGAGGCGCGCCTACCAGCGCCTCATGCCGCCCTGAGTGTGGCCTCGGATGGGCGGGACGGGTTTTCCCCCCCATCCGCTT
>PKRV01002077.1:0-27200 GCA_003709505.1 Hyphantria cunea | reverse complement strand
GTCACAAGTGCGTTGCCGGCCTTTGGGGGATGGGGAGGGGGAGAGGGGGAGGAGGAAGGCAAGTCAAGCCAAGGCAAGCCAAGACAAGCCAAGCCAAGCCAAGCCAAGGCAATATAGTAGTAAATATTACATGAATGGCTAACTGTATGCGAGCTGTTACCGTCTGAATTTCATCTTATTGAATGCTCCAAAAGCTAGCTTACTAACAAAAAAAAACACTTAGTGATACCATTGAAGGTTTGAACTTAAACACAGAAATCGTTCAAGGTGCACATCTACTTACATTCAGTTACAAAATGTAATGTAAAAAATTATTCGTGACTGGATTAAGAGGCTAGAGTTGCAGTTCATCATCATCATTATCATCATCATCAGCCTATCGCAGACCACTGCTGGACACAGGCCTCTCCAATTTCACGCCACTTAGTTCGATCTATGGCTTCTCGCATCCAGCTCCTGCCAGCAGTCCTGCGCAAATCATCGCTCCACATGGCCTGTGAACGTCCTACACTACGTTTGCCGAGACGCGGTCTCCACTCAAGAACTCGTTTCCCCCAACAGTTATCGATTCTTAGGCAAATGTGGCTAGCCCACTGCCACTTCAGCTTGCTAATCCTGTGGGCGATGCCTCTGGTTCTTTGTCGGATCACCTCGTTGCAGTTGAACGAACCAAATTCGCTGACCAGGCCGACCAGACACCCCAAGCAGCACCCATTCACGAGTATGACGCATGGACCAGCACTCGTCTCCTTCGCCTTATCAGGGGACCTCTTACAATTATACTGTATATATATCTATACCAATAAATAAAACTGAAGTGTTCGTTTGTAATATTGAAATAACTGCTTTTTACTAAATGCAAACAACATAAACTAACATTTTGTGTCTGTATGTTTGTTCCGGGTTCTCTCTGAAACAGCTGGACCGATTTCGACGGGACTTTCACTGGCAGATAGCTGATGATATAAGGAGTAACTTAGGCTACTTTTCTAGACTAGTTTCGTCAGTTACAAGAACAAACGAGAATAATACCGCGGGGCTCAGCTATTAAAAATATTTATGGATTTGAAACGGTTGTTCGTGCGATAAGATATATTTCTAGGTATTTGAAACATGCAACTTATAAATAGGTGCTTTGTAATTACGAATATAGAACTGCCTTGTTCATTGTGTTATGTTTAGAACTGAAAACCATTCGTGATTTGTATTTATATTATTATAGAACTAGCGCTTGTTACTCCACCCGCGTTAATGTCGGTTATCGCGATAAAGAATAGCCTATATCCTTCCTCAATTATCAAAGTATAAAACAGAGAGATGGGTGAAGCGGTTTCTTATTTTTTTTATGGAATGGCGGGCAAATGAGCATACTTATCGCCTGGTGGTAAGCGATTACCGGCGCCCATGGCCACCCGCAGCACTAGAGGCGTGATGAGTTCGTTGCTGGCCTTTAGGGGGATGGGCGGAGTGTTGGAGTATTGCCGGTATCCTCACTTCCTCGGTGAAAATACAACGCGAGCGCTATTTCACACCGTTCGTTTGTTTTGTGCCAATGCGTGGCTCTCTCACGGTCCAGATTTATCTATGAAAGCGTGTGGCGACTTTCACATACAACGGTAACATAAACATATGATAACGCCATCTACCGAAGACGCACCGAACTACGGAGTAACGTAGTGTACGAAGAAGCTACCAATCCTGTCTCACACAAAAGAACTTCTCGCGCTAATTAACATATATACAACTTCCCAATATCAACCGTAGGGCAGTGGCCCGCCCGGTATGGTCACCTCGCCTGGCCAGAGGAAGACCTTTGTGTTGGAGGGACATGACACCCGTTCCTCCACAGACATACAGACAAACAGAGTTACTTTCGAATTTATAATATTAGTATGGATACAAGCTAGATTCTTCTTCTTTTTCCTAGCCTTTATTAATCCCATTATTATTATTAGGGTCTGCTGTCTGCTAGTTCAACCGGTTTTACCGAATGGGAGTTTTTCCACGGATCAACTAACATTCAGGTCAGTCGGAGCGAGTTACATCACTTATGTATAAAGCGCACTTTGTTCGGATATAATCGACGATCAGTTTACTGTTAAGAGATTATTGACACTGGTTGACAAGTAGTGACGTCACAGCTTACACAAACAGACGCCATGACACCACCGGTTTCTCGTGAATTTTAAACTTTAAACTTAAATCGCCATTTTTGCTTACTAAAACTTTATTTTTTGTAGAAATATAACATGAAACAGTTTTTCAAAATTAGTCATCATGTCAACATGTCGAAGTACGGAAGGCGACAGACAACCTGCCGAGGCCTCCCCACTCCATTGAGCAGTGGCCCATTTTCCTCGACCGGAAAGTGTCAGACAGTTATATTATTCTATATTTATAGTCTAAAGAAAACATCTGCATAATTTATTTAGAATATATATTTTATTACCATGGGAAAGCCACGTTCGGCATTAATGGACCGGCTCGACCGGAGTAATACCACGGCCTCACATATTACCGGTGTGAAACAGCCCCTGCGCTAAGTTTCACCGAGTGAGTGGGGATATCGGAGGCCCATACCCCAACCCTTCCCCACATCCCCCTCCCCATCCCTCAAAGGCCGGAAATGCACTTGTGACGTCTGTTGTGTTGCGGGTGTCCATAGGCGACGGTAATCGCTTACCATTAGGCGATACTTGTGCTCGTTTGCCCCCTAGATTCTATGAAAAACAGAATCCTGAGGAGTCAATGACTGCAGGACTGCTTGGTTGGCCCTGTGCTTCAAGCGATCGTCACAGATCTTTCTACTACTGAGAGATGTGGGTTCAAACCCCATATGGGTGGAGAGCAACACTTTGAGTGATCCACGTTGGAACAGTTTCGTTGCTAGAGACAATGATCGGTGATAACCGCTTGCCACCTTATGCCAAACGAAGCAAATACCGTTTGGACGTTAAACAGTATTATAAAACAATAAACTAACGCATATATACAATATAATTGAGAAACTATATGAAGCTAAATGTTTGTTTTGTTGTCGTGCCAAAAGATAGTTCTTGATATCCGAGCAAAAGAGGCAAACTCAACGAAATCATTACATTTTATAAAATAAAGTCCTCTGCCGGTCTGTTTGTTCGCGAAACAAACAGTTGTTCGCGATAAACTCAAAAGCTTACTGCGTAGATTTTTATTCGGTTTTTACTAATAGATAGTGATTCTTGGGCAGTGCCGTAACTAGGGCGGTGCGAGCAGTGCCCAGGCACGGGCGCAGACCCTGGAGGGGCGCAGGAATGACCAGACTAGTATCTAGTTTTATCTCATGCATGGTAGCTAGTAGGTACATTTTGTTTTATTGCGAACATGGTGTAGACGCGCCCTATCTATAGTTATATCTATATCGCATTTTTCAAGCCATCTTGAAACAATAACACATGTAAAGGTGGATTATCGGTTTCATACATTTAGTATGGTAATGTTCACACTAATGCGTAACGTGTTGTGATGGTTTATGTATGGAACCGATACAATTCTGACGCGTCAGTCGTCACGTCACGATACATCAGACAAATGTATATCCACCTCAAGTCTTGCTGGCAATATGACATACACAAGCCAAAGTACCTACTTATACCACACACACAACACACACAACAACCCATAATGTCCCACTGCTGGGCTCGGGTCTCCTCTCAGGATAGGGTTAAGGCCATACGTCTACTTATACCTACTTACTTGAAATAAATATTTTGATTTTGATTTTGAAAGCCTGGTTAGAGCATTTTTCAGGGGCGCAGTTTTGAAAGCTCGCACCGGATGCATAAAAGGCTAGTTACGGCACTGTTCTTGAGGAACGTTTCTATTTATAATTTGTTGAATTTTTGAGTATATTGGCTGAAATTTAACGATATTTTTTGAAAACGTCGGAAATAATTACGCCGCTTTTCTTCTCGGGGTAGCCAATGGCTATGTTATATTTTCCGTAAACATTCCGTGTGAAGGCGGCGGGGGGTTGCTAGTATACTTATAAATCTTAGAAACACAAAATGGTTGCGCCCAACAAAAACAGTGTTTCTTGAGTAGGAACAGAATCCACGACCTCTGGCTTAGCAATCAGGTTCAGGAAACACTGAACTAACAGGTCCGTCGATAAGATCATTAACTCAAATCATACAAGGAATGTTTTAAAGTATGGCAACATATATCCAAAGGATCTTTTGATTAAATACTTCTTACAAATAAACAGTTCTAAATACGAATTGAAATAGTTTCAAATTCGAATGAAATACTTGACAGTTATCCTAAGTCGAAAAACAAAACAATCGAATAGAAGTTAGCGGGTAAACAGTGTCACGTCACAAGATTAGTGCGCATGCGTTTGACCTCAGCATCAGTACACACTGGATGAAAATTTTATAGAATTATAGCTGATCGACACAACTTCATCTATGTCTCTTTACCATCGTGCTCGGCTTGCATTGATCTAAGCGTAATGCGTATCCTATCTTAAGCACGCCAGCAAAACTAACATTTAAAAAACGCGTAAATCAGGTAAAAAGTTTCAGAGTTCATTGTGAGTAACAAAGTGAAACAAGAATTATGAATTAAGTTTGACATAGACACCTCATAATTTGAATCACATAGGTGTGTAAGCTCCCAAGCCCGAAACCGGACCAGGTGCAGCAGACGACTCGGGCGCGGGAGATCGCAAACCACTCTCTATCCAAATTAAGCGCAAGTCTGTGGGTGACAGGTGAGGCCACCAGTCAACCTAGCAGAAGCAGGCCTTGGTGGTTTCGTGAGCTTTTCTAAATAGAGCATTGAAGTTCTACACAGAAGGGGGCCATCTAAAACCGTAGGTGGCCCGAGACACGTCGGGATTCCAGGGATTTTCTTTCGAGTGTGCACTTGGTTCCCCGACTCCTAGTGCTCGAGACGATGTGTGGTTTTAATCGGTTATAGTCCGACATAGCCACCAGTTGGTGGCATCCGAGGAGGTTTCCGCAACAAAAAAAAGTTATCTGAAGCTTGACAAACTGATATTTTGTATGTAGGTATATGAAATATAAACTTAAAAAGGTACAGTAAATAAATTTGAGATGACGTGTAGTTGTTTAGCTATGTGATCCTGCCTCAGATGATTTTTCGCTACCCAAAAATTGACTGGTAAAGAATGAACCACAGTTAAGCTCAATTTTGCAAGGAAAATAGATAGAGCAGGGGAACTAGTAACTACTGTACAATAAGGAATTATTTTATTGAAAATGGAACGAGACCAGCAGCTAGATCTTGCTTGCATTCGTTTAACTAGAAATATGTGATTGTAAAGGTTACAGTGAGAGGTACGTCAACTGGAATGGACAAAAAATCTATTAGAAATTATTATTCTTTTAATCTTAGTAGTTGACGTTTAAAACGTTTCACCGATTTTAATGTTCTTACATCGTGATGTTTTTTTAGTAATATCCTTAGAGATGGTATATAGTCTTCAAATTGGAATAAAAATAATAATAAATATTTTCAGACGTCTTAAACACAACGATATCTAGTCTCAAACTACGCAGACCTTGTACTATGAGTAGATAACTGATTTAAAAAATAGTTTTTTGCAAATATATGCATAATATACATAGTAATATAACATCCAAACGGTAAATAATCAACCTCAAGTAAAAAATACCAACTTGTAGATTCAAAAATAACAGATTACTTCGATACCAACATAAAACAATACAATTGAAATCGACCCCGACTTTTTGAAGTCGGTTTTCCTTTAAGACATTTAAGATTCAAAGTTATAGTTATGTTTAAGTGCGGTTACAATTAAATTGTTATTTTAAAAAGTAAAATCCAATTCTACAAAATCCACTCGTGTAAACCACCCTCTTGGACCCCTAAAAATAGAGGGAGTTTGACTATATCTGTATACCTAGTATAATATCGTCGATGCGGCAGCAACCACTAGTCGTGAACACACTGTAGAGCCTGAATGTCGTTATACAAGCATCCAGAAAATTATACAAAGAAATATACATGTGTAATTGTTTTTAATGTGTATCACTGGGAAGTAGTCAAACATTCCTTAATTGGAAGTGTTTATTTGAGTGAAGTGTAAATTAAAGTGAAGTTATGACGTTACATGCCTTGCCGGCATCCAGT
Organism: Hyphantria cunea; assembly: GCA_003709505.1. Taxonomy (NCBI): domain Eukaryota; kingdom Metazoa; phylum Arthropoda; class Insecta; order Lepidoptera; family Erebidae; genus Hyphantria; species Hyphantria cunea. Next base: position 21,044 of record PKRV01002077.1, on the reverse strand, counting down.
TACATGATACAAGAACCAATATATAAAAGTATTGAGCCCCCAAAGAGTATGCCTTCGTTAATTTTTCGTAATCGGTAAGTCAATCGATTTTATTTTTTGTTTTGTACGCATTACGCTGCGGCCTTCCCAATCGATAATCTTGCAGCTAACTTCACTTCGGTCTATGATGACGTTATGTTTTGAAGAAACGAAACGTTTCTTTGTAACTCATCAAAAGTATACAATTTTAATTAGACTGGTGCTTTTCATTATACGCGAAATTAATGAAAAATATTAACACACTAAATTTTAAACAGATATATAGTTTTCATTTAAAATTGAGCCTTTCTTGCCGCATCACACTTAAAGAGCTCTTTGAACAAGTGTAACGGAATGCTTTTAGCGAGAATAGAAACGTCATGTTTCCGGTAGCCATTATGGAAAAATTGGATTACGTGAACAAATTCAGACGGCTTCTTGCCACGTGTATTTTGTATATAAATAACATACCACATAATTTACGGGTTGTCACCTTTCGCTCGTCACTTCAAGTTGATTATTCATCATATACCTAAATCAATTTACTTACACTGCTCGCTAAGTGATCGTGTGTACTGCGCAATTTCTCTGCTATCTCTTACGGTTTAAACCGTGTTTTTCTTTACAAGTTCTTTCAAGGCTTAAATACGACTAACCAAGATGACGAAGTTGATACAACAGTTAAATTTTAGTAGTAGTATTAATAACTACGCTAATTACTACGATGTTGATGGTATCGAGTCCAACCTCCACGAACCGAAGAACTACTTGTGAGTACTTTTATTTTCTATAGACCGCTATCTTTATTCTTAAACATAACATTCATAGTCGAATTCAAACAAAGAAAGTTTTTATATTTCGAAAATGGAATAGTTTTACTCATATTTTTACATTGTCCTTCATATCGAAACGTCATCATTGTAATTGGCTGATTACTTGAATGTTGCAATCTTATATTTTTATCTAACCTTTTTTCTTTCACGTGTATTTTATCGCCTACTTATGCTTTTATTGTCTTGGGCACGAGTCTACCTTGTTGATAGGCATTACTTTAAAAAATAACAATTTCGCGTTTTATGTTTTGCTTTCTTCGCGTTTAGTCGCCTTTGTGATGTAACCGCCTTTTAGATATAGATCTTGGATGTATTATAAGGTTTCTATGAAAAGAACTACAATCATCACTACCTGGGTAACCCAAGAACATTTATATAAAAGGACATGGAGAATAAGTTTTATGTTTGTAAATATATACACCTATATAATTCTTGCTATATGCCATGGACTCAGCATGAACCTTTTTTAATAGTCCCAGTAACAACACACAACTGTACATATGCTGTAAGTTATCTTATAGTCTGCCTAGGCTTAATCTAGTTCTGGCTCATATAGATAGAATCTGCCAGAAGTAATAATTATACTTTTATTCCATAAATCTTGATGAAATCAACAAGAAAATGTCTTCAAAATCTGCAATTGTTGCAAATATATAGTCTGTCCATTATTACGAATCTGTTGATACTTAATTAATTAAAATTGCATAGTAAGTTAGATGCAAACAAAAAGCAAAGAAGTCTGCAGTAAAACATATAAACATGCATAGACTTCTCTTGGGAGTGTCCTAGTTGGCAATAAAAGACATCTTTGTTATCATAAACTTTCTCTGAATACCTGGAAGCCTGAGGATTCCAATAAATAATGATTCTTGATAAACTGTCGTAATGAAATATCACCTCTGACATGAGAAAATTTATATTTACATCGAAGTACCATGTTTATATTAAACACTACTGTCTACAGTTACTAGGAGCACTATTATGCTAATATTAACACAATATTATGCATAATAATATGATATGCTGCAGTGTGACCTAATTTCCTTCATATTCACATGTAAAATAAACATTATGATATAATTTTGCTAAAATTGTACTTAAATTGAGCCTCAACCTCAATTTAAATGTGATTTTAGTTACCCTGGACTCGATCTGAATGTCTGAATCGACTGCACGTATGGCCTAGTGGTTTAAGCGGTCTCCATGCTGCTTCCTACGTGAAATAACACTTTGTGTGATCCTTTAGTTGTTTTTCTGTATGTTTGTAAAGTTTTTTTAGACAATTTCTCTGATGTCTCATATATTCATGCAAATTAAATTAAAGTAGTGAATGTTTGTGATGTCATAACGTACATGAACCTTTTTTAACATCCAATTCTAGCATAATATATGTATAAATTCTGAATATTGGAAATAGCTCCAACAATTTTAATGGTATGGTATGGTAATTAGTATGAAGGGAGTTTTGCCTACTACACAGTGACCAGATCAATTGATACAGAGTTTAATAATTATTTTCACTATAATTAACGCGATCACTTATTTAAAGGTATTACATGCCTTTGAATTGCCTGGCTTTTTGACCAGTTTACACTGGCCGTGGTCACAAGCTGACTGACATGAAAATAATTATTATGTCATCAAATGCAAAAGTTTAAAAGTGATACACAGTTTGTATCACGTTTTCCTTCGCCTTGGAGTTACGTTGTCGACTGCTGGATATGGATCTCTCCTTAACTAGAATGTTTTGGCCTACTTGTACCATGGTGACCAGTTTTCTTTTATGGTATTAGGGGCAAATGAGCAGACGTATAGCAGTACCGCCGCCCATGGACACTCGCAACACCAGAGGCGTCACAAGTATGTTGTCAGCCTTGGGGGGTGATGGGAAGGATTGGATTTTATGGGCCTCCGGTATCCTCATTAACTTGGTGAAACACAGCGCAGGTTCTGTTTCACACCACTTTTTCTGTGAGGCCGTGGTATCACTCCGGTCGAGCCAGCCCAGGCATACCGAAGCGTGGCTCGCCCACGGTCCTCAGATTAATTGATATAGATTTTATTATAAGTTTACCTACCCCTTGCAGTGATATCTTTCTGAGTACTTTGCCCTTTAGTCGCCTCCTACCACACCCGTCAAATAAATAGGAGTGATAACACTTCTTTCTTTCTTCTCTTCCTTATTCTTCAATTAAATCTGTGTAGTGTAGCAGTCCATAATAATTATATTACTGTGTTCAGTTATCTATCATAAAGTACCTACTATGATAGATAATTAAACACAGTAATATAATTATTGTGGACTGCTTATAATTCAATTATAAATAATTAATAGATTTATATCTTTACGATACAATAAAACTTTATCTTGTGTTTAAAAACATTGTTATATTTTATTGTGATTTTATTATGCACACATACATTTATATATTTTCACATGTGTGTAATTCACTTTTGCATTTCAGCACTTCGTTCATCTTTCATTCTTCGTTATCTGTTATTGGTTGTGTTTGGCTTCGCTTTCAACATTAAATTGAATGCTAGGATGGTAGTGGTTTAAGCGGTGGTTATTCCTTTTTTTATCAGCTAAGTGTTGTGGATTCAAACTCCACATGACACAACACTGATCCACATATTTTTGTTCAGTTTTAGTGTCCATTTCATGTGTGCTTGTCAAGCCCTTGCGACACAATATTAAAGTAACAGAATCTAAAGCAACAGTTTTAAAAAATTTTGTAAGGTCAATGTGTTTTTGCATTCTAATCTCAGAGGTAACTTAACTGATTTGAAAGCTGTTCTCTCTTGTGTATTGATGTAAACTCCACTTAAAATTTAGTTTTTGTCTAGTTAGACCAGTTGAAAGAATCGCCACGATAACCAATATATAAGCGGGGGGAACCTTAGGCCAAAGCTAGTTTAAAATGTATTTAAACTTGCATAATGGTATGCAATCCAATACAGACAATCTATTAGGGTTGAAGGGTTATCTCTTCAATAGTCATTGCGTCAATATGATCGACCCATATATCGATACGTAGAACAGTTTTATCACAATCTGTGTGAAAACGAAATGTGTTTCTATTTACGGTCTGTATAACGTCACAGTGTTTAGCGATTGCAATCGATTTAAAAACGCCGCATTGCGATAATAATCGATTATGTGACAAGAAACAAGTAGAAGTAAAGTAGGAATTAAAAATGAATTTGCGATTTAGTTTCAAGGCAGTAGAGCTATGCTGTTTCCAGCACAATGTAGCACGGTGTGGGTCACCATGCTACATTGTTGCATTGTCTGCATTCACAAAAATTTGGTGACCACCATTCTTGGATTTTGTTTATGTTTTCCATCAGGCAGAGCATTAAAAAAAGATTATTGATCTTTAATATCATTCTAGAAGACTCTTATTTATATATTGACTTAGAACTTGCCGTAAGAAATCCGTTTGCTTTGTCTTGAATTAGTGGGGTTAGTAGACCCGTAAATAAGACTCCAGAAGTAAACAGCGGCAGTAATAACTACAGATAGTAACATCAGCTCCCTAGTTGCATTCTACAATCGTAAACTCTAATAGAAAACTAACAAATGTATAGCAACCTCTCAACTCTGAGTAATGTGGTCATAACAAAATATTAGCCAACGATACAAGAAATAGACGTGTTAGTGATAATTGTAGAAACAGAATGGACACGAAACACATGCAAGTTGACTAAGAGGACTTGTGAACGTTTTTTGCCTCCTATAATCGTTAAAAATAACTCTTCAATAACAATTTTTTTTTAATTTAATTGAGCATTAATATCGTTCTACAAATAGAAATGACAATAGCACATGCCATCCCACCATTTCCGTAAAAGATAAGAAGCCCTTCAAACTGCATACTTATTGCATTTGCATGTTACTTATTCAATTACTATCGACTTTTTTAGCCTGATTATATATTATTTCGTGTTTCTAACTTTCATAATAACAAACTTCCATACTTCCAAATTTGCTACTCCTTAATAACAAAATGCTTTCAACATTAACGGCATTGGCTGCTAGAATTTCAAGTCTATAATCCTAGCGGTTTCAGACCGTTTTCAATAACTAGAGACGGGTTATTGAAAACATTCTGAACTTACCTTCAAAATAAGGTATTTGTTCTTTTTTCACAACAAAACCTTGCCAAAAAAATGAACGAATGAATCAATCGTATTGATATACTACCTCCATTTTTCAATACAATTTTGAATACGGTCGGTTAGTGTGACTCAACACGCACTTAGCCGTTTTTATTATTTTTTATTATTAGATGAGTTGCAGTTGAGGTCATTGTCCGCAGTCACTGTTTAACCCTATCGAACTAATAACACTTGTCATAGTGATAAGACCGTTCTAGAACACTATTCTTCATTTAAATGAAATGACATTACATTAAATAATATAACTGTCATTTACACTTGACAGCGTGCGTCATGTTGACGTACTTATGTCATTTCGACAGACCTGTTGGTTTAGATGATTAAATAATTGTGTGATCATTTCTTTTGTCTGGTTGTCATTTGTCTTTAATATATATGTCTGTCAGGCAACAGTTGTGATGTTAAAGAATTTTATTGCAGTCCAAGTTTGAATAGAGTACGTTGATAAGATTAAGGTCATCGTGATATTCAGCTAGCAGTCTTTAACAATTCACTGCTGAACATATGCCTCTCTTTATAAATAAGATTTTGGGTACATACAGGCTGGCTAGACAGATTGGTATAGGGTAAAAAAAGGCTAGGTTCGGATGGCGTAAGAAAGCGGTTCACGGATCCCTCCCGTCTCAGGCGCAGAGTGGCACACCGTGTGGTTTTAGTCTGTTCGATTCCGACACACCGCCCCGCCGCTAAACCCCGGTGGGGTGAAGGCCCGAGGTTTCCACACGTAAAAAAAGGGTAAAAAAGGCCTGGATGGCGTAAGAAAGCGGTTCCCGGATCCCTCCCGTCTCAAGCGCAGAGTGGCACACCGTGTAGTTTTAGTCGGTTCGATTCCGACATACCGCCCCGCCGTAAACTCCGGTGGGGTGAAGGCCCGAGGGGGTTTCCACACGTAAAATAAAAACGGTAAAAAAGGATTGTTTCTTGTTTTCCATCTCTTGCAGTAATGTTGTGTTGTTGCTCCCTTAGGCGGGATCAATAAGGGTGGTAACGGTCTGTGTTCATAAAAGAATAGAATCATAGTTATTAATTTCAGTAGTTTATATATACTTAAATATATAATTTACCTTTTTAATTTGCCGTGGGAGAGGCAAGCTTTGGCACGAATTAGTCGGGACGACCAGACTGATACCACGCTCTCAAAGAAAACCGTTTCACCGAATGAGTGAGGATACCGGAGGCTCGTATCCCAACCCCTCCCCCGCTCACCAACTCCCAAAGGTCGGTAACGCACTTGTGATGCCTCTGGTAATGCGGGTGGTTATACGTCTGCTCGTTTGCCCCGTATTTTTATAAAGAAAAATACCTTTCGTACAACTTCATATACGTTTTATATTCACATAATTATTTTGCGGAAGCGAATTATGCGAGGCCAGATCTAAAACTACTTCTATCTTATATAAAAATCGTAAACTACCAACATTAACTATGTAATAAACACTTTAATATTTAATCACAAAATAATGTGTTTAACTTTTCCAACTGTCTTATAATCACACTCTTCCTTCCTACTCTATCACCGAGTGCATATTGTGCTGATCATATAAGAAAAAACTCGAAAATAGTTCGCTGACTGAAGAGTTCCCCCTTTGGTTTTATTTTCAATTCAAGTCAAGCTTTCAAATCATGTCATTTTCACACAAAAATATATACGCTGACATTTTTATCCCTTTAAGGACAGAGAGCATGATTAAACGCCCAAATTTTACCCACACCCACATTATTATCAGGACCTTAAACATATTTGTCCCTAGTGAAAGTCGACCAGTAAGCCTCTCAAAAAAATATAATTATGGAGAAAAAATAAAAACACACAATAACTTACGAAATAACGTTGGGTTTTTTCCCCCGTTGACTTAACACGTGGCTCTCTACTACCGCGTGTCCTCCAGAAGTCACGAGGATAGGTCTGCCGTGGCACCTCTGGCATAATCAATTTGTTTGTAAGTCCTGAAACCGGCATACGGCTTCGATCCACATTTATTCTTCTAGAACTTTCCACGTGATAGATCTATTTGTATACGGGTTTTAATTTTGTCCGATTGCTCGATTGACCTAGAGGTTTAAATCGTGGTTGTTATGAATCTGTAAGATCTTTGAGTCCGTTTATGCATGTTTATAAAGTTCCCGGGACACATGATTTATTCCAACGACGGCTGTTGTTTTTAAAATACAAAATATGGCCTGTATTAACTTTGTACGAAAGAATGTTCGAGAATTATGAATGATACTCAGTATTGCTATATTTCCATTCGGTTTGTGGTGATGCATTTCCCGGAACCGTTACGCAATACTGCGTATTTTGACGAGAGTCGGTAGATTTTATCGCTCTCAGTATTAACCATATTCATAATTTTTGCTTATAAAAACTGAAGGGGTTATGTTATAAAGCGAATGGTAAATAATTTTGCTGATACAACTGGAAGTTAAAAGATGTATTTTTTTATATGTCAAAGTGATCACTCTGTCTGATGGAAAACGTCAACAGAATCCAAGAGTGGTAGTCACCATACTCATTGCGAATGCAGACAATGCGGCATGGTGACACCCTATAGCGCCCTAGCGATGATTCTGCATCATTGGGCCTCTGGTCTCTGGCACTCACCTACGATTGGCTACGCTGTCATTTTACGTTGATTTTCTATGCGAGGGTAGATCGTGGCTACCTTGAAATGAATATGAGTATAAAGGGGTTTTTTATGGTTAAGTTGCGAGCAGACTGGGCACTAATGGTAAGTGCCTACTGCTACACATGGACAATTGCCAATTAAAGGGTCAAATGTGCGTTTACGCCTTTTATCTGACCCTTGGGGGAGAGTGGATTGGCTTTCGGTAAACCAAAAAATCTCTTAAGAAATACAAATAAAATTCGATTGAGAACCTGATTTTTAAGGCGGACCATAAGTTATTGAGGAAAGTAATTATTGTAACTATACACTGAGGTTCAACGATTTATTTTGAATATTATTTAATAAAAATAATTATGTATTATTTATTTATAACTCTGCCGTGTAATTGACGAGTGATTTCGGCTCTCCGTTCAGAAACAAAGGTTCGCTTGAATCACAACGTTGACAATTTCAATATAATTTTTCAAAAATAAAACGAGTGTATGTGTTATTCCAGACCATAATATATTTATGTGCCAAATTTTATCCAGATTCATTCAGCAGATTTGGCGTATTTCAGTAACGAACTTGCCAATTAGTATGCCATTGCCATTTTATATTTTACAATATAATTACAAAAATTCATATAACCAAAACATGTCTATATTATTCTCAAGTGAGATTTTAAAACATCTCGTGATTGTTAGTAACCTATTTCACAATTGATTGAAACGTAGCAATTGGATGACCTTGCGTTGGTATGGTAGACTTTGAAACAATTTACTATACGTGACGACTGTATACGGCGGTATTTACTGGCGGTAGTTTTCCATCATTTGTAAACGCTACAAAATTGTAATCTACATTACTTCGATAATTTGCACTTCGTTATTCAAACCTTGCAGTCCTTGAAATATATACCTTTTAAACATGCAATTCTATTACATATATGTACATATAAATAATTAGAATCTTAGAAACTGCTCCAATGGTGATAATGAAATTTAGCACGAAACACAGGTCTTCTCTCTCTCTCTCTCTCACACACACACACGATCCTCTTGAATAAAAAATATGTGAAGTACTGTGATAACATTTCATAAAGAAAACACATTTTTTACGTGTGGTAACTTACATACCATTTTAAATTACAACATAATTAACATAAAATTTGGGAAATTAAAGTTGTTGAAATTGTTACTTATTAAACTTAAACTATGTCTATGATTTCCAATCTCAAAAACTGCTGAACCGAAAGTGAAAGGATTTGTTATATATTTGAAGGTTAACAGATGACCAGTTTTAGTTACGTAATAGAGTTACATGAAGAGCATATGACTCATGTTATTCTTATCAATTACTCCTCCACCTCTGCGTCGGTAGATCCATATAAAACTGAACAAAAATATTTTTAGCAAGATTTATAGTAAGGCAGAAAATAGGCTCCGCCCAATAGGATACCCTGGCGAATATGGTGGGGATTCATTGGAATTTTAGTCTACACTAGTATTCTTTAGAGAAACTTTATAGATTTCATTTTCATTTTGTTCCCTCAGGGGATTCGTTTTGGAGATTTTATAAACAACATCCATTTGGATCCTCTGCTTAAACTGATGGGGTTATATTTGGTTTTTTGTCCTCACAATATACTCATTTATGGCTAATATTATATACTGTTATTAACATGTCGCCTCGAGATTAGCCTACACAACTCGAAACTCATTCAAAACTGTTGTTCGCTTACGTCTTGATGAAGGTAGCAGCTTGTTATATAACCTGTTTTCGTCAATTACGTAAAAGAAAAGTACCTAAGTGGAACCCTTCATTTTGAGATAATACCCCTTTTTCGTGCGGAAATCCCCTCGGATACCATCGGCTGGTGGTTATGTCGGACTCGAAACCGATCCCTGGAACCCTGACGTACCTCGGGCCACCCACTGTTTGTAGGTGGCCCCCTCCTGTGTGGGAACCCATATGTTCCCGTCACACAGATGGCCTCATCCGTCACACTCAGGCTTGCGCTTATGGAGGACGGAGATCGTTCTGCGAACTCCGACGCCCGAATCGCTTGCGGTAGAGGAAATACCCCTAACGCGAATTATCCAACTAATTAACGAAGTCCATAAAGATTTAGATTTTTTTTCTTGTCAATTAAGTGTACTCGAAAAATGTCCCGTAAACTTATTTTGTAACATTGTTTTATATTTTTAATTTTAAGATAAATTGTTCCTTTTATTGAGTTTATATTTCGTTATTGTATATGTTTCTTTGTTCACTTGAAAAAAAATAGGTGTAATATTATTAATGTAAGTTAGCCTCTTTATCGCATTTGGGCAACCTGAATAATAGTGAAGGTGAGGTGATTGTAATACATAAATAAATAATAAATAAACTTTTTATGTAATTCAATTATAAAATAGCGAATATTCATCCAAGTACTCTCTTATATGAAAAGAAAATGTATGACATCACCGTTTCACTCTCGTGCCAGGTAAGACGCCATTTTGAAGTCGTGTTTATTTACGTAAAGATTACTTTTACTGATGTGTTTATAATTTATAGATAAACAAGGAACAGGATGAAAACCATAATGTTATTATTTTCATGCAAGATTGTTTAAATGAAAGTCTGTTATAATGTTCATTTGCTGTCATATCACGTTTAGTTCCTAAATAATGATTGCTGAAATGCGTTTAGATTACAGCTTTCAAAAATAAAGTCTGGCAGATGTCAAATGTCAAAATAACTTAGAAATAATGAGTATAAAAGGATAGCATCATATAATTACGTGACGCATGCCGTGGCGATGCATCGTCACACCTATAGCCAGTCTCTTCATCTTTTACGTACTTCACATCAAAACGTCCTCCATATTACTCGGGAGTTACCGTAGTTAGTAATTTTTATCATTAGAAACCCCTCTCATGTCACGTACCCAATTTAATTCCAAATCTTATAATCCTTTCTATGCAGCTTTGAAGAACTGTCGATTAATCTAACATTTCGAAACTCCCTAATTTCCTACTGAAAATAAAAGCTATTTATTGATTATGAAAACCCAGTTACGGCCTTACATTGATTTTAGAATGGAATTTTGAAAGCATAATCTTAACAATTCGACTGATGTCAATCAAAGTAGAGCATTTTAGGACGTGCGAAAACACCTATCGGTTAATTCCATATGTATTCGCGCAGACTGTTATATTTAAACTGGTACATAAAATGTAATGTAGGTATTATATTATTCATACGCAAGTAAGTGCACGATGTTAGATAATTTATTGTATTATTATTACACTTGGTTTTACAGATAAGTACCACACGTTCGTCATGAACTTAGATTACACAAGTTCTATTTACTGATAATAATTTATTTGCAAACCCATCTAATAACTACTAAATAAATAACCGCAGACTTTTATTCTATTATTAACCTCACAAAAAAGTTCCCGCTCACTCAAAAGTGACAGCCGTCAAAATAGCCCGCGCAGTTACGTTCCATTTATGAAAGAACACAATAGAACGACACTGATATCATCCCATTCAGCCAATCTTATACCCATTTAAATGGAGTAGGTATTGTTTCATAAAAGGATGGAATAACAAGTGTTGAAACATTATGGATGACACAAGTTTTTATTTTTAGTTCGTAATTGGTCGAAGAATGCTACTACGCAGTTACTTTGGAAATATTCTGCGGTGCTGCATGTTAGCGGATTTTTTTAGAATCAATCTATGAATGTCAAGGCAAAGCGCCAACACTCGCTGGGTTAGATACAAAATAAAACATAACCAAACACGAATTTGTTTACTTTTTCCTAGGCTGAACATTCGAATGTGTAAAAATATATTTTATTTGTTATAAGGTTGGACTCTTGTTGTGTAGCCATGGAAAGTTTCCGTAACTATGAGACGGCTTCTTAGATATGCAGTATTATTATATTTCCTCAATCAAGTTTATTTGTATCTGCTCAGGTTTAAGGACACGCTTATATTTATAAAATGATTTTTTTTATCAATAATTAATAAGACATGTATAAGTTTATATAAATATTTAAACGTGTTCTAGAAGCCATGTTATATTTGTGTTGCATTAACGATTTATATTAATTTGGCGCTATATTCAATGTTTTTTCAAANGAAAGAGGAAGGTGACTGCCTAACATACCTAGAGATCAACGCACAGACCAAACCGCTGAACCTAGAATCCTGAAATTTGACATGTAGGTTCTTTATATAACGTAAGTGAGCACTAAGAAAGGAATTTTGGAAATGCCACTCCTATAGGCTGCACTGTTGAATGGAGTGCCTTGTAATATATGCGTCTGCTAGAACGAAACCGCGGACGAAAGCTAGTTATATTATATAATATCAAATGGGCTGAGGTAGTTATTGTGGTACAATTTTGATATTCGATCAGAAGTACCATAAGTTCTTAAAGTTATGTAAAAAACTGAGGTGTTCCGACATTCACCACATCCACTGGTACATCATGAGTTCACCAAGCACTTAAGGACCATGATAGGTACTACCAGGCGAAGAAAACAGGTGTGCCACGGGTCGGAAGAGCTATAGAAAGCTAACTAGAAGTTAAAATGATTAAGATGTGTAATGAACCATATTTAGGGATAAATAAACGATATTTTTTTAAATAATTCGTGTATATTTTCAGACGTTATTGTTTGCAACTAAACAGACACTTCAATTTTATTTGTGAACATTTGTATGACGGTAAAGATCATATAATATAACATTTTGAATACATAAAACGCCGGTTTGTTGTTCAGAATTAGCCTTCACCTTGGGATTATATCTTGTTTGATTCATTTCGATCTTAATTTATTCAATAAACGTAATTCGTAGAGGAATTAAAGTCTCTAAATAACGATTTTTGTGCCTATGTTCAGCCTCAGGAGGCCTATGTTCAGCCCTGGAACTTCGGCTGAGATGATGGTGAACAGGAACGGTACTTAAAACATCACTCTTGGAACTAGTGATAGCCCTTATGGCTCACTTAAAAGGAACGCACGCGGGTCGAAGTGAGACAAGCCATTTGTAAACTGTTGATGAAAGCAAAAGTCGCTCAATGATAAGTATAGATTGATTTCAATCTAAAATGTACCTAAAGCTCTAGCAGTTACGGTTGCCTTTAAATGATACGTGCCTCTGATACCTAGGTAGGCCACGTCCTTTCCAACATACATAGTACACAATAATATACAAAGTTGGTATACGCGTGATATTATATTATGTCTTACTATAATCTAGTCAAGCATTTTGTATGATAACTTATCTAAAAGCAAATGTACGTTATCAAATCTTATCGTATATAGCCCCTAAGATATAAGCAAACAAAAATGTTATTATGCTGAAACAATATGATAAAAAGTAACAAACCCCATTTGATAAAAAATTAAATGTCGATTTTTGTAATTTTGTTTCGCCTTACCTAGGTTTACACTCTACATTTTTCTCTTTATCATGTTTTTCTCTCCATTCAATGGTTGCCTGCAAGAGATTGCCTCCGGGCGATAAGTCCACCAATTGTATTTCTCTTATTTTAAACTTACCTTGGAATGCATCTGGTGTACAATAAAGTGATATGCTACTATTATTATTCAATAGAGTAATAGCATTGGAAAACGATTTATTTAAAATACTAACCAAATACCAGGTTTAAAGCATCACCATGGCAGCCAAAAGACGTTCACTCTTGGACAAAGGCTCTCAAACAAACCGGTCTTGTGCTGCCCTTATATGATGGCTTCTCTTCCTAGTTAAAACATAATTCATATTTAAATTACGCGCCATACAGCCGCCGTCTTGGTTCCTTTTAAAAAACAACCCGTGTCGCTTTTATGATGGGTGAAAGTATTTTTATTTAGACGTTAGGGATATTGTTGGTGATGCCTTAGATCTAAATCTAGGGCAAAGATTAAGGTTTTGGAAGTTATGATAAAAAAGATTCTTATAAATACATAGAGACTTGAACTGTAGCACTCTGAGACAAAGCCTTCAAAACAATCCTAATAGCACTATACCCACTTCAATTATTTTATTCTATTACAAATGAAGTAATGTATAAATGCATACGAAAATATCAATCATGCTTAGGCATTGTGCCAAAATCCCTGCTTGGTACATTTTGCATTTTATGGCAATTTTGGAGAACATCCAAGAAAATCTTGCTTAATGGCGCTGAATTTTTGCTGTAGTTGGCTAAACATTATGGTAGATTCCTGTAATAGTTTTACAATAACTGTATTTGTTATAACTGATACACGAAATAGGAATAAATATTTTTGGCTTAACATTGATATGTTGTTATTGCAATTGTTCCTACTCTCTGCTGATAGATAAAGATTGCTATTGTGATGTGATATTTAGTTAATAGGTTGTGGTCACATACTGACTTCAGAGTCATCTAACGCAAACTAGACAACGTATATAATAAAATTCGTATTCTGCATCTCGCAATAAATGTTTCCACTATAATTATACGTAGGTACAGACAACTTCACATAAATTAGGCTACAATCAGTAAAGAGTAGTTGAAAACTCCGAAAGAAAGGAAAAGTAAGAGTAAAGAGGAAAAGATAGATAATGAAATGCAACCCAAAGAGAGGGATATTGTTTATGGGGATTGAGGCGCGAGGGAGTTAACAGGTCACTAGGTCAGGTTCATTTCACTAACTGGAAATGTCGAAAAGGAGGGAAACTTTGTTTTTGAAGCAGGAAAAACCAAGATGCCTTAGGCCTTGTGAGATTATTTGATAAGGTTGTTAGCAGTGGCGTCGCTGAATAAATAAAATAAATTAATCTTACATTGTATTTGCGCTTACTCGAAGATATCTCAGAAGTCTACTGCAGGTAACGCAAATACCTTTTCAGACCTGACATAATATAGACGTCTTGACGCCTTTTCGGGAACATTCCAGAAAATTATTCAAGTCAAAAAATCTGAATTTAAGAATGTTTGAGAAAAAAGCTGGGGATTTATCAAAATTAAGTGAATATTTAGCAGTTGATAATTTATGTTGGCAAGGCAAAATACGGTATGTGGACTATCTTCTGTAAATATAGTCACGCTTGTTACTTCATAGGGAATAGGCAGAGCTGTTATTTTGACGTAGAAATAACTCGAAAAAGTCAAGTGCGGAAGGAAGTCTTTAACTCGAAATTAGATAATGATTCTCGGGTTGTACTAAAATATAAGTACACATTCCAATCGAAATACTTAATCACAACTAAGTACGAAGTATCTTTAAGTTTTAAGTAATGATGAAAGGTTTTTAATAATTTTGCAAATGTTTACAAAAGTGAATAATCGAGTTATTATTGTACTCCTGCTACTAAACCACGTATTTCGTTTGCGTTAGTTATGTCCAAGAAATTGGAAATGGATTATAGATTTATACATTACAGACCAGTAGCCGACCCGAAATAATCTTGGGAATAATAAAGGCTAGGAACATGATGATGACATCACGGGTTGTAAATGTCAAAATCTTCTTCTTCTTTTGATGATATGGCAATCAGCCGGATCAGCTATTTCTGCCAATGTCAAGTATTTCAAGTCTTCAATTCTAAGTCTTTGAGTCTTCAAGTCTTCGTCGAGATGGAATTAATGATAAAAAATATAAAAACTGTGGATGACATGAAATGGGGACCGTCTTTCGCAAAAACAAAAAACGATTTCCTGTCAAAATCTGTCAAAAGCTTTACATATTACCATAACCAATAGAGTAAAAAAAAACATTTTAAGATGCTTCTATATTTGCTAAAAGTTTCTTGTTTCTTGTTACAGTGGCGATGGCGCGTCCTTGAGCGCGGCCGGAAGCAAGCGCTCGGCTTTGTCGGCTTCGGACGCCGAGTGTTTCTCGCTGTGCCTGGGCGCCGGGCCTCTGTGGTAAGTACCCTCAAAACTTAAAAAAAACTTCTCTCTCGCATGTCATTTGACCTCTTTTCTTGAATATGCTGTTCCAAATATGACAATGCTCAGAAACTGAGCAAAGTTCTTATGCTAAGTGGTAAACGAGTTAGAATAATAAGTTAAAATGAGGACATCGAGATGATAATGTGTAATCCGTTTTGTCCCAGGTGGTCCTGATATCCCTGCTCACGGCTCGGCACCGCCCGGAGGGGTGAATGGCGGGGCTGCGAGCCCCGCAACTCCATCAACACCCACCCACGACGACAACAACCGTAAGTGTATTCTACAAAATTAATTTTTACTGCCTCGGTGGCGCAGCGGTAGCGTATGCTACTGCTGTTCTCGAGGTCTTGGGTTCGATTCCCGAGTCGGATCAAATGTTTGTATGATCTGCAAATATTTGTTTCGGAGTTTGGGTGTTTTCTATGTATGATATGTATGCATTTACAAAAAAAAGTATATATGTATTTATATCAGTTGTATACCCATAATACAAGCTATGCTTAGTTTGGGACTAGATGGCGTTCTGTGTTAGATTTCCGGAATATTTATTTATTTAATCTGTACAAGTTTTTTATGTAATACTTTGTCCAAATCCCAGATTCAAGTCTATACAAATAAAATTGGAGTGTATGTTTGTAAAATTAAAATGCATTGTGTCCTATTTTGCAAGTTTGGTCCGTCCACTTGTTCGGGGTAATCTTTGGAATGGCTGGACGAATTTTGACCACACTTTTACTGGCATATAGCAGTACCGCTGTTAACACCGCGAGGCTTTGCTAGTGATATATAAAAGTGCCCATATCAGACATGATGGTTTGTTCGCAGGTGACTTGTTGAGCGCCCTACTATGGGCCAGCGCCAGTTCATTGGCGAGCAGCGCGGAGAGTCTGGTCACCGAACCGTCATCACCTACGCAAACGCACCCTGCACTCCACCAGCAGAGACGTGAGGCGGTAAGTTATTTATTTTACCACTGTACTTTGTAAATGGTGTTGCAGGTATTCATAGGCGCAGGTAATTGCTTACCACCAGGCGATCCATAACAAAAGGCGACCCCCTCTTGCTGTAAAGTCCGACTTATAAAACTGTTAAAGACTTACTAACAAAAATAAACATCATTTATCATTGTATATACTACAGCTACTAACTCCAAAATTGATAATATTTATGACAAATTAAATCATTATTTATCTGTTTTTCTAAACAAGCACACATGGCCTAGTTTATGTTTATTTTATCACACTCTACGAAATAAACTCACACTGGGCCCAATGTCTCAAGAGATATTAGACCCCGATAGGTTTATTTTTAAGCATTAGTTGCTGTACCAAATATCCTTTGTTTAGTAAGCAGTAGTCTGCAGTGGACCAGAAATCCCCTTCATTGTAATGGTAGCCAAAAGACGCTTACCGGTGGACATAAACCAAGGTTCAGCACAACAGTACTGCTCATGTCCAGTGACGTTAACCTCCATATTTGTTTATTTGATTTTGAGGAAATCTTAACATTAAGAAACATTTCTAGCTTATTAAGTCCAGCAGTTCACTGCGATAGGCTAATGATGTGATGTGATGTTAGTGATGCCTAGCTGGATAAAGTTCATTTTTGAACAGTAATCATATTTTTTTATATTTCCAGGTGATCAGTAAGATCTTGGACCGAAAAGACCGACAACCAGTGAAGATCGACTTCAAAATATTTCTCACTGAGAATACTGTCACTCGCTGGGAAGCGGTAAGTATATGTAGACATCAGATTTTATTTTGAGCCTTTTGTGTCCCACCAGCCAGGCCATCAGGCCTGGCTATTCAAGGCTAGCTCCAGACATCAGATTTTATTTTGAGCCTTTTGTGTCCCACTGCTGGCCTGGTTATTTAAGGCTAGCTCCAGACATCAGATTTTATTTTGAGCCTTTTGNGCCTTTTGTGTCCCATGCTGCCCTGGCTATTCAAGGCTAGCTCCAGACATCAGATTTTATTTTGAGCCTTTTGTGTCCCACTGCTGGCCTGGCTATTCAAGGCTAGCTCCAGACATCAGATTTTATTTTGAGCCTTTTGTGTCCCACTGCTGGCCTGGCTATTCAAGGCTAGCTCCGGCCAATCTATGCGATAGGCGTTAAGATCGTCGCACCATCTTTTACGGAGTCTGTCCACCCTGAGGCACCAAGTGTTCGAGGACCTGGGCCACCGGTCTGAATCCATACGATATACGTAGCTGGCCCAATCCCATTTTAAGCTGGCAGTCTTCTTGCCCACATCCACGATTTTAGTTTTGGATCGCAGTTTGTGTTTCTAACACGATCCTGTCGCTTGACACCCAATATGCTTTTTTCCATTGCTGTCTGTCAAAGACTTAAGTTTGGGCACCATATGTAAGGATGGGCAGGAGACACATTTCGTACAGTCGACGTTTCAAAGAAAGGGAAGATCCCCTTTCTTGTACCGTTTCATGGACCGTAGCTTTTCCAGGCGTCTAGATGTGAATCAAAAACAAAAACTTAACTGTTGGCACCAAAAGTTGATTGTTTTTGAGATTCAAAGTTTGTACTATTGGGTTAGTACTGCGACTGTACCGTAAATGTTAGTTGAAAAACAAGTTCAGTTTAAACAGTCTAATTTAAATTGCCTCGGTGGCGCATTGGTATCATATGCGAGTTCTGTGCTTGAGGTCTCGGGTTGGACCAAATGTTTGTAAGATCTGCAAATATTTGTTATAGAGTTTGGGTGTTTTCTAAAAAAAGTATAAAAGTACTTATATTAGTTGTCTAGTATCCATAACATAAGCTCCGCTTAGCTCGGGTTCAGATGGCGTTATGTGTAAGATGTCCGAAGTATTTTTTTTATATTTTATTTAAATACATCAATCTCTCTGTGTAAGTTTAAAATATTTAGTTACTACGCTGAGCTTTGTGAGCTCCCTACTGTACAGTACGCAGACAAAACCCCCACAGAATTATTATTCTGAGTCTCAATGTTCTGTGTCATTTTAAAATATAGAATAGTTTGGAATTTAGTAAATCAAAGTCAACATCATCAATTAATATTTCAAACTTCAATTTTGTAACTAAATCTGACCAGACTAGAACATGAATTAAATGATTTCTATATTCCAGTTCAAATCTTCAATGGTATCACTGAGTGATTTTATTATAGTACGTTAATTTTTGGAACATTTTAATAAAATGAATTTCAGGTGGCAACCTTTTACCTTTCATGTAGTCTATTGTACTTGATTATCTGACTTTTAAAAAGAAAAGCCATGAGTTTCTTTGCCAGTATTCTTCTCATAAGGCTCTACACATTTAGGAAACTGGAAGTTATTGATCGACACAGACAGACAGTGGATTAAGGTGTTTTCACCTAATTCACCTTGAAATACATCTGTGGCGTCTGTTTGTGTCGATCTATGTGAGTTTCAATTTAACGTTCATAAATATCACTTAATGTCTTAATGAACAAATGATTTTGAATTTGATAATGAAGATCTAATGAAACATGTATTATTTTTCCAGGTCTTGCAAGGTGGCACCATCTACCTGCGTATGCCGGGAGTCCTGCAGTCGGGCAGCAAGGAGAGCTTCATGCTCCTACTGGACTTCGCAGAGGAACGTCTCGGCTGCACCAAGTGAGTGTACTTACATTTTTTACATAGGCCAATGAATATCGACTGCACGGTTGACCTAATGATTTAAGCGGTCGCCACGCCGCTTTCTATTGCGGCAAGTGTTGTGGGTTCAAATCCTAAATAAGACTTCATTTTTTATGATCCACAAATTGTTGTTCTAAATCTGAGTGCTCTTTGTGTTCGTTTCATGTATGTTTGTAAAGTCTACCGGGACATAGGATATACTCTTAACGCTGGAGTTGTATTTTATAAAAAAAAAGGATAGCTACATGTTTCTGTTAAATTCAAAATTGATCAGAGTGGTGTCCAATGGGACAGGCCTATGTCTAGCTGTGAACTGTAATAGGTTGATGATGATGGGAATTAAAGACATGTGACTACCATTCGCTAAGGCCAGTATTACTTTGAGGTACTTTTTTTTGTTTGGGATAAAATTCTTTATTATTTATGTCCCCCAGAGTGTGAAGTTCATAATATGTCGAACGATTACATTAGATCATAGAATTGCCAGTGTAAGGAGTTTGGTTCTGGCAGTTTTATTTAATTAAAGACTATATGCACATTTGTACATTGGCTTTAAATAAATAAATATTTTCGGACATTTTAACACACAACGCCATCTAGTCCCAAACTAAGCAGAGCTTGTACTATAGGTACTAGATAACTGATATTAATACTTATATACTTTTTTTTTTGTAAATACATACATATTATACATAGAAAACACCCAAACTCTGAAACAAATATTTGCAGATCATACAAACATTTGGTCCAACTCAGGAATCGAACCCGAGACCTCTTGTACAGCAGTCGCATTCGCTACCACTGCGCCACAGAGGCAGCTTTAGTTCATTGATTAATGACCAAGGCATTCTCTTAGTCAATCTTAGGGTGGTGTAGTCACCTAGNTAGTCAAGTGATCGTAGGTGATGCACAGCAGTTACATAATAAAAAAAAACCCATTCATTCATAAACAGTATATACACATAGAGAACATACACGTGGTAAATATATATACACATGACATTGCAGTTCAATAATGATTATTAGTTATTTACAAATGGACATGCACCTTAATAGAATGTGTGATTAAAAACTGAACAGAGCCTGCCATTAAGGTTATCAGATTTCTATAAAATATATAAATGAAATTCTACCCAACAACAATAAAAAATGATGCTCACCACGTCTGTCATAGTAGTCAGAATCCACTAACCACGTAACAACTAGACCAGTCATATAATGCTTCTAAGAGATTTAATTTGAAAATTCCATAACAATCTTTTTCTATTTACAGTTGCATTATCTGCGTCTTGAAGTCCCGCCCAGATCGCGCAACACTTCTCCGAACTTTTATGTTCATGGGATTCCAGCTTCTCCCGCCCAACTCGCCTCTAATGCCGCAAGAAATCACCAACCCAGAGTACATATTCTTGCACTACAACATGCAGTAACACTCGGAAATTTCGAGTTATAAGTCGGATTTGAAGTATGCATTTTTAGAGTCAAACTTTTAGAACATAGCTTGATTTTTTCGAGTTATTGCAGTGACGATAACATCAGGCCGGTGGAATTTCCGACTTCTATAACTCGAAAATTTCGAGTCACTCATTGTGTAGTTAAAGTTTATTATAGAAACAGTATTTCGAAAGTTGCACGTTTTTTCATATTAAAGAAAATCACACAGGGCTTGCATAGTATGGCGTCAACAAGTCTAGTAGTATAGATGTTTAGTGTATTATTGTATTAACGTATTATAACGAATTTCTTATGGTCATATAACACGAAACTCATTCTCCATCGGACATAACTTCAACTCGAAAAATCTGATTTTTTTCGAGTTAA
>PKRV01002075.1:546196-679187 GCA_003709505.1 Hyphantria cunea | reverse complement strand
AAACGCATTTTCCAAAGCACTCCTTATCCTATCATTACATTGGGTACTTACGGATATTATTTCACTCTCCACTTGTTCGTCAACATCATCAGCATTAACCACCACATTCACTGCATCTGCATGTGACGAAGAAGGGATAGCCAAAGTATTCCGTACGTCCGATCGTAACCTCTCAAGTACGGCATCATCCAGCAGGTGACATCGCTGTATAGCTCGTACTTGATCCGACAATCGTTGTACCGATACGTTGATAGTTGGTTCAAGCTCCTGAAACAGAGAGACTAGTCGAGCACGGTACGCTGTAAGGTTCGTCCCCAACTCTGTAGCCCGAAAATATGCCCGCATGACATTCTCATTAATTGCATAAGTCCACTTCATGCGGTGCACATTACCACCAGTAGCGGGGACCCTGTTCGAGGTCAGTGGTCCTCGGGATCCCAAGCTGATCGGTGGCCGGCCTCTCCCCTGCCGACGTACAGGTGTTGGCGACGTCGGCGGAGAGAAATACTCGTCGCTGGAAGATGAGCTCAACGTCTCTACAACAGCCGAAACTTCTACCGTTGTTTCCAGGGGTGGTGAGGCGGAGCATAGCAGCGAGTCCGGGGATGATGCTTGTGCTTTAAGCCTAGCTCTTGTTAGCATTTTGGAATTTCTTGGTAATATTAATTTTACGGCATGACATTTGAAATGTCATGTCTAACATCATAGATATCTTGTTTTGGTGCCAATGATTCATTTTAATATATATTGAAACTTGTTTCGATTGATTTTTGGTGTTGGGAAGTATTTAATCTTGAGGAAACGAAATAAATTATTGAAAAATATTATTAGAAATTCCACACGCTTTCAGTGTTGCCATTTTTTTTTATTATTATTATTATTATATTATCAATGTATTTTTTTATTTCTGCATGAAAAATACAATTCGTCTAAATTTGCCGCCCTCTGAAATTCACCGCCTAGTCAGTTTAGTGGTAAACACACCACACCGCTACACCTGAACACCTGAAACTCAGGAGTCACAAGTGCGTAGCCTTCCTAGGAATCTTTCCCCTAGAGTTTGAGAAAGACTCCTGTAACATTATTCACTCTATGAAAACTAGCGAAAAGCAATGAAATAATTAGCATTCTGGTTGAAACACAGAGCCATCTCTTACAGCATTGTTTTCGTATTTTTTGTTTGTGTAATGGCATTATTTTTTAGAAATAACATTACTTGTATACTGCCTAGCCATACTCTCCTTTGTTAGGTCTGTATACTTTTTATCTTGTCTCTATTTTTACACTTGTCGAGTTTCAACTGTACTGTCATAATATTTGTTTTCTTTAAATTTACAAACGAAAAAGTAAATTGGACTTTAAGATGTTATTTAGAAATGTTAATGTCATCTAAGATACAGAAAGATATAGATAGTTAACAACAACTCGTTGGAATTTAACTAAGTGCTGAATGACTACAACACATTTTCAGAATTTCTTTAATACCAATATGTTAACGAGTGGTGATTGTGATACTTCATCGTAATTCAAGCTTTGGAGGCCTCAAAACGAGTTAAAACCAAATTTTCATTATATCAAACATTATTTTTAACCTATGTGTTAATTACTATTTCATTTAAAATACAATTTTTATTGGATAAATCTGGAAACGAATGGAAATTGAACACATAAAGAAAAACGTAATATACAATATATTAAAACCGTAACATGACGATTTTAAGCAACATCTGAACGGAGACTGTGACTTTGAATGCCTTAATAAATAAACGCTATAAATGAGTTTTCTTTATAGACACTTTGAGGGTTTATTTTTTTGCTAAATGAAAATATTGAAAGCAATTTTTTCATATAAAAGAATTAGTGATTGAAACGAAATCGAGTCAATTTATCTATCATCAATGGCTTCGTGATTTCTTTTGATTGAATTGCTTTTAAAAGTTTAAGGTTATATTGGTCGCATGCAATGTTTAGAAACCTATTTAGCTAACTAAAAATATGATACTTGTCCAGAATAATATTTTAGTTTTTGCTTTATTTTATTGAGTCTCAGAAACATATCATATATTCTGACAGAAGGACAGCAACCAAATCTTGTGAATAGAAAAAATAACAAAGCTTTGACATGTCTCATTCTTTAACTGATAACAATGACATGACTATATCGCTTAATGATATGAATGTACTCAACTAATCCAAAGTAATATCCAATTATAGAATATAAAGGATATAATTTTTTGTGTATTAAAATATAACAAAGACTTAAAATTAATTACTGTAACATTTTACCGTGGAAGAGCCACGCTTCGTTAAGAATGGGTCGACTGGACCGGAGTGATACCATGGCCTCACAGAAAACCTGGGTGAGGTCCACAGTGAAGATACTGGAGGCCTATTTTTTTTTCTTTTTCCTTGTGGAAACCCCCTCGGGCCTTCACCCCACCGGGGTTTGCGGCGGGGCGGTGTGTCGGAATCGAACCGACTAAAACCACACAGTATGCCACTCTGCGCCTGAGACGGGAGAGATCCGGGAACCGCTTTCTTATGCCATCCGGACCCCTCCCAGCGCCCGCCCGCACTGAAGCGGGCTCCGTCGTCTGATGGTAAAACTCTCAATGTAGACGACGTTCGGCACACGCGTAACGTTGCCCCCTTGCGGCTGGCCTGTGAAGCGGATGGAGGGGAAAACCCGTCCCGCCCATCNCTGATGGTAAAACTCTCAATGTAGACGACGTTCGGCACACGCGTAACGTTGCCCCCTTGCGGCTGGCCTGTGAAGCGGATGGAGGGGAAAACCCGTCCCGCCCATCCGCGTTCACACTCAGGGCGGCATGAGGCGCTGGTAGGCGCGCCTCCGCCGCCCGGTTCGCCGGCGGCGGATCGGGTCCGAGTGCAGATCTTCCTCCCGGGCCTTCTCCGCCGCCTCCTTCTGCGAGATGACTTCCTCGCAGAAGGTCGCGACCGCGATAAAACTGCTCTCGCCGCCGGCCATGGATCGTACGACGGCCGGCAGCGAGAGATCTCCTCCGATGACTGCAGTGAGGGCCCGACGCTGCGGCGCCCAAGCGGGACACCGCCAGCGTGTGCTGCAGTGGTGGTAGGCGGGAATCAATTCCCTCCGCGCGACCGAGTGCAGGTACTTCCCGAAGCAACCGTGCCCGGAAAGCACCTGCGTCAGTCGGAAGGAAAGGGTCCCGTGCTGCCGCCCTGCCCACTCGAGGATGACCGGCTGGAGGGCCTCCACGGTGGCGAAGCCAGCACGTGGAGCCTCGAGCCGCGAAGACAAACGAGCCATCGTGGCTCAACGGGCGGCTTCACGCCACTCGCGTACCTCTTCGGGCGGAGGGCGCATGCCACTCTCCGCCCGGAATTCAGCCACGCGTCGATAAACTACGGCGAGCACTTCCGCCTCCAAATCCCTCGGGGATGTTCCGGCCAAGGCGCACGCCGCCTCAGTCGACACCGTGCGGTACCCGCGTATGGCTCTGACCGCCATTACCCACTGAGGCTGCCAGAGGCGCGCCTTATTCTGGGCGGTCAGAGCCGACACCCACACCGGTGCGCCGTACATCGCCATCGACCGGACAACCCCGTGAAGAGGCTTCTCGTTGCGACACTGGCTCCACCCAGATTGGGCAAAAGTCGCCCTAGGGCGGAGGCAGTGTCGACCAGCTTGGGAGCAAGCTATTGGAAGTGTTTGTCGAAGAGCCACCTACCGTCGAGGATCAGGCCCAGATACTTCATCTGGGCCCGAACCGGTACGAGGACCGAGTTGACCACTAAGGAGGCACCGGGGGACAGCCCACGATGGGGCCCATGGAAGAGCAGGGTCTCCGTCTTGTCCAGGGCCACCCGCAAGCCCAGCGCCTCGATGCGCCCCACCACCAGAGAGACACCCCTGGTGGCCAGGTACGCCGCCTCCTGGAAGTTCGCCCCCAGGGCTGTGACCAATGTGTCATCGGCGTAACAAATTACGCCCAGCCCGGAGGGGAGACGCTCGTGAAGGACCCAATCGTACGATTCTACGTCCACGTTCTAGAGGAGTGGTCCTAGGACAGACCCCTGCGGAAAGCCGCGCGACATGGGTCGCTGTCTCAAGGCGCCCTCTCGGTCCTCTTGTCCCATCCCCCATGGGCCAGCCACTTGTGACATCCCTGGTGTTGCGGGTGCCCATGGGCGTCAATAATCGCTTACCATCAGGCGAAAAGTCTCCGATTTTTTTTCCAAAACCGTTAACTATGGAAGGACTGTGACATTGATCTAACGAAGAAATTAAAATGATCTGAATAAAAGCAAATAAATAATCTAAATATACGTAATTGTGAGTAGAGTTTTGTGTATATATATATTATTCTTCGATTTCCTGTTAGGAAAAAAATATTTTACTAATCAAAGCTAAACGTTAACGGATATCGATATATTTTATGGTGCAAGTTGGCATTTTAACTGTTTTTTAACTGAATTAGAAGAAGAAGAATACATTAAGTAAATAAAAAACTAATACATCCAAATTAATATAGCAAAAAATGATTATCATGATTATTAACAAATAACAGCTTACATAACAAACAACAGTATAGTGGTATATCGAACTCGAATAGATCGTCTGACATTCTGTCACTCTGTGTCATGGCTATCCTCGGAAAGCTAGTTTCTATTTAAATTAAAACTTAGCATACCAGTTTTTCAAGCAAGTAAATTCATGTAAGCCACCCTCGATATGGTCACGTGATGTATTAGTATATATATAATAAATTAAAAATACTTATATATACTCAAATCCTTGTCTTTTTTAAAAAAAAATGTGAGCACGAATGCCTTTACAGGCAGTACAGGAAGCGTTAACATATTCATAAATACTTCGGAGTATTAACTTTAAAGTCACTTAACCTTTTCCATTTACTTCTGTGTCAAAATAGACTGTTTCTATTTTGCAAAACGTTTCCTAACAAATAACAAAGTGATTTCAAGGAACTGTTTACGGCGTTAACATAAATGACAGGCCGCGACAAGGGATCACTGCATATTCAATCAACCCTTTCGATGTTGATAAATGGAAGACGTTGCTATTAGGCGATGGATGCGTCCTTTCATATACCGATGTCAACTTAATCCATTCGTAATATGGCTCAACGTTTTGAGAGGTTTCAAGATAGATTTTATTAGTTTATTTTTTATGAAATTAAAGAAAATGTACATGTATAATATGGTCACACATGAAAAATTACGGTGAACTAATTTATAACTAGCCACTGTCATGAACTGGGTATCACTTGCTTGAGTTGTTCAAAATAAAAATAGTACGGCAAGCACGACACCTGTATTCTAGGCAATTAGCTTGCATATTAGTACTATAGTTTATTGCTATAGACAGTAGCTCCAGAACTGGCGGCTATTTTTTGACAAATAGCGCGCAAATCTCTACACATAAACTTGTTCCTTGAGTCAATGTTAAACGAATATTTTACAAACTGTTTATGTGAACTGGATATATTTTTGGAGTTGTTTTTAAGATAAGTGACTTGAATTGAATACTTTACTTTGTTAAAATCTATTCAATGCTGTGTTACAAGGGATGGCCAATTGCTATTTGTACATTTGTTTTTACAGAGAGTAGGTCCAAGTGGAGATCGTCCTCCCGGGCCTTCTCCGTCATCTCCTTCTGCGAGATGACTTCCTCGCAGAAGGTCGCGACCGCGGTAAAACTGCTCTCGCCACTGGTCATAAAGCGTACGAAGGTCGGTAGCGTAGTCTTCTCCGATGACTGCAGTGAGGCCCAACGCTGCAGTGCCCAAGCGGGGAACACCGCCAGCGTATGCTAGGCCGAGTCCTCACTGCAGTTGCAGTGGTGGCAGACGGGACTCGATTCCTTCCTGGCGACCGAGTGCAGGTACTACCCGATGCAACCATGCCCGGAAAGCACCTGCGTCATTCGGAAGGAAAGTATCCCGTGTTACTACCCTGTCCACTCGAGGATGACCTGCTGGAGAGCCTCCAAGGTGGCGAAGCCAGCACGTAAAGCCTCCACCCGCAAAGACCACCGAACCATCGTGGCTCGACGGGCGGCTTCACGCCACTCGCCTACCTCTTCGGGCGCAGTGCTTCCCTGAAAAAATATAAAAAAATTGTTTGGCCACATTTGCCAAAAAACCGATACCCGTGGGGGTAAACGAGTTCTTGAGTGGAGACCGCGTCTCGGCAAACGTAGTGTAGGACGTCCACAAGCCAGGTGGAGCGATGATTTGCGCAGGACAGCTGGCAGGAGCTGGATGCGAGAAGCCATAGATCGAACTAAGTGGCGGGAAATTGGAGAGGCCTATGTCCAGCAGTGGACTGCGATAGGCTGATGATGATGATGATGATGATACATCCTAACAATTAACATTACCAAACTCTGATTCATGAAAAAATTCAAAATACCTTTCTCAGATACCTCTTTAAAAGGTCGTATTATTACTACCCCTATATTATTATGTACCCAACCAATAATTTAGGGTTTTAGGATTTCATTCCTTGGAGATTAGAAGAGGTCTTGATCAGTTATTGGTAGTTTGTAAAACCCTTCGTGGACCTGAGTGTAAGTCCAGAACTCTACACAATCTATTCTGTAGGTTGTATTTGTCCCTCAATTACAGCGCACATCGTCAAAGCCGTTGACGCAAATCCTTAACGCAGCCGATATGGTACACAGTCTCCAGAGCTGAGTCCCCTGAGCGTCGTACCCTCGAGGCACTCAATACCCTCTTGATCAACAACCCTGAGTGCGATTGGTTTGCGGCTGGATGGACTGACATTGCGAGATTTTGTGGTGTTTTGTGTTAATTTTGATTTTGGTCATTGTCACGTATGACATCAGGCGAAGCATGGAGAATGGAAATCTCAATTCTTTCCTTACTGGACTTCAGCAATGCTTTTAATAGTGTAGATTTCTACATCATGCTTGGCATATTGCGCTCTATCAACATATTCCCGACAGTAATTGATTGGTTTCAAAGTTATCTGTTTGGATGAAAGCAGCGTGTGCGTCTGGAGGAATCCTTATATTCTTGGTGTAACACGTCTGCTGGGGTCCCAAAGGGTGGCGTATTATCTCCCTTACTTTTACTTTCACTATATTTATAATCTCTAAATCATTATCCTCATCCTACCACCTTTATACAGATGATTTTCAAATTTATACACAGGCACCGTTACACAAATTATCGGATGCCTTCTCAATCATTAGTCTCGATATGGCACGCGTGTGTGAGTGGAATAATCGATATGGGGTTGTAGTAAATCCGCCTAAGACTCAAGTTATTGTAGAGGGCAGTCCTAGGATGGTGTCAAAAATAGACTGGACACGGCTTCCAAACATAATGTTTAACAGTACTGCACTACCAATGACTACCTGTGTTAAAAATCTAGGTATTTACATGGATAATACCTTAACTTAGGATCCCCAACTGCGAGAGGTCAGTCGAAAGCTATTTTACATCGGCGGGATCCTTGCGAAGACTACGAAATTTTCTCCCAACAGTCACTACAATTGCACTTGCATAATCCTTTCTTCTTCCTATACTCGATTACGCTGATGTCAGTTATCTCGATATCACGGAGGAGCAACTTGACAAGCTTGAGCACCTTCAAAGCTTTTGTATTAGATTCATATTTGGACTACGCAAATATGATCATGTATCTGAATATCGCAATCTGCTTAAGAGGCTCCCAATTCGCCTTCGACGGAATGCTCATATTCTTTCCTTACTTTATAATATTCTATTCCATCCGTGCACCCCACCTTACTTAAAGGAACGCTTTGTTTTACTCTGTGACATAGATTCAAGATCCCTGAGGTCATCGGAATCTCTGGAACTGGCAGTGCCAACTCACTTCACCAGGTTTTATGATAAGTCGTTTACTGTCCAGGTGGCCCGACTGTGGAATGAATTACCAATGGCTATAAGGCGTGCCAAATCTTTGCCCATATTAAAAAAAATGCTCAAAGAATATTACTTATCTTCGTAAGTTCTGATTTGCCTAAAATGTTTCTTATTATTATTATTGTTATTTTTCATTGATCTTGAAAGTGTAGATATTGTATATATTTATGTATTTATTTGAATGTATTAATGTGTAATAACTAAATCTTTTATTGTTATTATTTATCTTAATTGAATAATTTCTTTAATTATTTATTTTTTCACACCAAATTACCCATGAATTCGAATTTTTACAGTTAATTTGTTTATATAAAGGTTGCCTGGAAGAAATTGCTTTTTAGCGATAAGGCCGCCATTTGTACATGGTCGTTAATATGTTATCCTCTTGAATGTAAACTGTTTTAACTGGTGTACGATAAAGTTCTAAAGTTCGTCTATGTCACTCGGGTCATTATTATGAATCTGTTAACACTTTATTTATTAAAATCGGTTCTGTAGTGGGGTAAAAGATACGTTGAGTTTACATTTCATATTAAATTATTAACAGGCTTTTACAAGCTTCATCGGTATGTTTGTTACTATGTTTTTTACTATGTTTTTTACAATATTTATTGTAATCCTTATGATGAATCCGACTGTCACGAGAATACCAATCTCTTAGGTGCTCATTTATTGATAATAATATACATATAATAGACTGCGTGTGGCGGCGACCTACGAACACAATTATTTATTCATAACAAGCACGGAACTGACTAGATTAGATATAAATATTTCTTTACCAACGAATATTTGAGCACAAATATTATATTTATATATACCTTAGTTATAATTGTCAATCAATATGTCTCGATTTAAAAGTATATATTCAAAGTAAACTCTTTCTAATATAAATCTACTTATGCTAAACATTTTAAGACCTTAAAGAAATACCTTTAAATGAGGGTTAAATATTGTTCGGTAAGAATTATTGTGGAGGACGGAACCCTTTCATAACGCCTGACGCAGGTGATCAAGGATGCTTCTGAGATTACCTGTGTCTGTTCCGCAAGGAGCCAACGTTTGAGTGCCACCACTACGATGGCCAGACCATAGACACGCGCTCCACACGCTGGCAGATTGTCCAGCGTGGGGGGAGCCGAGGCGTGATCTCGTGGTGGCAACATGATTTCGGCAATGTTGCGGAGTGAGAGCACGTAGCATCTGCCGTTTCTTTCTGCGAGCAAGTTATGCTTGCTAAGGAGCCGGTGGAGCGGGACCAGGAGAGGTTTAGTAGTCTCCCAGTCCGCCAGGCATAGGAACGGAGGTAGGAGATCGCAAAATGATCACCGTCCTCCATAAGCGCAAGCCTTGGGGTGATGGATGTGGCTATCTGTCACCCTATCAGAAGCAGGTTCAGGCAGGGGATGCGCGTGCTTAGCAGCGCTCGCGCCCCATCTTTTGGGACAGCAACGATAATATCGGGGTTTCCCCTCAGGAGAGGGTTATCTAGAAACCGTAGGTGGCCCGAGGTACGTCAAGATTCTAGGGTTTTCTTTTCTAGGGTGCAGCTAATTCCTAGTACCCACGATGGGGTGCAGTTTTCATCGGTTCGAGTTTCACATGCCACAAGTGGTACTTGTGTATGTGGTTGTGGTGGATAAAAAGGGTTTTAAAATTGCTGTAAAATTCTAGGCACAGCTAACTACTTGTAAAATTTAATTAAATAATTGATTTTTACACAATTTTGAAGATTATTATAATTATGAAATTTGTGTAAGTATAGGAATGAAGGCAGTATTTTATCATCTACATTAAATTTTCTATCCCTAACCTGTTATAGGTATCAAAACTGCAGTGTTCCTCTACATCACTTAACTTTAATGAGAATTATGTTCTAGTTTGGTTTAAGTTTTTTATTTTTCAACAAATGGTTTTGATCACTGTCTTAAAGTACTTAAATATACGTTATTAGTTCAACTACCTCCAGTGTATGGCAATGAGAAAGAACAATTACATAATCAAAACTTTAATACTACTCAACGTTATTATGTCTGCGTCTAATGGAAGCGTCACATGGAAATTATTATTTTTGCAACCATTAAGACGCGCTTTTGTAACAGTTTTAATTAAGTGAAATATTTAGGCTAAGAACTCAACTCCTATTTATATTCGTTCCAAGTATGCCAACGCGAAATTATGCAATAAATATCTCTTACAACGTCCTAAACTTAGTAATCGTACTTTATCGGAACAACAAGAGACTGCAATTTTCACGACAGAGTTGTGCATGCACATTTTCTTTTTTCAAGTAAACATTTCGTATTCTTGACTTCATAAGTCTCGTGCAGGCATTATAATATTTCAAAGTTAATTCTGACCGCCGTGTTTATAGCTAAGTTTGAATAGTTTAAAAATAAGACAACATTAACTTTAAAACATGTTAAGCCTGTCAAAAATAAAATTGGAAAGAATGTCCGCAAATTGTGTTATGTCGTATCGGTTTTTAAGAATAATCTTCTTCTCCGTAAACATGTACAACGTGTTAGATAAAAACCAGGGTCTTGTGAAAATAATTTTACTTAATAATAATGCTAATGAGTAGTTTCAGCAATTACACGATAATATTCAACATTGAATGCACGAGTTCCAGGTAAGTAGCAGATACTTATCCAATTCTACATTACATTGCCCCATTATAATCTTTACAACGTTAACAGATCAGAGAGAGAAAAGGACCTTCTGGAACCAATAATGTTACCTAGTACAGATACTATAAATGACGTTAGATTTCTTTGAACATCTTTAACTGAGATATTGTTATTGTCATTCATGTTTTATGTCAAATTATTTCAACTAATATCTATAGTTAACCATAAAGGTTAAAGTAAAAATCTGTTAAAAAAATTATATGAAAAAAACTATACAAATTTATTTAATACTTTCACTCAATAACTCACTTTAATTGGGTTAGAGTTACATTGAGATCAATAATATTTGACAGTCCATTCGAGTCACTAAATTGTAATTATGGGTTGATAAAGGTAGGGTAGCAACTGACATGCCATGAACAGTGTTACGAAATTAAGCTCCCTTTGCCTTTGTCTCTGGGTCTAGTTACAATACACACTAATTGCAATTTGCTAAATGGAAAACGAACAGCTAAGTCATAGATAATCCAAAGAATATTATTCAATAACCGTAATATTTATGATACGTGACTTCAACTAGAAATCGAAAAGGTTCTTTTCATGTTTTATTAGCATACCAGTATGTGTAAGTATTTAAATTCTAACCATAAATTTGGCAATGTAGTAAATTAATCTTTAATAAAAACTATATAAAGAGTGTAGCTCCGAGTCTAACTGAGAAACTAAACGTACAATGAAACATTAGACAAAGACAGAAAATGAGACGCTGAAAGAGGATTCAACGTTCTTAAATAGTTGGCGGTAATTGAACTTTGGCGATTGTTTCGCCAGAATGTTTTCCATTTGTCTAATTAACTATGCTGAAGTTTTGACCTCAACACTCTGTGGTAACAGGATCTATCATACCTAAAGGAACGAAATGTAGTATTTACGAGTATTGGGGTAAACTTGGTTGGAGTAATCCGCAAAAACTTTTTTCCATTAAGCTTCCTGCGTTAATTCTTGTATTTAGGTTTTTCAACTTTAGTAATTTGAGTTTACTTAGAAAGTATAAAAATACTTTACGATCTCTACAAAAGTTATGTTTGCAGCTATTTTATCATACCAATACTACATGAATTGTAAATTAACTGTACTAATAATATTTATTACGTACTAGGTTTTGCCCGCGACTCCGCCTGCATGAGTGTTAGTTATTGCCGTAAAAAGTTGCCCCCCTTTCCTCAAAGTCAAATCAAAGTATTTCCATGCCCGATTTCATTGAAATCTGTGCAGGTGTTTAGACGTGAACACAACAGACATACTTAATTTCGAACTTAATTATTATAGTTTGGAAAAAGCTTCAAGATAAAATTAAAAGTTAAAAAGACTTTCTTACTAACAGAATTAAAAAAAAAAGGTGTAAAAAGAATTTAACAATCTTTGTCAATGATTTTAGGTGCGTGTAGCAGCCAAGTATCTTCTGAAAAGCTTCTAAACCTTTTTGACGTAAAGACAAAAATAAATTATTTAACAAACACAATCGACTCAGTACGTTAAAACGTTTCTTGAAATAAATATTCAAATGATTTACATTGACACTTTTAAACAAACCTATGGCATCTCCTGTACGATACGAATAAAGGATATTGTTATTTCTCGTTCATTTAGTACTCGCCATTGTAGTGTTAACCTTGTTTCAGAAGGTACAGTTTTCCAAGCAAAGTGTTTGTTCAATACCTGTATCTTATATAGGTCAATGTCATATTGAGTCCATACATTTTAGTAGCAAGCCGCTCTCGTCACTCGTAATATTATTATAGATTTACGTTAGAAACTCTTACTAAAAGCAAAGATCTGATTTGAAATAATATTTTTGTAAGGGCTTATTTTATACCAACTGTCTATTCAGACAGTTAGCTTCACATCTTAGTCTTAAGATTAAGTATGTAAAAAAGATTTTTGCGCTTTGGGAGAGTCTTCCTTCAGGAATGGACGGCAGTAAACTGAAGTATGTTTGTGTCTTTTTTATCTAAATAAATAATAAATCGCCTAAAACCAATCTATCCAGCTTGAAATTTTTATAGTAAGTAAATTTGAGGAATTAAATTTGATTTTCTGTATTTATACCTAAGCTTGCTTGTTTGTTTTTGTTGAAGTGATAATCTTAGATAGATACTTTATTTGACGGTTTTATTACTGAGCTAAATTTTACATAACTTATCATTACAATACGACCTGCCTAAGGTAAACGTTAATAAAACTAAATTAAGAGAGAAACTATCTAGGTAACAGGTAAAAGTGCCCGCTTACTCATCCATAATATTCGTACGCTGGCGATAACTCACTTCATATGGAATGATAGATGAACAAAGGGAATATAATTAAACCTAATAGAGGTATTGTAATTAATCAATAGATATAAAGAACATGCACAAAGCAATTGCGTGTTTGTGAAGATGATAGTTCGTTTAATAAGGACTATATTAGAATTGCTATAGTGAAAGTACATTATATGCTTCCAGATTATTGATTACAATATAAATTTTATTTTGAGCCAGTATAAACTTATTAAACTTTAAAAGGTTCTTTCGGAATGTCACATTATTAAATTTATTATAGTAGAAAACTCTACAAATACATTTTTCAAACTATAAAGGCTTTCTTTTGCTATCCTTAGAATTTAGGACGATAGTTTGCGTTGATAGTACAGAATTGCAAACTTCGTTAGCTATCCCTTTGTTCGACTATTTTCGAGTGTTAGTCTAGTGGAAACTAGTAACTGTAAATTTAGAACGAGTTCTTAACTTGACTTTGGTTGAAAATTAAAACAGTGAAACTTGAAAAAAACATGAATTATTGTAAACATAAATGTGAGTACCGTATTCAATTCAGACAGGGATAATGACTTTGATATTATTAATAATATTTTTTGTTAATCAATCATTCCATTGACAATGTGATACATTTATTTTAGTGTTTGAAAATAATACAACTTGGAATTATTTTGCTCGAAAGAACAGAAAACTAAAGCACCAGGAATAGGGCCACAAATTCATAATATGCGCTTAAATCTTTTTTAAGGAATAGTTGTATGTTAATCAGCGTAATCTCATCTAAAGATTGTTTTTAAAATATCAGATTTTATAATACTTTAAATAAACTATGGGTGGTAAAAATATTGAGGTGTACGTATCACGTATTAATTCGCATTTGTTACTACTAACAAATGCGGTAACAAATGCGAATTAATACGTGATGGCTTTAATTGTAACTTGTATGTAAAAGTACCTAGGTGACCGAGTTTTGCTCGGCATTTATTCACTGGTAAATTTGCTAAAAATTTATCCTACCTAGATCGATTTATAGAGGGTGTCACCTCCTTGCATACTTATTTTGAAAAATCGTTGAAGCCGTTTACGAGACTCAGAATTGCTAGGGTACTTAAGTGGTAGTGTTCCTCTGTTTGTTTTTTTTTTTTTTTTTTTTTTTTTTTTTTTTTTTTTTTTTTTTTTTTTTTTTTTTTTTTTTTTTTTTTTTTTTTTTTTTTTTTTTTTTTTTTTTTTTTTTTTTTTTTTTTTTGTTCTCTTCTTCCACAGTATTAGTCATGTCTTAAATGATATCTCCAATTCGTAGTTAAACACTTAAATTCAGAATTAAACCTTCAGTATAATGTTATTGGGAACTTCACTTAAATTAGTTCCAACTAATGAGAAATATCAGTGTTATATATAAACATATTAAAATAGTATAATATCTAATAATAGAACGACTACATCGCAATAAAACCATTGCATATAGAAACCAATATGGTTTATAAGCAACCATTTTGATTATTTCTTATTGCGTCAGAAACGTCGATGATTTATGCTATAAATAAGTCCTTTGAATTGTACGCAAAGCCTTTAATGCTAGTTCACTACAATCAAAAGCACATCTTTTAGTGAAAGGATTTCTAACAATGGTATACGTTCCATAAAGCTTTCCATACTCCTTTAAGAGATCCAAGACAAATAAGATAATCCTGTGCTAGTATTGTACGTGACGATATCGGAGGGAAACAAATCTGTGAGCCGTAACACCGTAAAGTTATTATATGCAGTCTGAAGGAAGTATTCAGACGTAGATGGAATTTCAAGAGGAATGCAGACAGAAAATATGTTTTCTTTGAACTTTCAATGTACTCTCTCAGTTAATCGGTTACCATTTGAATATTAGCGTCTTGTGACGAAATCGTGTGATATACGTTATAATTATCTTTGTAAGTGTTTTCTATTAAAAGTTGCATATAACACAGAACCGTCAACCTTAAAGAAGAAATACCGTTTATTAATAAAGGGATTAACGTTTGTTTTATTGTATTGTATTTTGAAATCTACTACTCTTTTAATAATTACTTGATTTTTAGCAGTTTCAAGGATATAAATTTAAATCCGATTCGCATCTTCATAGGTTTGACAGTTTTTTAAAATGAGTTACTAGTCAGTAGATGAGTGAGAACATTAGGAACAGTGATTTTGTACATTTGAAATATCAATATATTAGTGTTAAATATTTTATTCTTCTGGAATAAAAATAAGATAGTCATAGATAGACTGGCCATTCTGAGGTCAACTGAAAACTTACACCAGGCCCGTCACAAAAATAATTTTTAGCTGTCGTGTTGTAACGGAGTATTCTTAGCCATGAAATATTAATGGTGAACTAGCTGTTGCCCTCGCTTTTGCTCGCGGAAGTTGATTATATGTATTCATTAAAAAACTGTGTCAGTATGTATGATTAATATATTCATGTTCTTAAACGTATTTATTTTGAATCAATAGACCACTAATGAGTACTTTCATATAAACTTTAAACCCTTATGTTGACTCCTTTAGAAGTAAAACTCCCATAAATGCTGATATAAGTATTCATTTAGATGTAATCAAAAGGCTGAAGACAAAGTTTCAGGCTACTAATTTAAAATATGACGGACGCTTAAATACGTATCCCATCATTATCATCATCAGTCGCTCGCATCCAGCTCCTGCCGTGTCTGAGTCGGTCAGTCAGAAAAATATTATTTTATAAGTATAGGAGATATTATTAGAGTGAGAATCGAACACTGAAAATCTAAGTCAGGATAAACCTTTTCAGCTACTATATTAAAACTACAGTCATGCATCCATGACTGCAGTTTTAATATAGTTCAAATCACACATGTCCTAAAGACATACAATGTGCCAACGGATTCTAAAACGCTTATTTGTTTTTGAATTATTTCAGAAATGTAACAAAGTTTGTTACTATTGCAAATTGGTTCCAACTATTGCAAATATTCTGATCGTTGAAATTTGGTGTATTTACTTTACTCTCTAGCTCTGTTAGTGTAAAGAGAGAACTTTGCGATTAGTGTCTCTGTTACTCGCTTATAGCAAATTCTACGATAAAGTTCTTCTAATCCTAGTAATAACACAATTATGGCATGATGTTGCAAAAAAATTTGCTCGTTTGGAAATTAAATTACATTATTTTAATTTTTGACATTAAACAATATAACATAAAACAAGAATAAACAGTACCAGCATAATATGAGACAGAACAAGGGAGCAACACGATGTTGTTCATTTCTATACAGTAGATGGAGACGACAAATATTTGTTAACTATGCCTTTGTCATCTTGTTTACATGATCAAAGTTTGCCTCAAAGTAACGCTGTGACGACATGTTGGCACAAATTTCAAATATGTGAACCTTTGCCACATAATGCTAAACTATTTTTAAATCCTCTGACTAAGGTATACCACAAAAACTAAAAAAAACAGTTTACCCAATCTATTTTATATTTGGACCGGGCTTCTTTTGGAACGGGATTCTTTTGTGAGAATTTTACAAAGTCTATAAAAATAGACCTAAAATCGATAATATACTACATATTAAGCTTCTCACATATCATTGTCAGTAATGTACAGCAATAGAGTTCAAATAGTGCTTTGTTCCGAACACATTCATCGCTCTTTCTACGATATTTATGCGTCTATAAATTGGTTCTGTTTCCCGGAGGCTTTAGTAATGTCCTCGTACATCCATCTGTTTCTTATGCTGGTGGATAAAATATTATTCTTTTTAAAAGTTTATAGGCGATATGCTATATTTGTATGGATCTTTAAGAATATATTATGATTGTTTAGTTGAAGTAATAAATATCATTTCCTGATATAGACAGACATAGTTAATGCAACTTAGGTTACCCCTTTGAATTAAAAAAAAACGAATTATATCACTAGGTTACTACATAATCTTAAATATTTTTTTGGAAAACTAAAATACATTTCCCTAAAACAAAAATAACGAAATTCTAATCAATTTTGGTTTTGTAGTAAGAACTCTACGAACTATAAATTACTAGTATTTTATTACGAATACGACTCGCTAATACGGTCTGTCATGTCATGAAATATACATCTTGTTGTTTATGGTTCCCAAAAGAAAGTGTCCTATATCACCCTGAGCTCTTTGTTCTGAAAAGAATATTTGTTTCTTTTAGGTATTAATTTATTATTTTAGGCAAAACGGACTCTAAACCGAGAAATTAGTAAGCGTGTACGACACGACCTCCGATGCTCCAACACTCTTTTGATTGAAAGAGCAAGCGAGCAGAATCGGGGGTCAAAAGTGTTTGTGAAATCTCATGGAAGAAGCCATTTGACGAAGCTGACCACAGTAAGCGGAGAAGTCGTTGCTTCCAAGCTGGCTGTCCTTTCAGAAGTAGAAAGCTTCTATGGCGATTTGTACGCTTCGCATGCATCTCGACCTGATCCCGAAAATGAGGACCCTCGAGCCAAATTAACACGCCACTTCACCGAAGATCTGCCAGAAGTCAGCATTGACGAAATCGAGATGGCTCTTAGACAGCTGAAAAATGGAAAAGCCCCTGGAGAGGATGGCGTTACTACAGAGCTGTTAAAGGCTGGAGGTAAACCCGTATTAAAGGCGCTCCAAAAGCTTTTCAACGCTGTCCTGTTCGAAGGGAGGACTCCAGAGGCGTGGAGTAGGAGTGTGGTCGTCCTGTTCTTCAAAAAGGGAAATAAAACCATGTTGAGGAACTATCGGCCCATTTCCCTCTTGAGCCACGTCTATAAGCTGTTTTCAAGAGTCATCACGAACCGTCTTGCGCGAAGACTCGACGAATACCAGCCACCGGAGCAGGCTGGGTTTCGGAGCGGATATGGCACCATAGACCACATCCACACAGTGCGGCAGATAATACAGAAGACCGAAGAGTATAATCAGCCCCTGTGTCTAGCATTTGTGGACTATGAAAAGGCCTTTGACTCGATTGAGATCTGGTCTGTTCTGGAGTCCCTGCAGCGTTGCCAAGTAGATTGGCGGTACGTCCGAGTGTTGAGATGTCTCTACAAAGCCGCTACTATGTCCGTCCAAGTACAGGATCAGCATACAAGACCCATACCATTGCATCGAGGAGTGAGGCAAGGGGACGTTATATCCCCGAAATTATTCACTAATGCAATGGAGGACCTGTTTAAGACGCTGCACTGGAAAAGGCGCGGTATCAACATCAATGGCGAATACATCTCTCACTTGCGATTTGCAGATGACATCGTCATCATGGCAGAGACGTTGCAGGACCTACAACAGATGCTGAACGACCTGGCTGACTCGTCTGTGCGCATCGGCCTACGGATGAACTTCGACAAGACCAAGGTCATGTTCAATGAACATGTACTACCGGAACCGGTTGCGGTACACGGTGCAGTTAGGTAGAAACAGCTTTGAGGACGAGGTGAATGAAATTTTTATAGTGACATAATGTTAATTGTAGTTCGTATAATACCGCCATAGATTTCTTACAACTTAAAATGAACAGGCTTTGAGTATTTAATAACTTTTACCCACTCATCTTTAAATAGAATGATGATTGACTTCGTTTTTGATCAGCTTACCTTTTCGTTGACTTCTATTAAGATTTTGTTCTTATTATTTATTGGAAAGTTAGAATGTAAACTAAACACTAATTATAGTTGTACTCTTTTTTATCTTAGCAAAAAAAATATCTTAGCATCTAATCTAATTGAAATCTAATAATGTCTCTTTAATTTAAATATCACTACAAGTAATACCAGTTAGACTTGTCAAAAAAATAGAACGCATGTCTTACTTATAGTTATGAAATAGTGTACAATTGATTCAAATATTATATAAGACATCCTAATTGGTATTTACCTACAAGGTAGCAATTAATATTTAGTAAATATTTCATTACAGAGCATTCTATAATTTAATAGGATTTCCTGATATGAAATATTTATTGGGAACATTTGTGACTATGAAAGCTTTAAATACAATTCAATAGGTTTTTGGTGAGTACACTATATCCTTTGTAAATGGATTCTATGAAAATGCAATACTATTAAGTGATTAATATAAACTACAAGGCTTTCATAATGTAAGCCTTGTAGATGTACATTCTAAAGGTTAAATAGTCAAGCAGATCCTTAATCTAATAAACTTAGTTGTATTTCTAAGTATGCTTGATTTAGACTGATTTCTAATAACTAAAGAAAATGCAGTAAAGTACTATTTTATTCACGAAGATTATTTTTTTATGACATTTAAAAAATGAAAACTATTTTAAACGTAATATCCTGTTTTATGATCTTGATAGCAAATAGAAACTCCAATGAGACAGTTTATAAATGATCTCTGGAGATGTATCTACTCTAGTTAGATTTAATATCGTAAACCCAAAAAACATCCACCTTTATTGCTTAGTGATAAAACCAAAAAGGCTACGTTTCTGCTAACATAATAGGCTTAATGATCTAAAATCAAACTCATGGCTATCCATTTATCAGAAATCTGCACAACAACAGACAACATTTCGCTCATATATATTCAATATATCTATTATTCAACACATAAATAACATGCTTAAGAGGGACGAAACAATGGGCTAAATTGTTTACTCTGCCAAAGAGCGACAGCCTTATATAGCAGCCAATTCAAGTACTTACTTTGTTATTTGTTGCCAATATTTGTTGTTTTTTCATTGCTATGTTAGTATTGGCACATATTTTATCTAAACCCGTATGTATATTCCTCTTTGAAGTAATAGTAATAGTTTAATTTATTACTTCTTTTACACTGTAACTAACAGAATACAACATGGCACTAAAAACATCTATTCTGTAACATGTACCAATTTGATGCCTACTATGTGATAAAAGTTACGGAAAGGAAAGACACAGTCCGGACAGAGTTAGGAAAGTATCTCTGTGGGCTTGAATAGTTATTATTACCAATTGGTAGTAAGTAGTAAGTTGATAGCAAATAATAAAAACTTAAGTCTTAGCTAATTACAGCTTAATTTGAGACGATACTTATATAAAAAGGCAAACAACCTTTTTGGTATTTCACAATAAAACAAAACACGAATCAAAAAAGTTACTTACGAGTTATCTCCTTACACTTTCCTATGAAGGTACTGACGATATCTTACACCCTCTAAAATGACACACTGACACACACACACACACACACACACACACACACACACATACACTCACGCAAGCACATACACACGCACACACAAACATAACTTTAGTAAGTCATCATCATCAACAACCCATAATGTCCCACTGCTGGGCTCGGGTCTCCTCTCAGGAGAGGGTTAAGGCCATACGTCCCCACGCTGGCCAAGTGCGGGTTGGGGACTGGCAAGAATACGTTGTGGCTACGTAAATCTTGCCGTTGGATGTTTTTAAGCCGCCCGAAGGCCTCCAACTAAGCTTCACGACTGTTATCGTATGATAACAACCGGGACCGACTGCTTAACGTGACCTCCGAATCACAGAGACGCTCATGGTAACATGCCACCAGCGGTCACCCATCCAGGTACTGACCGCGCCATCGTTGCTTAACCTCGATGATTGTTTCTAGTCGCCGAGTGCAACTGGGCTATGAGCGCCTACCTTTTTTACTTTAGTAAGTGTATTATATCAATTGATTTTACATTTAACTGTGCATTTTTTGCATGTCGTAAGTTTACATTACTTGTATGGGCAAGTCATGATCAATGTACCTATGAATGATTAATGATGCTATGTCACTGGAAGGTAGCTGGTACCTAGATCTCAAGTCCTACCTTTTTAGAAACCAGCCGCATTTTAATAATTGTAGCTCAAAATAGTGCGTGCTTGAATAGATAAATAAAATTATAATTAAACTTTATTTAAAACACTTTGTGCTTGCATCCATGAGTAATAAGGAACACAAATGAGGAAAACAACAGAGAAAACCTTTAAAGCAGCTTATGTATCGTGTTAAAACTTAAACTTGCACATAAACTAAATTAGCGTATACAAGTACGACATGTACATATTATTTTATATAGTGCGATAATAAGTGAGTAAGTAATAATAATATAATTTAAGCCTTTGTTGCTTCAGTAATAAAAATGAAATATCGGATAACCTGACTATTCACTATTCTGAAGAG
This sequence comes from Hyphantria cunea, assembly GCA_003709505.1. Classification (NCBI taxonomy): domain Eukaryota; kingdom Metazoa; phylum Arthropoda; class Insecta; order Lepidoptera; family Erebidae; genus Hyphantria; species Hyphantria cunea. The sequence goes on along the minus strand of PKRV01002075.1, from coordinate 658,161 downwards.
GAAAACTATGGGTAATAATATTCAATATCAGTCGCTATTGACTACAAAGGCTCGAAGTAACTAGGGATACTGCCTGCTTGGGTCAACTGCCACAGTCGTCAAGACTACGCGTGACGTCTACAATATGGTGGGAACCATTTTTTATAACATAAAGATCAATGGGTATTAATACTTTATTTATGGAGCCCTAGTCTTGCTGGTTTAGAAATATATTATTTATGGGGTGTGTGGGGGCGAACCACAATCTTTCGCCCCCAGCCAACCTCACCTGCACGCGGTGCACCCTGCTAGATAACAAACGAGGCTCTGGCGACCGACCGATGGCGGTATATCCATCCTAAAAGGCGTAACTAAATACAATAGGCCGGTGATGGGCAGCAGCGTCACCGGTGCAACAAGTTACGCCCTGCGATCACCAACCCGCCTGCCCAGCGTGGTGATTATGGGCTGACCCCCTCCATGAGTAAGCAACAGAAGCCACGGCCCCCAGTTCCCGGTAGTCCCGCTATTCCTGGTCATGGTGGCGACCACGGTTACGGTGGGACAGGGGGTGCTAAGAATCACCGGGTTACGGGAGGCCACCACAAAAGACTGACCCTGGCAACGTACAACGGCCGCACGTTACGGCTAGACTCGCATCTGGTACAACTTGAGGAGGAACTTGGGAAGATTAGGTGGCATATCTTAGGGTTATGTGAAGTCCGAAGAGAGGGGGAGGATACCATAATCCTGGACTCAGGTCACCTGATGTACTTCCGCGAGGGAGACCAACGATCCCAAGGTGGCGTGGGGTTTCTGGTAAACAAGTCGCTTTCTGGCAACGTTGTGGAAATTTCCAGTGTGTCGAACAGGGTAGCGTACCTCATTGTCAAGCTTACCGAGAGGTATAGCCTCAAGGTAATACAAGTGTACGCACCGACCTCGGCTCACTCAGACGATGAGGTGGAGGATATGTTCGATGACATATCGAGGGCCCTCCACTCCACTACTAAAACCCACTACAACGTTGTTATGGGTGACTTCAACGCCAAAGTGGGAGTACAAACTTGCGGCGAATCGGTAATAGGATCCCATGGATTTGGAAACAGGAATCATAGGGGGCAAATGCTCATCAACTTTCTCGAGCGGGAGGGGCTGTTTTTGATGAACTCATTTTTCGAGAAGCGGCCCCAAAGAAAGTGGACGTGGAAAAGCCCGGACGCTATGACAAAAAATGAGATCGATTTCATCATAACGGACAGGAGGCACATATTCAGAGACGTCTCAGTGCTCAATAGGTTTAACACCGGTAGCGATCACCGACTAGTCCGAGGTTCTCTGAATATCAACTTCAAGGCTGAACGTGTCCGCATGATGAAGTCCAGGCTCCGACCAACTCTGCTCCAAGTCGAGATGGGATCTGAAAAATTCCAGTCAAATCTGGAAAACCGATTTGTTGCCATGGAAACCACAAGAGACGTAAACCAGAACCTTGAAAATGTGGTTCGAATCCTCAGGAGTGAAGGTACGAGATTTTGTCAAATGCAGCGTACAGACACGAAGTCGAAGCTTTCAGAAAAGACACTAGGGTTAATGAAGGAAAGACGTGAGAACCCGCCAGTCACTTCATCGGCAAAACGGACTCTAAACCGAGAGATTAGTAAGCGTGTACGACACGACCTCCGATGCTCCAACACTCTTTTGATTGAAAGAGCAATCGAGCAGAATCGGGGGTCAAAAGTGTTTGTGAAATCTCTTGGAAGAAGCCATTTGACGAAGCTGACCACAGTAAGCGGAGAAGTCGTTGCTTCCAAGCTGGCTGTCCTTTCGGAAGTAGAAAGCTTCTATGGCGATTTGTACGCTTCGCATGCATCTCGACCTGATCCCGAAAATGAGGACCCTCGGGCCAAATTAACACGCCACTTCACCGAAGATCTGCCAGAAGTCAGCATTGACGAAATCGAGATGGCTCTTAGACAGCTGAAAAATGGAAAAGCCCCTGGAGAGGATGGCGTTACTACAGAGCTGTTAAAGGCTGGAGGTAAACCCGTATTAAAGGCGCTCCAAAAGCTTTTCAACGCTGTCCTGTTCGAAGGGAGGACTCCAGAGGCGTGGAGTAGGAGTGTGGTCGTCCTGTTCTTCAAAAAGGGAAATAAAACCATGTTGAGGAACTATCGGCCCATTTCCCTCTTGAGCCACGTCTATAAGCTGTTTTCAAGAGTCATCACGAACCGTCTTGCGCGAAGACTCGACGAATACCAGCCACCGGAGCAGGCTGGGTTTCGGAGCGGATATGGCACCATAGACCACATCCACACAGTGCGGCAGATAATACAGAAGACCGAAGAGTATAATCAGCCCCTGTGTCTAGCATTTGTGGACTATGAAAAGGCCTTTGACTCGATTGAGATCTGGTCTGTTCTGGAGTCCCTGCAGCGTTGCCAAGTAGATTGGCGGTACGTCCGAGTGTTGAGATGTCTCTACAAAGCCGCTACTATGTCCGTCCAAGTACAGGATCAGCATACAAGACCCATACCATTGCATCGAGGAGTGAGGCAAGGGGACGTTATATCCCCGAAATTATTCACTAATGCAATGGAGGACCTGTTTAAGACGCTGCACTGGAAAAGGCGCGGTATCAACATCAATGGCGAATACATCTCTCACTTGCGATTTGCAGATGACATCGTCATCATGGCAGAGACGTTGCAGGACCTACAACAGATGCTGAACGACCTGGCTGACTCGTCTGTGCGCATCGGCCTACGGATGAACTTCGACAAGACCAAGGTCATGTTCAATGAACATGTACTGCCGGAACCGGTTGCGGTACACGGTGCCGTTCTCGAAGTTGTTCAAAAATATGTATACCTCGGGCAGGCTTTGCAGTTAGGTAGAAACAGCTTTGAGGACGAGGTGAACAGAAGAATCCAGCTGGGTTGGGCAGCGTTTGGGAAACTTCGTCGGGTCTTCTCATCATCGATCCCACAGTGCCTAAAGACGAAAGTCTTCAATGCGTGCGTCCTACCCGTAATGACTTACGGAGCCGAAACGTGGACACTTACGGTTCGACTGGTCCATAAGTTTAAAGTCGCTCAGCGTGCAATGGAGAGGTATATGCTCGGCGTTTCTCTAAGGGATCGCATTAGAAACGAGGTGATCCGACAAAGAACCAGGGTCATCGACGTAGCCCACAGGATTAGCAAGCTGAAGTGGCAGTGGGCTGGCCACATTTGCCGAAGAACCGATAACCGTTGGGGTAAACGAGTTCTTGAGTGGAGACCGCGTCTCGGCAAACGTAGTGTAGGACGTCCACAAGCCAGGTGGAGCGATGATTTGCGCAAGACGGCTGGCAGGAGCTGGATGCGAGAAGCCATAGATCGAACTAAGTGGCGTGAAATTGGAGAGGCCTATGTCCAGCAGTGGACTGCGATGGGCTGATGATGATGATGATATTTATAGTTAAAAAGTTTCAGTATAAGTATAAGTCATAAAAGTTTATTTGATTATGTAGCAAATATTATAATTATCTAGATTAAGATATGACAAAGTTAAGTTAAAAGTAAAAATATACTCTCAGTAGTAGTACTTAAACATGACTATAGTCAGTGTTCTAATCTAAGTCTTAATCTATTATTTTTTATTTAATAAATAAATAAAAAGAAAGTATATATTTTATTAAATAGCTGGTTCGAAATGATGACTTTACAATGTATTTTCAGGATTTTTTGTGATGTATGTACCTGGCCGATCACGGCTTGTGCAAACTAGTCGATACCTAAGAGTTCAAAGGTCTACAAATTTAAAAAATGACTGTGATAAACTATTTAATCGAAAATCGTCGTTACGATTACGATATGCGAAATTTACATCGACAGACCGTACTCAATGTGTGTAACACAGAGACGTTAAAACATTTGAGTAGATTATATATATTATAACAAATTAAATTTTAAAATAAAATAGACGAATAACGCTATCAACACAATTATAATAGAGGTGTATTACGTACGCAGTACCTGATAGAAAACAAAAATATTAATATTCCTACGCATACATCAGCATTATTGTCTATTGTATTAAGGAGGTACAAACCTCAGGTTATATGTAGGTTCCATCGAAGTGTCTCAACTACAGAATCGATTTATAAAAAAAAACATGTACTTATAAATTTATAATAAAGCAATATAAAATAAGTTATTCGAGACATAATTAAAACAAACCTTGTTATATAAATGTTATTAGATTATTTTATTTTAAAGAATCATTAACATACTTCGCTTGTTTTTCTCATGTTATAAAAATGGGCATATTATCGTTTAGGCCTAAGATCATTTAAGGTTCTATGGGCAGACTAAAGTAATTAACTTACTGTGTTTCTTTGTAAAAATAAGCCATATTTAGTTTCGCATGAGCTTAACTTAATTGGGTTTGGTTTTCAAAGGTCGCACACTCGTTCCATGATTCATAAGTCTGAGAGCAGATTAGTATACCTAATGAGGAAAGCTCTATTAGAATAAAACGACTAACAGCCTGTTAAAATACGCACTTAAATACTCCATAGTTGAGTATGTTAAGTTGAAAACCACGAAGGCTATTTGGATATGAGTTTAAAATTTAACATCAGATACAGTCAGGTTATAATCTTAACATAGACAATTCCTTAATTTTTATGTGGCTTTTGACTGATTGGACTTTATATTAGTAATTCTGAAAAAGTAAACATGAGCCTAAATATTAATTAATAGCTTTAAAATATGTAAATTATTTAATTTTAGATATAATACCCCTTGCTCTCATTCATTCTATGCTGACATATAAACTTTAATTATCTTCATCATCATCTCAGCAGAAATATGTTCACATTTGGACATGGTAGAAAAAGAAATATTATCGAATTTAATTATTATCGAGTACGTGTTACTGCTATAGAGATAAAACTTGTAGAAATTATACCATCCACTTTTCGATAGTAAACTGTTAATTACAGTAGAAATTATGCCAGAATAGTATTACTAGATAAATAATGACAAATATTGTTTGACAAGAAATGTTTCCACACATTCAGATAGAAAATAAGTGGCGCAATAATGGCAGACATGAAAACTATTTAGAATGCGTTCAAGATCTGTAAACGATGTTTATGATATTCCAACAAAACTGCATCAATTATTATCCAATATTTTTAATTTCTTGCACTCTAAAACGAAATGGAACACTTTGGATAACGTGGGTGGCTTTAAAATGTACATTGCGTTATACAGAAGGCTAAACAAACTTCCATTCATTATAAAGTGTTTTTTGTTACATGTAAAGCCACATAAATTCCAAACCAGACGAACTTTTAAACAATGGTCCCCTGTGTGACTCAACTTTCAAGGTTACTTCCATTAAAGCAGTTAGGAATTTTCAGTAATTGACCACCATCGAATTGTCACGTGTAAGTTATATAAATGTTAAATCTAATGAATCTGCTCTTTTAGAATAAAATATAAGTCGATATGGTTGTATTATAGAGACCTATAAGAGGTGGGAAACACGCATAATGGTGTTGAATAAGTTGTTATTCGAGGGCGAGATAAGGTTTTAGATGTTATAATATTACTACAGCTGTCACACAAACGTAATTATAAGTTAAAGTAAAGTCCTAATTATAGAGGATGAGAAAAATCTATTTTTTGTCGTCAGTGCTGAGTGTTGCGGGCTTAAACCCCAAATGAGAAAACACTTTGATCTCCTTGTTCTGATAATAATTTGTGGAGCACCCAGATTCAGGAGTCTGGGTGTTTTTTGTGTCTGTTTCATGTGTAAAGTCCCTCGCGATACAGGATTTATAGCTTATGAAGGTGTTGTCTTTAAAACAATCTGGCAACAATATGCTTACAAAGATACGTTCTTGAAATATAAATTGTAATTGCGATATATTTTTGCTCGAGGATTAGTAATAATTATATTATGTGTCTGCTTAAAGAAATTCAGAATTTTTACGTTTGGTGATTGAATAGTACATTGACAACCACCAGGTCCTTTTACCTGCCAGTTGTTAAAATGTATGGATTTTTGTTTTAACAGTTATGTAATTGTCCCTTGACTTCAGAAAATAAAAATTTTCTAATATTATCCACACTATGGTTTTCTGCCTTAAAAATACGCGGGGTCAGGAATCAGAAGCATCTCCGCTATAGAGTGGGTAGTCTTGCTGAGTTCTTGCATTATCTTCATTCGCAATAAGTATGGTGACCACTACTATTCTTGGAATCTGCTCATGCTTTCCATCAGACAGAGTAGAGTTACTTTGCCAGGCCCATACATAAAAAAAACAGTCATTACTAAAAAGTTAAGTTGAAATTACGCTCTTATTTTTATTATTATCAGTATCTTCTTATCTTCATCGATTCTGAGTTCCTCTGTTAGGGATAAAAAGAACATCCCGTTTATATATACCGCGTAATCCGACATTGTTGTCGCAGATAACGTGATGTGTGCCAATGTGTTGGTACATAACAAACGGTTTGCTAGTGTCGATCAATACTGCTGACTGAATTAGAAACATTGACTCAGTTAAAGGTCACTTACTGGTGTATTGTCAGTCTTATATCATCGTCATCCTCACTGCAGTTATAGATAAGAAAGTAAGATTGTTGTTTTTAATAGTGTAACCATAGTCCAGTTACCCTCGGTGACTAGAAACAATCACAGGTAAGCTAGGACGGCGCGGTCAGTACCTGGTTGGATGACCGCTGGTGGCATGATGCTATGAGCACCTCCGTGAATCGGAGGTCACGATAGTAATCGGTCCCGGTTGCTATCATAGGATAACATTCGTGAAGCTTAGTTGGAGGTCTTTGGGCGGCTTAACAATATCCAACGGTAAGATTACGTAGCCACAATGTTGTCTTATCAGTACCCAACCTGCACTCGACCAGCGTGGGGACGTATGGCTTGACCCTTCTGAGCGGAGACCCGAGCCCAACAGAGGGACATTAAGGGTTATTGTTGTTGTTGTTATATAGTGTAACCTGCACTGCTATAGCGGTTAAAAATCCTAAATACTACTAAACTAGGTTGACATTTTTGTTTGTAATGATACATAATAAAATTAATATCTTTATGGAAAACAATAAACGAATATCAACCGTTTCGTATTCATTATAATAACACAAATCAGTCAAAAGTACTTAAAAGGAAAATTTTCTAACTTGCCCTGGACACATCACAATAATCAGTAAACCCCTTTTCGAGTTTTAGCTTCATAAAACAATTAGTTATTTTGTAATTATAAATTACTGCTATAAATACAAAATAATAAAATATATATTGGAAGACTATGGACTACTGCAGAAAAAAAATGAAAAAAAAGAATGGAAAATAACAGTTAAATATTAGTTGGTTCTTAGTTTAAAAAACAAAGTATGTCTATTCTAAACACGTCGCAACAATGGTAAATTCAAATATTCAAACAGAAACAGATAGGCCCCAATACCTAAAAGCCTATACGGAGACGAATGTAAACATTCGTTAGGGGTACGCATGTGTCATCTTTGACAGACGTGACTTGAAACATGAAATAAGCTATGTGTGCTCCAAAATGAGTAGTTAGATTGTTTGGCATTAGTGGCACGGGTTTCTATATAATGAGACAATTTACTGTAATGAGATTTGTGCATACATATGCTTCAGTATTCATTGCGGAGTAATTTATGTAGTATCTTATTGGCGCATTTAGGCCACATACAAAAATTGAGCGGGAGCGGAGCCGGCGTGGGAGCGAAGTGGAAGTAGAGCCGGCAGCGGCACGCTCAAATATATAGACTAATCTGGGGTGTTCACGTATACAGCGGAGCGGGGAGTTGGCAACGAGCAGCGTACGAGCGTTGCGCATCGGTCCAGCGATTACAATTATAATTAATAAGTAATATAGCAACAAAAATACTATATTACTTATTAAATAAATTTGGAAAATTCACAACATTGTTAAAATAAAATACAAAATCTTTAATCACAGATGATCGTTATTTTATTCCATCCCTATCTGATACCGCTACACTGGCGCGCACCATTACCACGCAGCTTGTCACCCGCTCCCCGTTCTACTGTGTTCGTGGATGCTCCCATATAAGTTTATACATTTAAACGCGCCGCTATCCGCTCCGCTGTTACTCCCGCTCCGCTCTCGCTGAGTTCGTGTACGCGGCCTGATTGGAGAAGTAAAATATCATGAGGAATACATTTAAATAAATTGAAAAAACCAAGTGAATAATTTACATTAATCTCAATGTTAAATATTATCTGCATATTTTTTAAATGTTGGATAAAAAGAAAACAAACGTATTAGTTCTTAAAGATGTATCTTGTGGTAGTAGAATATAAAGAAAGTTTTCAAATTTGTTGTATTTTTATTACGTTTTGTATTTTAGCACGAGGCACATAACAGATATATTTACACGAATGAGAGCTCACAAATCTCAGAGCGTTACAACGGTTCACCTATGCAGAAACTTGTTGCACTCACAATGCAAAATGTAAGTCCGAGGCAGTCCGGAACAGAGGTAACTACTTCCACACAGCATTGCATTTGTAATACTTGAAAATATAGATCTTACCGGAACTTTATTCGCCATGTTTATAATTGATACTGAAATATGACTTCTTTTATTCAAAATGCGAACACTTTAAAGTTTTGAATAAATAGTGTAGTTTAAATATATGTCAATTACATATGAGAGTGAGTTTTATACGTGATTTGTTGCGTAATTCGATGTCTTGTGAAGTACATAATTCTAATGCCCCCAGTGGTCAGTATTATCTTCGGCAGTAATTCAAATAAAGGAACAAATTACCAAATCACAAAATAAAAATTGTACTGTTGAGTTTAGAGATAATATATGTAAAATAAATGAAAATACTCCATACAAAAATCTCTTTGAAATACTTAAAAGTATTTGAATGTATTTTTGGAAAGTAGCTTAATTTTAATATTTGTTATAAGTAAAGTCGGGTTAAAGTAGTATAAAATAATTGTATCTGAGATATGTAAAAAAAACTGATAAAACATTAGGAACTAACCATATTTGCTTTTTCTACAAATGGTGTAAAAACCAAACACTCATCATTACTTGCATAGTAAAAACAGTAATTTATAGATTCCTGATCGAATAAGAGCTTAATATATTGAGTATATGTCTAACCGAGTTTGTTCGGGAGTTTGGTTATAGGTCATTATTTTTAAAAAAGTATCCTAACAGGGTCGATTAATCCTCTCCAAAAGTCCCTGCATACTACATTTATTGAAAATCGTTGAAACCGTTATAATATAATATCTAAATCTCGGTATATAATATATTATAAATATATTATATTGCTCGTTTAAATTTAATACATTAATAATATTATTACAACGTTAACGAAATGAACTATTCGGTATTATTAAATTATATCCATTGGGTACGTAATGCTTCGGACGCAAACAATTTCTAACTTCAACTAGTAAAGTTCCTCGACTTACGGGCTTAAGTTTCAATTCTGTTCTGTCAATTTAAATTGAATAATTTCGATTAAGTGGTAAATTTGAAGAAAATATCTAATATATTGTCATCTAAAGTAAGAAGATGAAGAGGTGGAAGAAATGATGGACTTACTGATTAATGACTTATGTAATTAGATCAATTGACTAACTTTTCTAACTTTTGGGTAAGTACCTTTGGGAATAAGTGTAAGTTAAATAAAGGGGATCATTAATTTTATATTTACTTCTTCGAAGAATTTATCAAAAGGGTTTTCTTACGTATATTTCATATGTCTTTCTTTATCATACTTGTACTTACTATTGTGTAAGCGAAACCTGTATCATCAATCATATGTGTTTGACGTGACTAATTTATTGCTTCGAAAGGATTGATAGACTGGCTTGCATAAGGGGATGTTTGATCTGAAAATGTCATCCACATGTTTTTATGATGAATGATTACTGTCACTGAGTATGAGCTGATTAATAAATATTAGCTCTGCTGTTAACGTTCTTTGAGAATTTACATATCGCGAGACAATGTATTTCTTAAAACCAGTTTTATTTGCTATTAAATCAGGCCGGGAGTTTTATTACAATGGGATGGAATTGAAAACGCAAGAGTAACCATGAAGTTGTAGAATGTGATAATAATTTGTTAATAGGCATCTAACTCGTACAATATTTGTATATCGCGTAGTGAAAAACAACAGTTGTAATTGCTAACTTTACAGTCAATGTACATGATATTTATATTCAATAAAAGAATGAGTTTGAAGAAGATGAAATTGACCTAACTATCAAAGAAGACTGTCACTCGATTATTGTCGCAGCGGAGCTTGAGTCTCACTGCTGATGACTACGTCAATTTAGAAAATTGCAAGAAGTTGGAAGAATTAACTGGTTTTTTATTATAATTTTTTTATCTCGGCCTATAAGATAGTAGGCACTGTAATGCACAAGGATAAAAGAAGATTATAAATATCTTTGAACACAAATACTAAGAATAACTTTGTATCATCTGCATATTTTTACAACGATAAACCTATTGCTGTAATCCCACGGGTAGCTGTTGAACGAGGCTAAGTTTCGAGTTAAAGTCGGGTACTGCCAAGTGGGGGCCCTGATATGACCTCCTTGGGGAAATACCCATGTTAAATTCTGGATCGACACGACTGCTTAAAGTAAATGCAATTACCATTATTGGTTGGTTAGAAGTAACAGATAGTGTTAAGTCCATCAGCACTAAAGTATTTTTTTAAACTACAAAAGAATTATATAGACTTCTGTTAAAACAAATATCCATTGCGCTATTTATAATATTTGGATCACAATGAAAATTTACCAATTATTTATTTACCAATTTAATTTTTATTTAAGACACACTTTGTAACTCTGAACATTGAAAGTGACGATGTCGGATCACGTAAATGCGATTCGCTGTTAATCATTAAATCCACTTAGTTGATAAAATATGCAAAACCATTTGAGTATTTGAATTTAAAATACCTTTTACTTGATTAAGCTTTGTAGTTGATTTTATAGAACTGGGTTGGGTGCAATTTAATTTCTAGAAATAACGTATTTAAGAAATTATACCATCTTAGAAGTTATTTTTCTAATGTACTGCTGAGAATTGGATTAAGTAATTCAAATACTATATAATGTAGATAGAAAAATTAATTTTATGAACGTAATTTAACTTCTTTCGTACTTTTTTTTGTTTGTTTTATATTAGTAAAGTCAAGATAAATTTTAAATAAAGTAATTTAGAGCACGCGTTATGAAGCTTGGATATAGGCGTAGTTAATTGTTTTAAATAACAAGTGTTAAAATTCTAAATTTTTAATAATATAAAACATGTGACGTCAATATTAAGAGTCGTTATATTTTAATACAAAACTTTACATGCCAATTAATGCAATTATTACTTTTAGCTCGTACTTTTTACATAACGCTAAAGAAGTTTGTACCTATTTTTACGAAAATTATGCGAATAGAGAGAGACGCATGAAATTTAGCACAATTAAAAGTATGTAGAGAAGAAATGCAGAAAGCTAAAAAGAAATATGGTCAAATTTCAACCACTAGACGACTACTATTCTGTGATAAAATGCTGGTCGTTTGACGATGAATACGATGGCATACTGATAATAGTAAACATCTTATAATGTATAAATAGAATACGTAATCATAATAATTTATTAAAAGAACCCTAAGATACGATATTCTTAATACTTACTTATCAATAATGCTTATCGTTCATTGAACGTGCTCCGTATAATTCAACGATAGATACACCTTATTAAGAGCATAAGATTGGAATTTTCCATAACGCTCTGAGCCAAGTGAATCGTTTTTAATGTTTGAATAAGCTTCAATATTTTCTATAGACTATTATACATCTTTAGAAAGATATTCTCTTCTTTTAGGAGTATTTACGTTTAGGAGTATTTGTTAACAGTCTCCTGGATTTATAGATTTATTTGGTTTCAAATGCGGTATATTAGTATTTTTGATTTTTAAGATTCATATATCATAAAGTTGATCTAGTCTAGTCTAGCTTTCATCAACATTTTTTAGTAGTTCAGTATTGGGTATAGGCCACTCTTCCAGGTTTGATTGATTTTGACCTACAATATGCTATGCTATTTTAATGGGTTGATTTGTTTGTTACACGTTGTCCTTGTCATGCAGTGTTCTCATCTTCCGTAGTTTGCTTCTGCTTCCAGTTTTATTCGAGACGGTACAGGATCTTACCTGGATAGCGACGATATCTTTATTTATGTTTCAGAAGTTTTTATACAATAGTGACAGTAAATATATCCTATTTTTCGTACCCATCTTTTTATCGTCGAGGGCCAGTGATGTAATGATTCTACATAGTGCTAATGTATGAGATATAAGAATGAAATAAAAAGTAAATATCACCGATCGAACAGTGTATCGTAATCTATAGTATTTCTAACCAGCAGTAAACGTTAACAGGCAAGTATGCCATCGTTCGAAATTCAGACTTGACTAAAGCCCTTTTTGTTGTATGGAAAACCATATCTTTTTTTTATCAAATTCTGTAAAATGGGCAGAAAACTCCTCGTTATGTTGAGTTGGGTTATAACTATAATATTTACGAGGTGTCTTGCCAGAGTACCCTTCTACCTACACAATCTACCGAAGTAATGTTGGTTAAAACTATTTCCATTATATTCAACCCACGGTACATGCTATGATAACGGTAGGTACATGGTACATATAATATTAATATATACAGAAGAGCAATCAAGATAATTGATATTCAAATTAGTTAATAGGCTCTTGGTATTAAGTACCTATGAATTAGTGAACAAGATGGTTAAAACTAATTATCTGAAAGTTTGTTGTTGTATGACAGACAATCTGTAAACGGATAAAGTTTAAGCCTATCTTGTGAAGATAAAGTCTATTTACCCTTTAAACTTACAGGTGTCTTAAAACGTTTAAATGACTTTCTATAAATTATAAGAAACCCATTGTTGGAAGGATGGCAATTTCTTTTAAAACTGTAAATGTAATTTTAAGTTTGTAGAAACACCTCATGTGTTGTTGTGTGTCGAGGCCTAAAAATAAGGTGGTATGTGAGAATTGAACTGACTACAACTACTGACAGCTGTGCAAGAGGTCTCGGGTTCGATACCTGAGTCGGACTAAATGTTTGTATGCTCTGCAAATATTTGTTTCGGAGTTTGGGTGTATACTATGTATAATATGTATGTATTTACAAAAAAAGTATATAAGTATTAATATCTGTTATCTAGTACCCATAGTAAAAGCTCTGCTTAGTTTGGGACTAGATGGCGTTGTGTGTTAAAATGTCTGTCTGAACATAGTATTGCATATCAGATCGCGTAATAGGTCTGATCTTGACCCAGATGGCTCTCAAGTTGGTTTAAATCGTATTTTGCTTTTTTCTGATTTATCTATATTTATCTGTATATATTACACTACTTTATTCCCGCGGCTCCACCCGCGTATATGTCGGTTATTGTGGCAAATACAAAGTAGCCTATGTATTATTCTGATGTATCAGCTATATTACTGTAAAGTTTCATTCAAATCCGTTGAGTAGTTTTTATGTGAAAGAGTAACAAACATCCATCCATACAAACTTTCGCGTTTATAATATTAGTAGGATTTATTCGACGAAAATGATCTGATCTATTGATTTTTTTTTTCAAAAATATGGTTGAAGAGGAGATAGGTTTTTTTTATATTTTAGCAGTCTGGCCTATATTTATATATTACATTAGTCACATATAATGACACTATAATGGCACGTTGAAATAGAAAGCGAATTTGGTATTTATTATTATTATTTACGTACTATGAATAGGTATTATAAATAATAATAAATAAATAATAATATAAAAATAATAATAATAATATAATTAATTAATATATATCAGAAAAATATTGAAAAAAATGCGGGGCAATATTTAGTTTTTTTCTTTATGATTTATTTAACTGTTACTGTCTGAAAGTAGATCATCTTGACTTCAAAATCATGAAGAAAAGAACAGTTCCTTTTTTAAAATGTCCTTAATGACTCATACAACACCTATCTATAAATTCAAATGAGATAATCATCGAGACAACCTTGCATTGAAGAATAGATTCATTATACCGTTATGACTTTGTAAGGCAGTGATAAGATAATCGATGATGGTGGGGGAGTCCTAACGTTCTGTTCGGGTTTGCGTCTAACACTTCCCTTTTAAAATCATTAGTATATCTGATAGTTCGGTAAAAGGACTTGACAGTAATATAAAATAAATTGTAATACGTAAGAACAGTTTATTAATATTGTCAAGTAATTTCAGTTCGCTTGTAACGTAGTAATATTGTATAAAAGCGTCAAATTTAATGTCGACACCTGCAGATGGCATGCCGACTCTAGTTGACGTTTCCTACTCATTCGGCTAGAATTAATTCTGCCAGAATTAAATTCGGAGTACACCTTCACCACTCTGTAAGTAACAGTTTGTTCTTATTACGTACCCACAATGGGTATAACATCGTCTCAGTCGGAATTAATCCAGCCTCTATTGTTGTGAACTTCCATTTTGTTCCTCTAATGTCTGGCTTCGACAAATTTACTCTGAAATACTTCGGTTCCTTACGAGTGGATTGGTCTTTATGTGTAATGAGGCTTTCGGTTACATTTTTGGTTGGAGACGCGTAAACTTCATCTTTTGAAAAGAAGGCAATTTTTATTTTTAATAAAAATAAAGTTTTAATTGAAAGCATTCTTTGAATTCAATGTTGCTCTAATTGAAATTTTGATACTTGATATTTTGAAAACCCTATAATAACCGTCGCAATCATAAAACCTTGATAACATCAATACATATCAAAATATGTATAATAACCGTTTTTGATGTCCATCCTTAGATTTGTGATGAAATTTTCTATTTGCATTTTAGAACAGGACTAGAAGGTTGGGAAATCTTCCACGTTACTACTACATTATACTGAAAACAATCAAATAGGGAAAGAAAACCGGATAAGGTAGTAACCCTCTTTGGTTTTCTTTAACGGGCTTCGATGGTCAAAGGTGCTTAAGTTTATCAAGGCCTAGATGAAGTCATATTATATTTACATGTATGACTCTCGCATTCACTGTTGATGAAAGTCAAGAGGACGACAAAGAGAGTCAATAGTCGTAATTCTATTGTTGTTTTCATTAAACTAAAATTTGTTGTTGGACTATATGCTTTAATCTCATCTGTTTACAGGCCATTTTTGGATATCTCTTATCTCAGCTTACCCTATATTTAGTTGTTTAGTTGGTGTTGCCAACTAAAAATTAATCAGAAGTACACGCTTGCTTATTAGTAAAAAAACTAAATTAACTCTAAATATAAAAATTATAAGTAATAATTATGTATGTAATTTTAGTCAGAACGGCATCTGATTTAGACGACGCCTAAGTCAAGTGCGACCTGTCGAGTTTTACTTCACATGTTATACGCTTTATCACTTTATCTCTGCATCGCTCAATCGGTCGACTGGCAGAGAATGCCTTAGGCATTAAGTCCGCCGATGCATGTAATTGTGCATAAAGTAATAAATAAAAAAAAATATATACGTTTTAAACGATTAACACAAGAATAGCAAAGGAAAAATTACGACCTAAGTTAAGTAATTTTAGTAGTGTCAAAATAAATCATTCTTTTTTAAGTAATAAACAAGTGTGTGTCTCTGATTCACGTTTATTTTGTAGTGAACAAAATATAGTGACAGCTGAGATGTGAAATATCAAAAAATAGACTCTAAGGAGATAAGAAGAAAGTATATGATCCAACAACAAATTTTAGTGAATTTTAGTGTAGTGATAACCACAACAGAATTACCATTATTATCATTTTATGGGTCTGGTGGAGATAAGATTCTTTTTTGTCCCATGTATTTCGTTCTTCTAGGAAGTCGAACGCGAATCGATTGTATCAAGTAAAAATGAAACTATGAATGAATAGTATCAATTTGAGGATTGTAATAATTCTGTAACATTACACTGTAAAGGTTGACGCGGCCTTCCGAGCGTTAGCGTTTTAATATGAATGAGTGTTTAAAAAGCTTTTGGCCAACATTCGTAAAAACATTCAAAGGCTCTTAAAGTGAGTCAAGACATTTCTTAATTATTGAAATTGAAGGAGTAAAGGTTGTAAAATATTTATTTTCACATTATTTCATTCCGTATTAAGCCTTTTAAAAATTAATTAATAATGTGCCTAATTTTTATTAATTTATAAATTATATTCTTATCCAAACAAATATTTAGTTTTAGAATGTGATTTTTTTTACAAAATACTTATAAGTCAAAAATCAATAATTGAAATATGTGAATTTGTATAACTGTAAGAATCAAGTGTGAGTTCAACATAAATTTTACATGGAGCTAATTTTTTCATTTACCAATACTTAACACTTTAGTTGCTAGTTATTATAAAGATGAATTTGAAATTCAATTTAAGATTGGATTGGTATTTAAACAGGCACGTCAATGATAGTTTGTGATCACCTTTTTATAATCATCATTTCAGCTGAAGAACGTCCATTGCTGGATATAGGGTTATATCTTATTCGACTATAATATTCAATAAAAGGGAAATTATATTTCATCCGATTAAATTGATATACGATGTTGATAGACTTGCCACTCAATTCCAAACATTGGGAAGAGTTGAAAATGTCTACGCCTTTCGTAGGACGCAACAGTTTTTACATTTTAACTGACAAGTAAATCTCAAATCATTATTTCCATTAATAATTACTGAAATAAAGGTCGTATCTATTCTATAACAAGAAACTCCATTTGTCCGAGTTCATTATTTGTTTTCTTCTCGCTTTTATAAACATTCAAGGTCGAAGTCAAATCGAGACGTTATTAAATTAAGAACGAACCGGGGGACGATCAATCGTGTCTCAAGAGATTATAAAACCGAGAAGAAGCTAATTAATGAAGTGTAGTTGCCTTTCTAATAGAGACTACTAAAAAAGCTTTTTAGATCATTTTAAATGAACACAATTGGTTCTTCTACTGTGTTTGACTCATAGTGTTTGCAGGTATGGGTGGTTGAAACACCTACGGAATAAAGGCTTATTTTATTTTAATCAACTTATTTATTTTAACGAACAAAAGTATACAAAATTTTAAATATAATACGTACTACTACGTAAAAAAACGTACAAACGTGCATCAATTAAACATTAATTATTACATACAAGTAAAATTTTGTTTTAAACCAATTAGATTTTAGATTCTATTGGCGTGTTCAAATATGTAAACGATGTAAGTATATTTCTTCGTTTCATAATAAGATACTTTAAAAGTAACATGATTGTTTTACTCCAGTAAAATATTCCCGGGTGAAACTTTGTAGCGCCATCCGTAAATATTTTTACCACCAGAGAGAATGTTACACATACAAATTTTGAAATGCAAACAGTTGGGAAAAACGTATGAAAATGAGCTCACGTAATATCTGAGTATGTTATGTGTCTTGAACTTGGATACAACTACATATATATCTTGCAAATAATAAAAAGTTTTTTCTCTCTGATTTTCTAGTGGTTTATTTCAACTTGGCGAAAATTAATCATATTTTTTTATTTGGTTTTATCATAAATATACGTGTTTTTAATTTTGACATAAAATTACCTTAAATTTATTACTGGATCTTATACTTATATCTTATTTTCTTATTGACTATTTTTCGATATCTCACACGTTAGTTTTCACTATATTTAGTTCAGTATCTATGAGTAGTTATGAGTTAAAAAATTAAACTAAACTTTTAATGTAAAAGTTATAAGTAATAATTACGTAAGTTATTTAATCGGCATGTTATATTGGGCGACGTCAAAATTTTGTGCGACATGTCAAGTTTTACGTCACACATTATAAATGACCAACACAAGATAAGTAATAGAACAATTATGGTCTCTGTTGAGTAGTTTCACTAACTTTGGTTATGGCAAAGTAATTTTGGCTTATTCAAATAATAAACAAACATGTGTCTCTGATTAACGTGGTACCGAACTGAACACAGTGGCAGGTATTTGAGATATAAAAATGGACTATAAGCAGTTGAAAATAAAGTAAAAAACTCAACAACAAATTTTAGTGAATTTTAGTTTAGTGAGGTCAACAACAGAATTAGCATCAGTAACGTTTAATCAGAGCTGTAAAGAGTATCGTCAATTTGCTTGTAGAATATTGAATTGCGAACTATTTTTACATCCATAGTGCATGATATTCCTATTTAAATTATTTAAAGTCTAGCATTTTCTATTTGACACATTCATGACTTCATAATTAGAAAAGGTTCGTGTCTAAATAAGTGTCAGTAGCTTTGCGAATAGTGGTAATAAATATTAAATTAATTTAGAGCTGTGACATAGAAGTCGACATATTATTAAAACCTATTTATAATTGTTAACTACATTTCTCCTGGCATAGCGAAGCATGGTAAGCGCTATACTATGAAAGAAAAAGAAGACTGAATGAAAACTAGATAAAATCAATAAAATAGAATTGTATTTCTAATATTTAAAACAATACAAAAATGACATAAATCTCTTCCTAGCCGAGATGTCGAGGATACGCGTTTCATAACATATAGTTATATATTTTTGTGTTTACAGTTGCCATGTAACGGAAATAAAAAATAATAACTGCTTATATGTCTTGTTATATAAAATGTTTACAATTTTTCTCTGTGTACGCTTGTCAAGAAAAAGCCTTTTCCAATACCTCTTTCGTATAAATTTTCGCACTCTCGAACTATCTTACTTTTGAAATTCACATAAAGCTCAGTTAGACGACATGATTCTTTTGCGGTTACAATGCTGGGTTTTGTGGTTAAATAATTCGAAACACGAAAATTCTCATTAATCACGTTATCACGTGTAAACCATGCGGGGCTACGTGAACATCTAACATGAGTAGCCATGGACAAGGTAAAAGTTTCCGGTCTACCTTTTATGCACAGTCACTTACTTTATGTACACAAGCTTTGATATAGTAAATATCATCGAATGCTCATTCTACCTAAAAGTGAATAGATCTAATTTATTGATTTAGATTAATTATGACCTAATAATATATACTTTATAGATATTAAAAAATGTATGTTTTAAGGTGCACAAGTTTTTGACGAATCTTTAATTAAATAAATAACA
The DNA here is from genome assembly GCA_003709505.1 of Hyphantria cunea. NCBI lineage: Eukaryota > Metazoa > Arthropoda > Insecta > Lepidoptera > Erebidae > Hyphantria > Hyphantria cunea. The sequence goes on along the minus strand of PKRV01002075.1, from coordinate 638,957 downwards.
CGATTATATAATTTTGGAATATTCAAAGACAGCTTGTATCAAATATATACCTGTAAAGTTCAACAGATTTTCTTCAACTTAGTTGTTGGCTGTACTATCAGCACCTCCAAAGTAATGTAGGCAGTTCAAACTTTAGCTTTCATTACAATAACATACGTGTAGCGTTATGCCGTAACCCTACATTGTTCGTAAGTTATCATAACATTGTACAAACTCGAACAGTGAAAGCAATTTGTCTGTTACATGAATGTTTCTCATGTTGACAAGGACCGCAACTTGTATTTCACATTCAAACTGAAATGAGCTTCTATATTTGCGTAGCCTTCATTTATATAAATGATATGTGATAAAATATGAAAGCTGAAATTATTTAACTGTTCCATATACAGAGTTTAAGTCTTAGTCTGTTTAGTAAAATATATTAAAAGCCGTTTCGTTGTAAAATCACAAATGAGAGGTTTAGAACATTAACAAGTATAAAACGATCTATACTCGTACTCCATACTGGTGTAAAGTTAAACACATTTATAGTTTTTGATTTACAACAAGAATCATGGGCCTAGTGGTCTAGAGTTTGACAATCCTGTTTGTTAAACTAGAAATCATGGGTTGGATTCCTCTCCCAGATAAATATGCCAGAAGTAAGATAACTTTCCCTATTTTAGTCTAATTTACCTAAAATATTTAGGCTGAGTAGGCTGGAGCTTAGGGCGGCGGATTTTAGGGGGTGCCAAAATTAAATGTCGAAATGAAAACATCGTACTCACAAGTTGGATATCTAATATCCGTATTAGGTCATAATAATGATGTCTATATTGATCAATATAAAAAAGCAAACTTTTTTAAACTTTGAATTACTTTATTAAACAATTATATAATATGTATGATTTAATGTTTATTTATTTACTTAGCTTAGACACAAATGTCGCTTTATGTCGCTTATGTTTAACTGAAACCATTCGAAATGCGAGCGCGGGTGGAGACTCTCAAATCTCGAATGATGGGCAACATTTAGATTTAGATAGAAACCATCATCATCACTCTAGCGTAACTCCCGGTGGCTTCCAAAGCTAACACTTTTTGAGCCTGGGGTCTGCTTGCCTGCTATATCTTCTCGACTTCGCCCGGTCTTTGACATCTCTGTTGTGAAACCATTGGCATGCATATCACCCTTCTATCGGAGCCTGATTGAGGGGCATGGTTAGACATTTATTTCCCGCGTAGGAAGGCGGTTGCAAAACGTACCCACACCAACGCAAATTACTCTCCAGTATTTTGTTTACAATATCACGGATACGAAGGCTGCCGCGAATGCGGGAATTTCTCACATGCTATTTTCGCATGATTCCGCGCATCCATTGCAACATGTTCATCTCCCCGATACGCAGCACTTGTTTATGTCGTTCCACCACTGGCCACGCTTCACATAAGACGATATAAGACGACAGGCCTGATGACAGTTTTATAGACCTGTCCCTTCCACTTAACGAGCATTTTGGGGTCACAAATGACACCTGTAAACTCACGCCATATGGCCCAAGCAAGGTAGCAATATGTGCCTTGACGTCGCAATCAATGTTACTGGACTCGCGAAATATAGATCCCAAGAATTTGTCCTGGTCCGTGTGCTCGACTACTAAATCACCAATGCGGATGGGTGAGGGATATATAGTTAAACGCCATGTACTCGATCTTCACCACATTAAGCTTCAGACCACCGTTCTCAAGTGCCTCTTTTTACTCCTTCCCACGTCGCACCTATTGGTATTCGCCAGCACGACATCATCAGCGTACATGAGCAAACATGGGTGCTGCTCATGTGAGTCTCAAATGCTGTCTGACAAAACGTCTAATATCACGCTAAACAGAAATGGACTAAGGTCGGATCCTTGGTGAACCCCAACAGTGATAGGAAAGAGTGGCACCAACAGTGGTTTGAACCATGGAATCAGGATCGGGCCAGGTTCTGCACACGGCTCAGACAAACGATAAACGTAGGCCTGGGCGTAACGACGTTAGTTACCCCGGCAGAAGCAGGCCATAATAAATCTGAAGTGTCAGGAAGCAGATATTTTGGTCACCATACACAAGAATACCATCATCAAATCGTAGATAACTCGAAATCTGTTGGGGCACCAGGAATTTTCTTTGTAGATTATATCTAATCTGCCCCATTTCGATATAACCACGTCATTTATCGTCCGGTGGAGAGTATCTAAGGGTATTTCCACGCGTAAAACAGGCAGCTGAATTGTGATGAGTAACATCATCTATATTCTTTCCAACTATTCCAGTCAAGGCAGCCATTCTCCTTTATAATTTTGTACTCAAAGTTGATCGAGATTCTCTAAAAGAGGTAACTGACGAACGTAGCTTTTGTTAGTATGTGCGATAAGGCCGATAAGAATGGTTAATTTACAATCGAAACTCCTATCCTCATGTATGGTTTTTCAGGTAACCCAGATGGAATGATGGCTTTAGGCGGGTTTCTTGTGTAACTGCAGGCGTTAGTGGGAGCGGCAAAAATTTACTTGACTACTGGTGGCAAAAATGTAAATCTGCCACTGCCATCTATAGCTGCATGCTCTACCTAGTTCGGGATCAGACAGTTGTCTATAAAATGTGTAAGCTTATTATTCTTTATGTAGCAATTTTTGTGAAAGTGGTCAACTACTTACTTACTCTTTGAAAATATCCAAGCAAAAGTTTAATATTAATTCATCATCATCATCGGCATTAATTTAATATGGTTAATATTCTAGCCAAATTAAAAGAAAAACAATTGAAAAAGTGCTTTTAGTACACCCAAAATTCCAATTAGATTCTAGTTTCCGTTTATAAAAATGTTATAAAATATTTCTATCAAATATTGAAGTTCAAACAACGCAATCGTTCTGGAATTTCGCTTAAACCGTCTTGTAAACTTGAATATATTACACATTTCCTCTTAACTTTCGCAAGAAGAGGCAAAATGGTTTGTCCAATGAATGAAATGCATTTTAACCCTCTTGCGTAGTATATGAGCCTTGAATAAGCCTCATCTCTACTTAATTGACTGACTAATGCTTTGAGGTCTAGTACTCAAAGTGGTTGAGTCATACTCACTTGCTTTGACATGCTCTTTGCAAAATACTGATGAAACTAAAGAGAATTTCAACGCGTAATATTGTGTATTTTGTACCTTTGTACTGTTCGTGGAATAGAATAAATATCAAATATATCACAGCACATTGTTTTATATTCGACAATACATCACATAAAACAATGGTTCACAGTGATATATTACAAAATGTAAAGGTTATCGTTTACGTACGAAAGATACTGTCACAATATGACTTTTATGCTCACCAAAATATTTAGGTACTCTTCTGAGGAACGGGGGTATCAGACCCTAACTTCCAAATTCTGGGATGTTATTAAGTATTTTTAAAATTAGAAAAACTAAAAACTCGTTTGGCCTGACTCAGGATTCGAACCCGAGACCTGTTGATCGTCAGTCGCATTCGTCGACCGCTAGACCAACAAAGCAGTATATAAATATACATATATACGTAGTTGGAAAAGGGATAGTAAATTAGATTTTCTGTTTCCACGCAAAATTAACGTTGTTGAATTAGGCTTCGCTGGAATAAGGGTTTGATAGATTTGTTTTTGTATGAAACTGACAGCTTGTAATGATGGACAGAGGCTTAGTATGGTTTTCTTATTATCTAGTTTGGGTGAAGAAGACATCACTAATTTTATTACGTCTGAATATTTGGGTACCAGATTTCAAAATTACAAGTGCTGTGCTGGAAGCATATTAAATTTCTAACCTTAATTTAGTTTTATTACTTGTTTTTTTATTAAAAACAAATAAGTAATGTACTACATATCAATTATTTGTGACCGCAGCCGAAGCAACAGATGTAAGTAAATGTATATGTTATTTTTGGTCTTTGTACAATTATTATTCCTTAAATTGTGTAATTAAAAAAATATGAACCACGCCAATTATTAAAATGAAGCAAACAATTTTTTTGATACTTTGTATATTTTGCCTTGGCCTTGTGTTGAAATAAGCCATTTTAACACATTTATATATTATATTTAAAGTAACTAAAAAAGAGAAAAAATTTGGATAAATTTGTGTGTCAAGAATTATTGCATAGCGAAAATTTGCAAGCGGACGTAACGTAATAAATTTCATGGTTCCATAATTCTGTGGCATGATTTACAACGTGATTTTCAGCGACACGGAACGTTTTTGTACAATATGCCAATTAAAACTCAGCCTGTAGGTTCATTATTTAAAAGGAAGCCGTTGATGAAGACAATTGTGATGTTTATTAATTTTATCCAGAACATTTTAAACTCGTATTCTATTGATACTTCCTTTCAATAAATATAAACATGTACATCAAAGTTTGTATAAGGAAGTCTGTTTTATTATTACTAGAAAAAATATTAAACTAAAACTTACAGAACAAACATGGTGACCTATTTAAGAAAATAGAAATGATAACTCATTTTGCGCTGGCTTCGGGTCGTAGAAACATTGCCGCAAGAATGTCAGAAGTAAGAAAAATAATTTACGTGCGTGTTTTCTGAGACGTCAAGATTCCCCAGGCACTTCTATCTTCTTCTATGTAAATAAATATTTATGCAAACACTGCACAAGTCATCAAATGGAACGAACCGAAAGTTTACAAAGCTTCGCAAATGAATCCGGAGCGAAGAATAGTTTCAAAGGAATATTTTGCTTTGTTCCGTTTGCTATTTCCAATATTTTCTATCGTTCGCTTAAAGTTTAATGGCTTGTGTGGGAGATCGATTGCAATGTCAATATAGTTTTATTTCTATACAAAATTTTCAGTTCATTTACTTCGAACTGTAGTCTAAAGCATAAAAAGAAAGTAAGTAACGTGTATGGGTAAGTTTGCATCGTTGATATGATCGCATTGTTACTTTAAAATGGCACGTACTTAATCGATCGTAAAAGCAAATCTGTAAGTATTACGGTTATTCTTTCCTCGAGATATTATGCGAGTATGCAGTAAATTTTTGTCTCTTTGGTCTAGCGATTGATGTATGCGATTGCCAATCATGAGGTCTCGGTCTCGGGTTCGAATCCCAGGTCGGTCTAAAAAGTGTTATTGTGTTTTTCTGATTATAAAATAATTAATAACAGCTCGGAGTTTGGAAGTTAGAGTTTGAACCCCCGTGCCTCGGAGAGCACTTTAAGCAGTTGGTCCTGTGCCTGATCTCTACCCGGGCGTGTCAGTTAACCGTCTCATGGGATTTTGAGAAACCTATGTTTGCGCACACTCTAGCGCACTATAATATCTCCTGCGTAGCTGGCTGGTCTCCGTTGAATCTGGCCGCTGTAGCTGACATCGGCAAGGAGAACATCATCATCAATTATTTCACGTTTTTGTGCATCAATTATTTGTAGCAATATAGTTTATACTAACTACACACAACATCGTTTACGCCTCCTAATGCCAGTAGAGCTTAAAAAATTCCCTCGTTTTTGTAACATTCTTCATTGTTGCTCCGCTCCTATTGATTGTAGCGTGATGATATATGTGCTATAGCCTTCCTCGATAATTGGGCTATCTCATACTGAAAGAATTGCAAACAAACTCTTCAGCTTTACATATTACTATAGATTTAAGCTCCCAATAAAATTGTGGAAAGTCAACATTTATTCCTCAAATACTAAACAGTTTCTTCTTAGGCCCCTACTTTAAGTACTACATAATATGATTTCAAGACAATATATGGTGTTAATTAAGAAATAATTGGTTGTTATTTCATTCATCGTTATTATTTTAACATTTTAATTACGTACGTATTTCGCTGGTTATGCTATGAGCGTAACAGAAACAGCGTTATAACTATTAGCACGTTTAATTTTATTACCAGTATAAAATGATAAACCTTGTTAAACCTAAATACATTACTCTGGTTACCAAAAAAGTCACAATTTGACTACGCGAGTATTAGGATACGGGTGATACGAGTAAAAAACACGAATTCATCTGTTTTCTTCCGTGAAAAAGGTTTCCCAAAGGAAATTACAATAACTGGACCGCAATAGGCCAGTTTATAATAAAAGGTTGTAAATAGCTGTGAAAATTTTAATGCATAAATTACTTCTTAATAGAATTGCTCAGGTTTATATCTAACTAGTTCTTATACAGACTGTTAGGGAGCGCTATGAAGACATTAATAAAAATAACAATATAGAAATATTAAACAAGTAGTTATCCAAATGTGCAGTGTATATAGTAGAATGGAAAGACAATTTAATAATATTTTATTTCAAGAGATATATGCCCCTTATATTGGAGAAATAAATTTAAATTTGAAATTTGAGAGGCCTATGTCCAGCAGTAGACTGCGATAGGCTGATGATGATGATAATGATTGGGATTATGGAAAACTACAGTAATTCTAGGAAGTTTATTTAAAAATGCAAATTTTCATTTTAATAATACAACGTAAAAAAATAAACATTAAAACTACGAGCCGATTAATAAAAGACAAAATTTAGTGAAATTTATTGCGTATCATCTAAGAAAATTATTACTATCCCGTGGTGGCTATTTGTTATTAATTTTGCAATTTTCACTCTTTCACATCTTTGTGATCCTCATCTTGGAGAAGAATCATACTCTCACTTTCAGTGGGTGCGTTGAAGAGAGGTAGATTTTCCACTTCACCTGCAAAATTGTGTTGGAACTTTGTGACAAAAATGTTATAGCTTATCTCTAAACTATATGCCATAACTCTTTGGTAACAAAGTTCATGCAAAATCTTGTAAGGTAACATAAGAAATATATCATTTATAATATCAGATGATACGTAACAAGACAATCTCTTGTTTTTGAACATCACCGGAGCCCAAATGTACTTGAATCTCTTAAATTGCAGGTATCTATGTTTAATGTATAGGCGGTGGTAGATACTTACTATCAGGTGACCTGTCTGCTCGTAAACCCCTCTATATCATCAATTAAATATATAGAAATGAATTAGTGGTTCATATTTAAACTAGTTTTTGGCCGCCTGCGCTGTCGATTATCGCGTTGAAGAGTAGCCTTAAGGATCGAAGTATCTTCAGGCCAAAATTTCATGGAAATCAATGGAACGGCTTTACCATAAAAGCGTAATTGATAGACAGACTTAGATACTTTAGAATTCATAATACTAGTATGGATTGCTGTGTTTTTGGCTGGTTTATAGGTATGCTCTCACTGTTAACTGATTTTAGATTGATGTTAATAGCTACAAATGTAATAAAAATATTTTTACCAATTCTGACGATAAAGTTAACTTGCTCATCTTCATCTAACATTGAAAATACATTTTCAACAGGAATGTACACGTTCTGTGTGTGCTCCAAGAAATCTGCATCTTTCTCACACTTGCATGGGCGTCTGTAATAATGCGAAAGTCTCAATCAGACAGAATAAACGTTAGAGAATGAAAATGCTACAGTCCAGTTTTTCATCAGACGATATGCACGTGATATCTTTGAAGCAACGCGAATTTGGGACAGAAGTGGTATTTCTACTGTACGCACGTAACATATTCCAAATACCTGTCATGTGCATCATACCAGATTACTTGTTGCACAGGATAGAAGTTTAAAAGTAGGAGAGCGGAGTCTACTGATTAGAAAACACCATTACTAAATAGGTTTACTGAGTCCCACATCACAGAAACAGGTTGGCAACCAGGAAAAGTATTGTTTCTTCTTCTTTTCACTCGTATCACTTTTGGTAGTGCAATTGCTTAAATGCTTTGATTACCAATTAATAATCATAATTTCTTTTTCAAATTTTTTAAAATTAATTTTGTTTGTATGTGTGTCTTTATTCAAATTTCTAGTGTATTAAAAAAATTAAAATAAATGTAAAATAATTGTTTACATCACATTCCCCGACTTCTAGTACCCGAGACGGCGCGCGGTCTTAATTGGTTCGAGCTCGACATAGTCATCAGTTGCTGGTATACGGGGGTATTAAAGTTACATAATCTGCAATATTGTGTGCCATTTTTACCATTCGTGAAGTAAAATATATTTACAATACGATCTGCTTTGGTTAATACACACACTCATATCTCCGTATAAAAATAGCTAGCTACAGATACTTATGGGATAACGAGACCCTTTATTGAAGCTAAATAAAAAATATCATCGTAAAATGGAAGATTCATTAACCAATTAAAAGTTTAAAGAAAACGTAAAGAAAAAAATTGTGATTTCAGTGAACACATTTTTACAAGACACACCCACAAACACACAAAATATTTTTTTTCAAATCGTTTACAAATAAAAGCAATACTTGCCTGTAAGTTATCCTTTTGCTCGGTAAGTTGGGCAAGAATATGTCTATTTCAAAGTAATATTTCTCGGCATTTACATCGTTTACAAGTACAGTCCACATCATTCTGCCTGTAATAAATTAATTTATCATACCTTTATTATTTCTTACAAATCAGTGAATGAAAACTCAGGCCTTTAAATTCGTGTAGAGATATTGATGTCCATTAGGAGACATCAGTAGGTTTATTGATTAAAGTTGATACAATTTTAGAGATAATCATAGTCATGTTATTGTAACAAAATAGTTACTCTATTGTTGGTGATGTTTGTAACGTTACTGTTGAAATCTTGTTACGTTATGACTCAGTCACAGTTTAATTTTACTTAATATGAATAAAGGTTAATTCCATATCGCTCATTACATTGTTTTGTCAAATAGTGTAATTATTAATGTTTCTATCGTAGAACGGGTCACAAAGGAGGCATTACAGAAAAACAATGCTATGTACCACCAACTTTCTAATATGTCGGCGTCAGCGGCAATAAAACAAAAAACAAACAAAAACAACAACCCATAATGTCCCACTGCTGGGCTCGGGTCTCCTCTCAGGAGAGGGTTAAGGCCATACGTCCCCACGCTGGCCAAGTGCGGGTTGGGGACTGGCAAGAATACGTTGTGGCTACGTAAATCATTAGCGGCAATGATAAGTTGAAATTCGCAAAGAGGACATCAAAAACTATAAAATAACCAATTTTCAAAACTTTTTAGGAGTTCCCTGGTTTATGTACCAAATGACTGAACTAAAAGAGAAAAGAAAAAAGGAAAGAAAGAAAATAAAGTTAAATAAAAAATGAAATTTACTAGTATTTATGATGAGATATATAACTATAAGTTTGTTAAGACCAAAAAACTTAACTTTAAAAGAAGTTAATTTTAGGAGTTTCATCAAAATAGTTTGTTTGAAAACAGATTTCCAAATATACGAAAATCTGTTTTTTTCGTCTTATCCTTAAGCTTTTTTAACTACTTGATACGTATTAACATGGTTATAAATATTTATTAAAAGAACATAATCTTTGACTTAATTATAAACTTATTACATTATTAATGTCAGTTGCTTAATCAGTGAAAAACGAATGATAAAATATCCATCTAGGTATCTAATTATTAATGTGGAAAATTATTAGCGATGATTATCAGCCGGTTTCTTGAGAAAGATTGCTTAATACTCGTACTTATGTCAAGGATTAAAAACAAGTTCACTCGTGTTCACTCTGAATTTCCTAAGATCAACGGTTTATCGGTATCTTATTTTAACGATGCAGACATTTTCTGTTATTTGTATTTTATCTAACTTCATTATTAAGAAATCTATTTGTTGTTTACATTGTTGAAATCATAAATAGAGCTCGTGTACCTACAACAAGTTAAGATATCTACTAATGACAAGTTTGGTAGGTACACGTGTACCATTATCAAATTAGACATTATTATTATTATTACCACTAGTCTATAGTTAACAATGTTTGTGTACTTATGTTCCATAGGTACACAAACATTGGTCCATAGTACTTCAATTCGTCAATCAATGTTGAAACTTTTACGTTATAAAGATATTTCAAAAAAAGCTTTCCGCCTGAAGTGTAATAACACTAATTAAATATTCTTACCTCCCCGTTTATCATAAATTTGGTAAACATTGAACACTTTTTCGTAACATCTTAAAAGAAAGTAGTTAAGGACAGGTTCGGTTCTCTTCGCATCCCATTTATTCCTCACCGTTATGAAAGGGAGATCGGTAACCTTATCACCATGTTCCTGGAAACAATGGTCCATCCAATCACCAGCACACCCTTTCCATTTGCATTCACCTGATAACAAGGTTTTAGAATAAATAAATGTTTTCGTTTTTTTATCTCCTCCTAAATGGGTCAAATGATAATTAGGGTTTTTTTTATTATTTTTAATAAGAAATGTAATTATTTTTCATCTATTTTATTTATTAATTTTATGAAATTGTGTGTTCTAGATAAAAATCCAATCAGCTAAAGTTGAAGAGATAACAATATATATACACGTTTACATGATTGACAAAGGATTAGTAAATTAAGCTTTACTCTCTTTAGTAATTTGAAGATTATCAAATGCAGGTAATTAAAATTATACTTTTAAATATTTTAATTTATACCCTTTCTCAAAACTAACGTTTATTGTACACAGGTTTACCAGAACACGAGAAATATAATTTTAAAATAAATATTTTTAAGTACTTAGGCGTTATTAGGATAAATTCTATTAATTAATAATTTAATAGATTTTATTGTTATGTGCTTTAATGTCGAATTTAAACTATGCACGTGCATCTACTATTTAATATCTACATACCATACACTCTGCTCATGAAGCAGTTGATGACACGAAACTGGCAGTGTGTGTTATGAATATCTAGTTGCGATAGTACGGTATGCTTCGGACATCCCTTATTCGTACAGGGAAACAATATTTTATTCGCCAATGCCTCTAACGCAACCGGTCGAATGGAAGCGAACTCTTTCTGGAAAAAAAGAAAATTTCAAATTATTTCCATGTCCGATTAATAAATGGCGATGGTTTTTGATTAAATATCCTTTTACATAATTATGTAATGAATGAATTTCATTGTACCGGTATTTTTGACATAATCTTGCGATATAGAAACTAATATTCATGTAAATTTAACAACGTAGTTCGTAATAGGGTCGTTTTCAAAGTTCAAAGAAGTGCGTACTTTAAACGCAATTTGCAATAGTGAATTTCGTCCATTCGTTTAGAAACCTTTATATTATTTATCGTGTTGGTTCTAACGTCTTTGTTAGAACGCAGTGAAATAAACACATAATTATAACTTGTAGTTAAAAAAAATGATGATAAAAATCCTCAATTTAAATAAATTCAGTTCACAAAAACATTGTGAATAAATAAAAATCTCTGCTCATCAACGAACTATAATAATTTACTAACGTCAAGTACGTGAAATTGAACATTTTGTTCAGTTTTACATACTTGACACTAAAAATTTTCGATATTAACACAATTTAGACCGAAACCTCTGACCAAAAGTGTGTTTTAGTAATTTTATCGTTTAAATTACTTTTTGAGATTCCGTACCCAAAGTAAAACGGAACCCTATTACTAAGACTTCGCTGTCTGTCTGTCTGTCTGCCCATCTGTCACTAGGCTGTATGTCATAAACCGGGATAATTAAACAGTTGAAATTTTCAGAGACGATGTATTTATGTTGCCTCTATCCAAGACTTCTTTTTCCACTTACATTAAACAAGTTAGGTGTAATATGTTCATAGTAGAAAAAGCTATGCTAAAGCTAGCTAAAGTTTCATTGTATTCATTATAATTTCCAATGACCTGTTTGGCAGTGTAGATATGATCTATGGTTGAAAACTCTTTCCTTGCCCTGTTTGATCATGAGGTTGTTATTCGTCAAATTTTGTGCTGATTTCATCTAGTAGCCCCTTTGCAACTAGTTTGAATAATATCATATATCAGACTAATAGGTCTATAGTTTTACACATCTTCTTTGTCACGTTTTTTGTGTTAATATTATGTACGACCTCAACCATTGCTTTGGAATAGTATTTTAAATGTTCTAAGTTTCTCGTTAAAGATGTGTGTTAGAGCAAGTATTAGTTCTTCTATTGTCCTTCAGCTGTGGATGTCTTGATGCCCGTATGTACGATAGTTCGGAGTTCAGGTTGTGTTTTTTATGCAGATATCAATGAAAGTCAGTTGCTAGATTTTTATACACTTTCTTTGGGTCAGTCACAGTGTTTGACTTTCTTTTCAGTTTTAGTATCCATTCTTTACCTTCCTCTCGAAGTTAGTGCTTTTTCACACCTCTAGTTCTTTGTATATGATATTTTAAGGTTTTCTAATTTTCTCATGCTTGTTTTTATATTCTTACTTATTTCTTCTGCGTGTTCTGGTTTTGGTTTTCCTTATTTTTTTTCTGCCTGAATAGCTCTTTCTTTTCGTTAAATAGTTGCAAGGTTTTTGCTCGAAGAAAAGAAAAAGCATTGAAGGCAACATTCAAAAGACCCAATTATCGTGGAAGGCGATGTGCATGCCACAACATCACGAAGCTGGTCCTCAACACGTTGAATCGATCTAATCAGAACTACGAACCAATCATATGCAGTATAGTGTGCTCACAATGTGGAAACATGGTGGAATTGACATACAGCAGCCTTGAAGCTGAACCCCGATAATTTTCCACGTCACTGCCCACTAACCGCCACAACAACACTCTCAAGATTGTCAGACCAAATGTCGGTAATAGGAGAGGTATTCTGTGGTATCGGTATACAGTACGCTGAATCAATCAACAATACTATAAATTACATAACTAATATTGTTAGAGTTAACGAGTCATGATAAATTTCTAGAAGTATTTAAGGTTAGAATTATTTATTTCTCTAACATTACAAACCACTTCACATAAGCAATAAACAAAATTATAAAAAGTAGGTATACAGTTCAGAGCTCGTTTACAAATATAAAATATATTGTAGGTAGGCGACAAAAATGACACACTTAGGAAATATTCACACGAATTAGATTTTATTAATTTATTTCGTACAACATTTTTACTTTTTAAAATCTTTTTAAATATTTTTTGAATAAATTTCCTTGTCCTTAATTTTCTTAGGTAATGAATTATAAATTTGTGCTCCTTCGTATTTAACATCATTTTTTTTTATTATTATATCATTTCTGAGTTAAAAACTGCCTCGTTGGTCTAGTGGTAAACGTAAGCGACTGCAGATCAAGAGGTCAAGAGGTCTCGGAGTCGATTCCCGGGACTAACTGCTTTTTAGTATTTATTACTAGAAATTCTTAATAGCAGCCGGGAGTATGGCAGGTGCCTCGTAGAGTACGTTAAGCCGTCAGTCCCGGTTGTCATGAAGATCTATGGCAATCGTCATTGGGAAGTCAGTGCCCTCTAATATACTAATAAATAGTTCAAACTTCGAATTCTGTTCACCGTTAGGGTTGCGGTGGTCAAATGCCTGTCGCTCTGTGTAAAAATTGACGTTCACATAAAACTGGTTAAACTAGAAGCCGACCCCAAATTTTGGGAATAATAAAGGTCAGGAAGATGATGATGATGTTTGAGTTAGAATCCACACATTATCTTTTCATATCAGTAAATGAAATTACTTTCCGGTTGCTGTATTTTAAAAGTATTATTTTGATTCATATTGCAGTGAGCAAAACTGATTATATATATGATTAACAAGTCCGATATATTATCATAATCAATAGACATGTAATTACACTATATAAATAAATGGGATGACTACAACACAGAGCCATCCAATTAATATTATAAATGAATCAAAACAAATTTGTAGAAGTACCGATTGACTTTAAATTGCATTGCATAACATTCCGACATTTGTTCCTATTAAAATGTTATGCCGGGTACAGTTTCGTCTTTTCAAAATAAACGATCAATTACTATATTTCTAACTAGAATTTTGCTGAAAACAGTGTAGCTCATAATGAGCAAGATAATATCAAAACTTACTTGAAGACGATACCCTTACTACCCTTAATAACAAATTTTAAGGAAAATGAATTATGTTAGAAATAATAGGTTTATTTTGTTTGATAAGATATTGAATAAAAATAAGGGCTAAAATTTACAAATTAACCCAATTTCCAAGGATTTTACTGTATAGTTTTTTCTATATAGTATAGTAAGCTTTTACCCACGTTTCCGCCAGTGTGTATATTGATTATATTTTCGCCGTAAAAAGTACACCATGTCCTTCCTCAAGAATGGACATATTCACAAGCAAATTTTTTTAACTAAGTTTAGCTGTAAAAGCGAAACAACCAGATATAAACAAGATTATACACAATTTTACATTACATTACAATTAACAGTCTAGAACTATATAGTAGAAAGTAATATCGGCAATCCAATAATTTGTAATTAATAATTAATTTACGAATTAAATTGAGAGGTAGAACTCTAGGGCATTTGCTATATAAAGCTGTATTTCAGAGAAATATTCCCTAATTAATTATTTAATCGAGGCGCATCACTCGCTATCAACAAAATACAAAAAAAGTAATTTTTACCATACCTGACACACATGACACTGGAAGCTCTTCTCAAAACACTTGCCACATAAGCTGTGCCCATCCACACAGAGGTGGATGGGTGGACGCATGTACTTATTACATTTGGTACAAGTTAGCTCTTTGATCAGGCTCTCGTAGTGGTCCGTTTCGAGAAGAGTGTTGAGTACAACTGTAAAAAAATGAAGTAATTTAGTTACTTTATTTACACATAAATTGTGTAATTATTATTCGAAATATATAGATATTTAGTATCTCATCGCAGTGTTAAAGTCTAAGAAATACAGATGTTATACATTTGGCGTGGTAAAGAAGAGTGTACATAAATTTGTACCTACAGGTACAAACTTATGTACATACATATGTACAAACATACATGTTTAGGTTTTGTTAAAAGATACAGAAAGGATGCATAACGTATTGATGAGACATTGGTACCTGATCAACCTCGAATGAAGTTCGTTTATACTTTTGAATCGAGACTAAGTTATATGGTTTTCTCAGAAGAATCGATAACGAACTATTTCATATTCATAATCTACTTGCATTACTTGTACTACTTGAAACTACTTACTTTGACACCTATAAGTAATCATTATGTCATATTTACTTCATCCGAATTACGTCTGATATCAAAATGAATTGAGCATACTATCGTTCAATTTCAGTGGATTGGGTTGTAACATATCAGTTGCCTGGACGGGGATAGATAAGAACTTAAGCTGGAAATGATGTGCTTCATGTCTGTGCATTACCATCTCTTTTATTTTATTTAAAAAAAATAAATAATGGCTGTCACAGTTTATGATCGAGAGATGATGGAGTATGCATAATTAATTAATTTGTTTTATTATTTTCCTTCATTAAAGCTTCCTTTGAATTAGATTTTTTCAAATTTATTTTGTGTGTTTGTTTTCACTCTAGACTAGACTAAAACGTAGTAAATAGTGGGTTTAAATGAGTATTTTAATTATCACTACAACTCAAAAGTTTTAAAATAGAAATAAAATAAAATTATAACCATATTATTAAGACTATAAAAACGGCATATATTTCACAAGTTAAATGGAATGACAGTACTATTTACCTTTCTAATCACGTATAACGTTTTTAAATCGCATTGATGAGTGCAAAACAGTAAAGGGCACTGCATAAATAAAAACCTATTAGATTACTTAATTAAGCTTAAAGGGTTTTCATGCTCGAGTGGTTGGCTGATATCCTGGTAAACATACAACATGACACAGAGTTAATTCACGGTTTTAGTTTTCCCTATTGTTACAGCATGTTTTAATTTTAATAAATATAAAAAATACTTTGTACGCTGTACGGATTTTGTCAAGCAAAAATAGATCCTCAAAATTCTTTGCATTCTTTTGGTATGTATACTAAAATATGATATTTTAAGCCATCAGGGACATGTGACCCTTACTCTGACAAAGTGAGCACAAAATAATAATAATAATAATATCACGAAAGCGATAGACACCAAGAAAAGTTTAGAAACTAAAACCCGGCTATGTGAAAACTTTTGAAATAATTTGTATAGCGTATGTCAGTCAGCCGGGCCATTAATAATAATAATCTACTGGCATCTCATTCATTAAAATCGGTTCAGTACTTTCTGATGCTACGGTGGAACATATATATATTTTTTTCGCCTTAAAACAGTTATTTTTATTTATATTTGAATGACAGTTGGTTGTATTTTATTTTTATGTTTTAGCTGCCAAAATTACTCTTCCCTGCCTGATGGAAAGCATGAGCAGAATCCAAAAGTGGTGGTCACCATCCTCAATGCGAAGAAGGACAATTCAGCATGGTGACTCTCACTATGGCAGCCTGGTGAGATGCTTTTTCACACCTCGTTTAAAGGACCCGGGATCATAGTGGGAAGGAAACACGTGCGCTGGTAATGTGTTCCAGGTTTTGACCGCTCGGCACAGGAAGGAAGCACCGAAGCGATGACTACGAGAACGTATGTCTTCCACTTTAAATCGGTGACTTCCAAGGCCGGCACCTGCTGTTCTGTAGAGGAAGGGGGAGACCAGTTGGAAGAGCTTTTCAGAACACTCTCCATGGTAAAAGCTATAGAGGACTGCCAAGGACGCGACTTCTCTACGCAATAGCAGAGGCTCAAAGGACTCGGTGACTTCGGGACTATCGACAATACGTATTGGCCGCCGCTGCAATCAGTCGAGAGCGTCAAACAGATACTGTGCGGCACCATCGCAAAGATAGGAACAGTACTCCACGCACGAGCGTGCCTGAGTCTTGTAAAGAAGACACAGATACCCGGGCGAGAAGAACCGTCTCACCTTGTTTAAAACACCTAGCTTCCGCGAGGTCGCTTTAGTGACACTCTCTACGTATTCGCGCGGGTTGAGGTCTGGGCAGATTTCCATGCTCAGGATGGCGAGGCTATCTTGTAATGGCATTTGAGTGCACTGAAAAGTGGGAAGGGGAAGGAATGGAGACTTTTTGGCTGAGAACGCGCACACCTGTGTTTTCTTGGCGTTAAACTCGACCAGATTCTCGCAGCCCCATTGAGAAATGCGGTCCAGAACATGGCCAAGTTAAGCGACAAGTTCCTGTCGTTTTCCTTCAATATCTGCTGTTTTGTCAGAAAGGTGTCCAAAGTATAGCCCATGAACTGTGCTGTCATCTGCATAGCAATGAATGTTGCCAACGGTTAAGATAACATTGATATGCAGAAGGAATAGTGTAGGCGACAGGACGGAGCCTTGAGGTACTCCGGCGTTAATCCGCTGAAAATCGGAGGCCATACCGTCGCAAAGGACTCTTATGCGGCGCTGGTGCAGAAACGCGGCAATCCAATTGCAGAGTTTGGGGGCAAACCGAAAGCCGGTTGCTTGGAAAAAGCGAACGGTGCCAAACCCTATCAAAAGCTTTGGCCATATCAAGGCTGATGGCCAAGCATTCCTCATGCCTGTCAAAAGTCTCACCCCAAAGGTGCGTGACGTGCTAAAAGATCACCCGGTTCGATCTAAAACCATATTGACGATCATTTAATAGGAATTGATCTTCCAGGTAGTGGACCAGTTGTTTGTTTAATATACGCTGTATGACTTTAATCCAAATTTTATTTTAGACTTCTTATCGCGTGCTTATTACTATACTAAATATACTATACAATATCAAATATATGTATTTAATGAAAAATATAAATTCCCAAATTAATTTTGTAAATTAATCACAGTTTTATTTATATATTACAGCAGTAAACCAAACCACTGACAGGCGGATGTGTACAGACTAACTTCGGTATGCAGGAGTTTTTTTTTTGTAAAAGCTGCCAAAATGACTCTGCCTGATGGAAAGCATGAGTAAAATCCAAAAGTAGTGGTTACCATTATCATACTCATTGCGAATGAGGACATTGAAGCTTGACGACCTACCCTATGTCTGCCTAGTGAAATTTTTTTCGCGCCCCGCCTATCGGACCCGGGATCATAGCAGGTTTTAAATGATCGGCACAGCAAGGAATAGCCGAACCGTATAGTCTGAGAGCGTATGTCGACTATTCTAAAACGGTGACTTCTAAGGCCAACACCTATTACCGTGTAGAAGAAGGGAAAAGATGGGATCAGTTGGAAAAGCTCTTCAGAATACTCTGCATCCTAAAGACGATAGAGAACTGGCGTAGAGGCGACATCTCTTTGCAACTGTAGAGGCTCAAGAGACGTTAACTAGTAGGAGCTTTAGGACTATGGATAATGTGGATTGCTCGCTGCTGCAACTGATCGAGAGCTTCCAGCAAGACCTGTGCAGATCCATCGCAAAGGTGAAAACAGTACTCCACAGGATCAAACCAGAGTCTTATAAAGAAGATACAGGTACTCGGGTTAGAAGAACCGTCTTACCTTGTTCAATATGCTTAGCTTCCACAAGGCTATCTTAGTGACGCCTTTAACGTACTTGCGCGGTTCGAGATCTAGTCAGATATCCATACCCAGGGTATCGAGCACGGAGTTAAACATTTCGATTCAATTTTAGAAGTCAACTGGACTTATTTTAGCTTCAGATATATGCCTTGGGCATCAAGTAGACCGATGTACAAAGTAGTAGTATTAACTAAATAAATAAATATAAAATATAGGCAACAACAAGTTTTAACATTTTTTTCTTTATTTAGTAATAATGTTAATACCTCGAAGTTACTGTTAAACTTAAAATATAATAATACTAGCTTTTGTCTGCTGCTTCGCTCGCGTGTGTGAAGTTTATCGAGATAAATAGTAGTCTATGTATTATTCTGATGTAGAAGCTGTATTACTGTAAAATTTTGTGACTATCTTAATCCATTCAGTAGTTTATGCGTAAAAGAGTAATAAACATCGCTCCTCACAAACTTTCGCATTTACAATACTAGCAGAATTTGTTTTACACAAGAAGCATTTACATTAGTTTCATTGAAATTTTCTCCAATAACAATTCTTTACTTTTTAACCGAATACTTTTCAAGAACAATGAGTAACGCCTTGGAATGCCAGACACTAATTACAGGGCTCGCACGAACTAAACATTTCTGTTGGGTCGATCGATATTTTACCAACGCTAGACAGTATGATTTTAGAATCATGTATTTTAGACCAATTTTTAAATATCAAAGTTGTTATATTTAGATAACTATCAGTTATTACAGCGTCTGTATAAAGAACTTTTTAGTTATGATTAGTCAAAAGAGAAAAGAGTTGCATAAATTAGTATCTTACTAAGAAGTTAGAGATAAATTTTGATGGTACTAAGAAAATGTTATGTCGTATAAAATTATATATTTAAAAAAAAATTGTGCACACATAATACAACTATAACATGAAACAGTTTAAAATATGTCCCAATTTAAATATAAAAAATAATACATTTTAAACATAAATACTAATATAATTTAAAGTATAAAAAAAAACAAAAATTAAAAGGGAATAAAGCAACAATACGATCCTGACGAGCCCTTTTCTATCATTTATTTTCATTACTCCTGTTAATCAAAAGTTAGTTCGTTAAAAATTATTCAGTGTCATTTGCAGCTGATATTTTAAATTTAGGAGAGACCAACGTCAAGAATATTAATAAGCAAGTTCAGAAGTTATAAGATGGAAGTTCAAGGTTCTTGGTACGAGGCAACAGCAACTCATTTAAAAAAAAACGCACATCTTCTACCTCTAGTCTTCATAAAAATAACTAATGAGATATATAATCAAGACAATTAAAAACCTAGAAAAATACCGCTACCACGAATTATTTAGAAAAAATACCCATTAATATTCGGGAAGCACAAGAATAGATTGCTTTTATCCAGTTCACAAGCACAGACACATTGATATATTTGGATGTAACTGTGACACTGTGACACAACCAAACACACTTATTACAGTACAGACTACATAACACAACTAATAATAGGTGACACTAACTTTTTTTCCCCGCCAGTGATGAAGTGGATGACATTCTGAAAATAACACTGTATACCACAACAAACGTAACTAATTCACGTCCAACACAGTTTTATACTTCGTAAACACTTTTTGATTCACACGTACTGATGTAAAACGATTAGAACGTAATCGCATAGCCATTTTCTTTGATAAGACAAGCGTATCTGAAGCGTGATTGTTGTTACACGGCTAGTTGTTGGCGACACTGTACAAGTCTATATTTATGCGGCAAGGTCGCTACTTAGGGCCGCAGTGGCTAGTAACTGACCAACTACGCTACTTTTAGTCGTACAGCTTCATGGAAATTAAAATAAATTGAGTTTTGCTCGTAGCATACGTGACATTAAAGTAAATTTTACGTATGCCGCTCTTGGGTAGACCTTTTCAAACACGCTTTTGTTTGTTTGCTATAGTCCTTTGCCAGTATATTTTATTTATATATTTTTAACTAAAATGCTAAACTGTCGCATCGATTCCAATGAAATTTGGTATGGGGATACTTTGAATCTTGGGGACACAAAAATGTTAGAATTAATATGTAAAAAAACGTGGGATGCTTTGTGCTGTTTTCGTACAAATTTCTAACGTACCGAACCTTAGCTGAGATGCAAGTGTTCCGCTTCGATTCTCTTTCGATAATCGCTTTCGCTTCATTATTTTATATTATTGGCAAGTATTTTACGTGACTCAGCGTTAAGCTGACGTTATTTTCATACATTAATATAATATTATTCCATCAGTGTCTGTGTCTGTGTCTGAAAGACACCCTGTCTTTCAGACACTTTTGTTATAATTCTCTATATAGTAGTGGGTACGATAGTTGACTTTGCTCAAATAAACGATGCACAAAAAGTATGCATAGGAATATTTTTTTTATATATATCTCTATGTATACATGTATAAAGAGAGAAATACAAGTTATACCTAGTACAAATATCTATTACTTACACAGAGGAGCGGTTCTTCTTGGTTTTTCTCACCCGAACACAGATGTGTTCGTTACAAGACCGTTCTTAAAGTACTGTACTACTCATATTTGCAATGGGTTCGCACAGTATTTGCTTGACGTTCTCGATCGGTTACAGCAGCGAACAGTCTACATTTTTCCCCCGAAGCCACTGAGTTCCTCGAGCCTCTGTAGTCAGTAGAACAACATGTCTCTTGCATTTGGTCCACCTTATACATACATAATTATTATTTTTGATGGAATTTCAATTGTTTTTTTTGTGTGAGAGAAGAAAAAAGAACTAAAATTATGTAAGTAAAAATAAAAAATAAAACAACAATATATAAAAACTGTAAACAATTTATTTAATAAATACTGAAAATGTTATGAATATATTTAATAGGTAAATGACAAAAGTGGCATTTCCACATGTCTTTATAAATATTTTAAAATTTTTGGTATCTAAAAAATGTAGTATAGAAGTTTAGAAGAATTCAATGAAGATAAGTTAGTGAGGCGATCAAATATTGCCGACTGCAGTCTGTTTTTATAAGGTTTTCACGTACGCGCTTTATATTTTTTTTTAATCTGCTTAAAATACAGGATATAAATTATTGAGAATTAACAACGCTTCTGGCAAACTTCGTAAGTTTTATTTTTAATCGGCTTCACAGATGTCAGCATATTTTGCATAAAATCTTTATTCTATGACCGCAGAGATCAGAATAGTAAAACCTGCAATACATATTTTGTAATATGGTATATTTAAGTCCTTAAAATAGATTTTTTTTTCGTAGATGTATAACACTGCTTACAAAAAATCATAAGCTGTACATTTGTCATTGAAATTGTTGCTAAGTGTTTTTGTGTTTGGTGTTTAAAATTAGTTTGACTATTTTTAAACCTGCAAATGATCGAATTAAGAAATAAAAACAGACATGCGTATTCCCTATTGCTTGTTTTCTGTTACCCTAACTCGGTTTAAAGCCATATGTTGCCGTATGTATGTCAAAACAAATATTTTTTCTTTCTTTCTTTCCATTTTTATAGGACTGAGACAGAGGAAGTTCCTTGAGGGTGCGGTTGACCGACATTTCAGTATATTAGTAAGCTTGTAGTAAATTGATAACATTATGACATAAGGGAGACTAATCGTTAACATGAATTTTACATATCATATAGGGATAAAATAAACGTAATCAAACTTGTTAAGAACGAGTGATGTTTGAGCCCTAATCATAACCACTTATAGAAGAGAATAGAAACATTTTTTTTATATTCACTATACAGATACTTTAGTGTTGTTTGCAAAAAACTTCGATTTACATTATGACGCATGTACGAATGTAGATTTTGGTGGTTTTGCTACCATTATCAATATAGGTATTGATTAAAAAGATACCGGCCCGATATCTTTTATCATTAAATACTGCATTGAATTTACGTAAACATTATTATCTAGAAGTATTTTATACTTAATGTATTTTTACAACCTTTATGCAACATATAAATAGCACGCCCTAAACTGGAATTTATAACGAAATACTACAGCAAGAAGATATGTCTGTATAGTTTTATTTATCCTATTCCACTAACTCAAAATATAATCTATATTAGTAGATTCGAATGCATTTATGTCTACTATATGTGTACTAAATCCCTACACTGATTTCAATGAAATTAGAAATGGAAATATTTAGATTTTTGAGGAAGGACATGGGCTTTTTACCATTGCAGAACACGTAGGCGGGGTCGTACGCAAAGGCTATTTTTTTTATAAAACAGTGTATTAATTCTTACAATACCTAAGTTCCAGTTCGTAAGCAAATTGAACAGTGGGATATGATAGCTAATAATGATGGTACTAAGAATGATTTCGAAAGCATCCTGCAATCTGAAACCTAATTAAAACTTAATTTACCTGAAATA
Source organism: Hyphantria cunea (assembly GCA_003709505.1). NCBI lineage: Eukaryota > Metazoa > Arthropoda > Insecta > Lepidoptera > Erebidae > Hyphantria > Hyphantria cunea. Next base: position 616,164 of record PKRV01002075.1, on the reverse strand, counting down.
TCAACTTGTTAATAGCTACATCATTTTATGTAATTGACTTGTTATGATACAGAAATGTTAACGATTAAATTCTATTCATGCTTTTTATTGTAAAAATAAAAGTACATGAGTTATGAATGTTAGTCGCTGTCTGATTAATATTAACATAACGCGCTCATGAATGTTCCAATCACCGCAGTGAACAAATATAGCCGTCCGATATAGATAATGATTACGAGAACCATTCAGATAAGCAATAATAAATCAATTAGATAATATCTTAGATATAACTGTGTAGTATTTGTTCAGGGTTACAACAAGTTGTTTGAAGGTTAAAGTGTTATGACTGAAATATTAAAAAAACTGTATTATATCTCTTACTTTTACGTTATTCATCCCATATGGTGGTGATGTCAGCTCCACTTCGCCCTGTCCCGCGCATCGTCCTCGGAAACCTTTTTCATGTCTCTCAGCACTACGTCCTCCCATCTTGTCTTAGATCGGTCTTTAGATCTTTGACCGGGAACGGATAGCATGTATTTACGTATTAACATGATTTTGATAAATGTATTATCATTATTCGAGCTTTGTGATTCTATTGCTAAATGGAGTATTCCTCTCTTAACATTTTTATGTGTAATTTTTACGTTTTCAGATTGGATGAAGTCGCTATCATTAATACATGAACATCAGCTCTAGGGCTGCAGCTTTTGCCGAATTAGAATACCACTTGAGTGATAATTTTAAGTTCCTGGCAACAGCTATTTTGAGTTAAAATTCTATTATATATATAACCCTCCTTAATTCATTCGTATAACCAATGAGCTGACCCACGCAACCTCGTATACGTCTCCTATTGCCTGTAGCGTAATAATTTTCCCCCATTTTTGTAACTTTAATTGGAGCTCCGCTCATATAAATCTAAGCGTGATGATATATGTTAATAACACATAACCTACTAACCCTACTACCACTAACTAACTGTACAGCCTTTCTCGATAAATAGGCTACACTGAAAGATTTTTTCAAATCGAACTTGTAGTTCCTGAGATTAGCGCGTTCAAGCAAACAATCAAACTCTTCAGCTTAACATATTAGTATAGATTAGCTTTTCATTTCGTTGCCTTCTTTTTTCTATAACCTTCCTACTTCAATATCGAGAATTTTAGATTATGATATTTCTAAGCCTATAACATTCAGCATCATATTGACACTATATTATCATATAGTGTCAATATGATGCTGAATGTTATGTAAATGTAACGAAGCAATCCAACTATTCAGCGAGGCCTCCATTCGAATACCCGTTTATTCAGCAAGTTCTAAATTACAGTTTAACCCTACAATAAATTATTGCTTGTAATTCGACCCTGACTATATCAATCGGACAAAGGCCGGTCGCTACTAATTGGGGTACAAATGTCCATGTCATTCCTGTTATTGGATGCCCTTTGCTAATTTCACGGGTTCAAGACGTCTGACTAAATGGTTTCATCCAATTGCCAATGAAATGTTTGAAGAATATAGGGTGTTTGTATAAAGCGGTAATTAAACATTACGTTTTTCAATAAAACATTACATTATATTGATGGACAATCAAGATGACAAAAATCAAATTTTAATTACATAAATTTGTTTTATAAATACTGAATCATCTTTCTTCTCTGTACCGTCTCTGAAATGTTAATTCAAAAGTAACTTAAACTATACATATCCAGTATATACAGTTGAAAATTCAAGGTGTTTTATTTTATATACTGAAAATTCAAGTTCCAATGGAGAATGAAATAAAACCACTTATTCAAAAAGGTCCAAATTCAAAAACTAGACAATCTCTAGTATAAAACATACTAATACAAACTTAAGCATACTAACTTTATAGCGCCAAATTTAAATTTGCGATATTTAAATAAATATTTAGCAAAATCAACTACTGCAAACACATAAGATACAATTATTATTAAAGTATTGAGTTTTGTAATGATTATAATGTCTGTAATTTACTCCTCTCCCCAATCGTGCTGGTTAACCGTCCCATCGGATTATGAGAGAGAGGGAACAGAGAGTGCACCTGTGTTAGCGCACACACTTGTGCACTATAATAGCTCCGGCGTAGTTGGCTAGTCTCCGTTGAGACTGGCCGCCGCACCGTAGCCATAATCGGCTAGGAGAATATCATATATTATTTGTAATGTTGTAGTTTACGAAAGTTTTACCTATAAACATTACATTTCTATTAAATCTGGAAGCCAACCAGTGAATATTTACAAGATGTACCTAGTCTACGTAATTAAGTAATATTTCTTCGATACAAATTCTATTTAAGTCATTTATGGAGGCCCATAGCCCAACCCCTCTTCCCATCCCCATTCTCCTCCCCATTACCCAAAGGCCGGCAACGCACCTGTGACGTCTCTAGTATTGCAGATGTCGATGAGCGGCGGTAATTGCTTACCATCTGGCGATACCTCTGCTCGTTTGCCCGTGATTCCGTAAAAAAAATATATTTATAAACCTGTTTCCCTGGCATTTATAATTCACATGTTTAAAGTAATTTTCTTTGAAATTATGGTACAAGAGTAGGTAGGTACACGGAAAAAGTGTAATACAAGGAAGTAAACGCTGTTAACTTAACGACAAAAAGGCCTCGCAGAAGGTTTTTGTCCTCAATTAGCTTATGAAATATTTTTTTATTAAGATGGTGTAAAAATAAATAAAAGCCTTGGTGAATTATAAATTTCAGTATAAAAATTATCTTCTAAATTTAGCTAGAACATAATTCATTATAGAAACCTGTGATTTTTTTGTCCTTCATGATGATATAAAAATATTATCTGGGAAGTAACAAATATTTATATCTGTACTATAATATTATAAAGAGATAAAATTTCTAACTTAGTTTGTATGGTTGTAGGGAATAATCATCGAAAGTACAAATCCAATCTTGAAAATTCTTTTACTAACAGAAAGCGGCACTATTCAGGAGTAACATGAGCCTTTTTTTTATTATGATTGAACAAAATATTCAGTTAAACATAATAGTATTTGTAAATAAAATTGAAAAAAGCGGGTCGTTAACGCCAAACAAAGTGGGCACGGGTCGGCCAGCATATTATTTTTGAAGCGAAAACTTCTAAAAGCAGGTTTTGATGGTGAGTAAATTCATGTAAGTCGTTATCGACATAGTCATGTGACGTGCTAACATTTGAGCCAGGTACACTTACACGTATAAACTAGTGCTAACGCTAGATACCAACGCTTGATACACCCGACAAACTTTAATTTAAGATCAAACAACAAATTAGAATATTCAAAAATAAAAACTGTTAGTTTACAGTTTTAAATTTTTACTTCACCCGGCAGTCCTCATAACTGCTTTATGTTTTTTAAATTTAATAATTTAATATAAGGTACACCTGATAGCAATCGCCAATTTATGGTAAAAAATGAACATTTTGTTAGCATTAGTGGAAAAGACTTTGTGTCCGCTTGAGTAAGGAAGAATGATTGAGCTTCTGGTAACTTCACGTGGTGGAAAGCAAGGAAGAATTGCCAACCACTCATTTTTTGTGTTACCATGACTCTGGTTGAGTCAGCCCTTATGTGCCTGAGCGGCTCTTCAACGGCACAATTTTTTTAATAACTAATTGAAATTGATGACGACAAAATCAAGACACCTTGTGTTATGTTATATTACGCAATTGGAGAGGCATATTTCCATTTGTGATCTGTGTTGGGCTGATAATGATGATGATGTTCATTGTATCCTATCTGCTACTTCTAAGAGTTCAAAATTCAAAATGTTGTATTAATGAACAAAGAATGATTTTAAATTCACTAAAAACCGATGTCTTCATCGAACATCAGCACTGTAATTCACAAACTTCTGCATAAAATCTTTTGAGGTGCATCTGCAAGACGTGCTTATTGTTTTTGAGACATCTTAACAATGGTCAATGGTCTATTATCTACCATAGTATATAAATATGTATATAAATATATATACTGCATGAATACACTTTATGTATAAGCTGCTTATTGAAGTACTTTTGGACTACGCAAATATAACAGTGTATCTGAATATAGCAACCTACTTAAGTGGCTCCTTATTCGCCTTCTTCATATTCTATCCATACTGTATGGTATTCTATTTCATCCGTGCCGTGCACCTTATCTAAATGAACGTTTTATTTTCATCACCTGAATCTGAATCTCTGGAACTGGCAGTACCAACGCATTATATCAGATTTTACAACAAGTCGTTTACTGTACAGGCTGTCCGACTATGGACTGCTTTGCTAACGGCTATATAGAATACCAAACTTCTGGTTATTTAAAAAAAAATGGTCAAGTAACATTTCTTGGCTTCGTAATTACTGACCTGCTTAAAAGTATTTTATCATTTGCATTTCCTTATCATGAAAGGGTTAATATTGTGCGTTATTTTTTTGTTTGTATTAATGTGTATTGAAATCTCAGTATCTTTATTCATGTTGTTTTATATGAATCAAGTTAATTCTCTTCGTTATTTATTTTAAACATCATCAGAACTACCCTAGAATTTGTGTTTCTATAGTCGATTTATCCATCCAAATGTTGCTTGTAAGAAATTGCTTTTTAGCTATAAGGCCACCATTTGTACATGGTCATTATGTTTAGCTCATAAATATAATTGTATCAATTGGTGATGGCAAAGTTTTTCTTATTCTATTCTAAAGTACTCTTAGAAAAAAAGGAAAATATGCAATCATACATTTTTTCTTTATGAGGCTTTTAGTACAACTGCATATAGCAAATAACAAAAGCGATTAGTTCTGATGGCGGTAGTGATTAACAACACAATTAAAAATAATGTTCATCCAAAACCTAAACATTACATTCTTAATGCCTGCATGATCATCATATTCTCGTCATGAAGATGTAGATTACAGTCTTTATTAAATCCTACTTTCCGCATAAAATATAATAATGTTCAAGGAATGCTGCCGGTCCGGTTAATAGTATCTTCATGAGAAGGCAATATGTTGTATATTGGAAATTCTTTCCTCTCGATAATATCTACCAATATAGCACTTGTGACGTCAATGTAGTAATATATTGGAGTCAAATCAAAAGAAATGAAATAGTCCTGTTTTCTCATAATATTCGTGAAAAATATTTTATGAAATGATATGCTAAGGTATTTCTACTATATCTGTCAAGGCATTCCAGTACTTTATCATTATTATAACATGTAAGTATGACATATCAGTGTATTTATTGTATTATTCTTCTTGGAAAAACGCTGAAACAACGATGGTTAACATATAGCAATAATTTATAATTAAAGTACGATAAACGATAGGTGATTAGATATTTTGAACAGCTTTTTGTGTTTTTTTTAAGTTTTTGTTTTAAATATATCGATCACAATAAACTGACCGAAATCGTTAAAATAAATTCTTATTCATTGCGCGAGCTCACAGAAAACTGGTGTGAAACAGCACCTGCGCTGTGTTTCACCGAGTGAGTGAGGATACCGAAGGCCCATAATCCAACCCTTCCATTCATTCCCCTTCCCATCCCCCAAGGCCGACAACGCACTTGTGATACCTCTGGTGTTACGGGTGTGATGGGCGGCGGTAATCGCTTACCATCAGGCGATATGTGTGCTCGTTTGCCCCCAATTCCATAAAAAAAACCTTCTGCTTCATGTGAAGCGGAACAAAATAAACTCAATCATTTTTTCATGAACTGAAAAATATTTAGGCGCCTGCCCACGGGCATTAGGCAATAAGTATAGTAGAAGCAGTTAAACAGGTGTTATTTATTGTCGAATAATGTAAGGACAGAAACTTTAAATTTCCGCAATAATTTATTTCCTTTTAATGAAATCAAAGTAAATAAACAAACATTTTTGCGTTCTTTTTATCTTTTTATTTATGAGCCTCCGTAAGTGACTACTCTGGCTGATGGAACGTTCATACGTGGTGATCACCATACTCATTGCGTATGCAGATAATGCAACAATGCAGCGTGCTGAGAGTTTGTGTGATTTTGAAAGGAATAAAGCGAAACATTTGCAAAATTTCTGCAGGTTTCATTCTTAAAATCCTAAATTCTGGTTATCCCAAAGGCTAGGTTTGAATGTTTGGAGTTTAATAAAAACGTATTAAAAAGCTGCGTATTAAAATTCAAGCTGCTGCATGATATAATTAACAGAGATTACCATCTCACTCAATCGATTGGTTTACTAGTCACCATTAACAAGTTGCTAGTAGATTCAAAGTTCCTAAATCTTAAGTTGTTGTTAGAAAAATAAAACTTCCTTTTTTAGTATCTCTTTTACATTAAATTATATTCTTAGCAAAAATTTCTTTGATCCAGTCCAGACATAAAAGATAGAATAAAAGTTACAACATACAAATGGGAGAATTAGCGGTCTTATCGCTCATGGCGATCTCTAACAAACACTCTTTTGTACTGATATTATGATAAATGACATTAATTAGGGTAGCAGTAACAAGCACACAAATACAAGTTAAAGAATTGAATAATAAACGAAAACACTGAATTCAAAAGATTTAAAAAATTCATACCCAAATACACATCTACTTATATTACACATGTAACACACACAGTTTTATCACGAATGGATATTAATGATGTCTTGTACATATTATAAATATAAAAATTCACACCTAAAATGTCCTTCGTTAGTTCTAAAGTGATACTAGTGACAACTGTCACAGAGATCAAGATATAGTTTAAGGACAATAGGTACATTTAAATGATACACATAAATTATTACAGACGCATACCTACCTACTAATCATTATCTACAATGTCTTTTACAGACACATAAAATGTAACAGAACTGTTTTAAGACATTGATAAAATATTCCGGTGTATTTTTAACTCACTAAACACTAGTGAATGAAAAACCGTTTTACACATGTTTCCGAAAAAAAGCCGTATAGATACTGTTTAGATGTAAAATGTAAAGATCATAGTCTTTCCTTTCAGTATTAGTTAGATTTCACACGGAAAACTGTTTGTTGTTATTTTAGCTTTAACAAATAGAAAATTTCTAAATACAAATAAAACACTAGCTTTCCTAGAATCAGAGTAATTTAAAACAACAATGAACGTGGTGAATACACCTAGGTTATGTAGAAGCATATTTTAAAAACGTTTCGTGAAATCGTGAATAAAGTATGAAATAGAAAATTATGGGTACGATTTATATAATTGAATGCAACAGTGCGTTTTCTTAAGGGATTTTATTATTGAAATTGCATGTGTAGCACGTGCATAATAAGATAGATAAGATAAGATAAATTCATATAGCGCCATGCGCAAATGACATTAGACTATTCTAGTTCTACGACCAAAAAAGGTTCTCAACTATTTGTTTACATCTACATAGATTTTTAGAATTCTAATTTATTGAAATTTTTTAATAGATATTATTGAAGTAAATTTGAAAGGTAATAGAGTCTCGCTGATTTGGGTACAAACGGGTCAGCTCGAAATGGGCGGTACTACCTTCGCACTGAAGATCAACCTGAAATGATAGCATTCGTGTTGTCATGTTTCGGGGGGAGGTCGAGACCGGAAGCCCTATGATGCAGAAGCATCACTAGCCCGTCACGGTGTGGTTCACCATGCTGCATTATTGCATTGTCTGCTTTCGCGCAATGTTTATGCTTTCCATGAAACACCCTTCTTTTTTGTGCGGAAATAATCCCGAATACCACCGACTGGTGGCTATGTCGGACTCGAACCGACTAAAAACCGCACACGGTCTTAGGTACTAGAAGCCGAGGAACTAGGTGCAGTCACGAAAGAAAATGCCGCGAACCCCAACGTACCTCGAGTCACATACGGTTGTTTGATGGCCCCTCTTGTGCAGGAATCCCGATATTCTTTTCCGGCGCTCGTAGCCTGGCCTGGCCTACTTCTAGGGTGACAGATGATGAAAGGTGATTTCATCCTGAGAATAAAGCCTGAAGACGGAGATTATTCTGTGATCTCTGACGCCTGAGTCGTCTGTGGTACCGGAAAACATTTACACACCTGTGTCCTAACTTGGTAAGTGATTGGGACGAAGAGAATCGCAAAAAGTTTAGGATAAGAAGGAACACTAATTTCTCAAAAACTGAGGTAATCAACAGACAGGTTTTCCTTTGCTGGTTTTGGAATTATAATATTAACATGAGATTATAAGTAGTATTGACATTTTCAAATTTTTAATCAAGTCGACATGTTGTAATAGGTAAACTTTTTACTTATTTTTTATTTATTTTTCACTTTTTAGGTAGATTAGAAAAGTTCATTAAATGAAAAATTCTTATATTGATATTAAGTTATTATATAAGATGTGTGATGATTTTTTGTAAAATATTTTTAATTAATCAATGCAACATTGGCTCCACCCAGATTCAGTAATAGTCGCCCAAGGGTGGAGGCAGTGTCCACCAGCATGGGAGCAGGCTGCCGGAAGTGCCCGTCGAAGAGCCACCTACCGTCGAAGATCAGGCCCAAATGCTTCATCTAGGCCCGAAACGGTACGAGGACCAAGTTGAACACTAAGAAGGCGCTGGAGGGCTGCCGACGACGGGGCCCATGGAACAGCAGGGCCTCTGTCTCGTCCAGGGCTACTCGTAAGCCCCGCGCCTAGATGCGTCCGACCTCTAGAGAGACACCCCTGGTGGCCAGGCACGCTGCCTCCTGGAAGGCTGTGACCAACTTGTCATCGGCGTATTAAATTACGCCGAGCCCGGGGTGGGACACGCTCTCGATGGACTAAGTCGAACCCCTCGTTCCACAGGAGTGGTCCTAGGACAGACTCCTGCGAAACTCCGCACGATATGGGTCACCGTCTCTAGGTGCCCTCTTGGTCCTCGTACACGACGGTACGCTCCTCCAAATAGTCTGCCAACAGCCGCCTTAGGTACTCAGGCACCCCGTAGTAGCGGAGTGCATCCCTGATGCAGCTGAATGGCAGACTATTAAAGGCGTTGACGCTATCCAGAGACACCGCCAACACCACACCGCCACGGCTCACCGCCTTTTCGGTCACGGCCCTCAAGCGCATCACGGCACCGACTGTAGAACGCCCCTCTCGGAAGCTGAATCGGGTATCCGACAAGTTGGGGCTCACCTCGCTAAGGTGCTGGACGATGCGGGCAGAATGCACCCATGTTAGAGCGGTCCTCGAGCGATTTGCCCGCCTCGTCGAGGACCGCTCTAACACAACCAACTACCGACCTATAGCCGTCACATTCATTCTTTGTTAGGTGTTTGAACGTATTATCAACAACCTATTAATTCGCTACTTGGAAGATCAATTCTTGTTAAACGATCGGCACTATGGTGTCAGACAGAACCGACCAGTGATATTCTAGAGTATGTCTCGCACCTTTGGTGTGCAGCTGTGTATAAGCATGAGGAGTTCTTGACATGGCAAAGGCCTTCGACCGGGTCTGACATCGTTCGCTTCTCTCCAAGCTTCCGGCATTCGGTCTGCCTACTAAACTCTGTCAGTGGATTGCCGCTTTTCTTCATCAGTGTCGCATTAGGCTGGCTTACCTCAGAGTTAAGTCTTGTTCGACGACAGCCTACAGATAAATTGGGAGACGTTGAGAAAAAGCGACAGGAGATTGTAGCAGAGTTCGACGGGCTTCTGAACCGCATTTTACAATGGGTTGATGAGAATCTGATCGAGTTCAAGATGTGCCCATTCTCTACCAAAAAGTCTGCATTTCTTACCCTCCCCACTTTTCAGAGCACTCAACTGCCACTACGGGATAAGCTCGTTGTACTGGGCATGTATATTTGCCGGGAACTCAACCCACAGGAGTTTAGCGCACTAAACAGTTTTTTACGCCTGAGCATTTATTTATTTATTTAAAACTTTATGCACTTTTGTACAATGGCGGACTTAATGCCCAAGGCATTCTCTTCCAGTCAACCTTAGGGTGGTGTAGAAATCTTGTAAGGTAGGTGGTGCACAGAGGTTTCCGTATGAAACTAACTGCAAACAGTACACAAAATAATGAAAGAAATACTTAAACATATATAAACACATATAAGATACCTATGTCTTAGATACAAACACAAATATATACATATATAAATATACATACACACAACTATATTAGTACACTAATAAAACTTGAATACCATAACCAATTATCGGTTAGTAGTTTCTGCCATTTCGTTAAGAAGGAGCTCATGCATCTTCTTTTTAAATGTGAAACGGTTTGTGGACATCCTGATTTCGAGTGGGAGCGCATTCCAGAGCGGTACCGCTTGGACGAAGAACGAAGAGTTCACGAAGTCAGAGTTGTGAGAGGGACACAAAAGAAGCAGATTATTTTCTGATCGAAGATTCCTATCGTGATTAGAGGACAGATAACGGAAGTATGGAGCAAGGTATGAAGGTGAAAATGGTGAGTTGAGAAGTGAAAATAATGTAGTAAGTGCTCGCTGATAGCGACGCAGGCGAATAGGTAACCATTTTAATTGGCAACGTAGGGCAGACACGTGGTCGTACTTCCGGAGAATAAAGATGTATCGAATGCAGTTATTAAGAAGGCGGTCTAGTTTATTGAGGAGATCTGCATTCAGGTCGTAATAACATACATCGCCATAGTCAATAATTGGAATAATTAAAGACTGCATGAAAGTAGTTTTGATGTTAGTAGGTAGGAAGTTCTTGAGACGATAAAGTGTTCGCAGGTTTCCAGTTACTTTCTGGCTGACGTAGGTAATTTGAGCTCGCCAATCAAAGGTCGAATCGATGAGTAAGCCCAGATCTTTGACTTCGGGCCTAAACGGAATAATTGAACCATTAAACATGATCGGTGAGATTGAGGCGATATCGAGTCTGCTCATTATTCGTTTGCTGCCCACTATTATCGCCTGACATTTCGTTGGGTTAACCGATAGTCCAAATCTAGTCGACCACAACTTTATCACCATCATCATCAGCCTATCGCAGTCCACTGCTGGACGTAGGCCTCTCCAATTTCACGCCACTTAGTTCGATCTATGGCTTCTCGCATCCAGCTCCTGCCAGCCGTCTTGCGCAAATCATCGCTCCACCTGGCTTGTGGACGTCCTACACTACGTTTGCCGAGACGCGGTCTCCACTCAAGAACTCGTTTACCCCAACGGTTATCNNNCCTCCCGCTCGAGAAAGTTGATGAGCATTTGCCCCCTATGATTCCTGTTTCCAAATCCATGGGATCCTATTACCGATTCGCCGCAAGTTTGTACTCCCATTTTGGCGTTGAAGTCACCCATAACAACGCTGTAGTGGGTTTTAGTAGTGGAGTGGAGGGCCCTCGATATGTCATCGAACATATCCTCCACCTCATCGTCCGAGTGAGCCGAGGTCGGTGCGTACACTTGTATTACCTTGAGGCTATACCTCTCGGATACCTCAATATATACCTTACCTTACCTTACCACAACTTTATGAGCTCTAAATCCTTGTTGACCACGTCGATAGCTTGCGTTATGTCCTCCACTCTTGCCTGTGACCATATAGGTGATACGCACTCCGAAGCTGTTGAGTAATGAGGTTAATAAATACTGAGAATAAGAGGGGAGATAGAATGCCGCCTTGAGGAACGCCAGCGTGTAAGTTGCACCAACTCGATGTCGAGTCATCAGCACGAATACACTGCTGCCGCCCCTGAAGATAAGTGGAGAACAATTCCAGTGCCTCAGAGGGTACCATAAGATATGTAACTATTTATGTCTTCTTTATAAGATCTAGATTCACTCGTGCTGTTAAAAAGTGGAACTCACTACCAGCTCATGTGTTTTCCGTACTTCCCATTATGATTCCAGATACTTCAAGCGGAGCGTGAAAAGGCATCTCACTAAGCCGCCATAGCGTAGAACGCCATACTACATTGTCTGCTTTTGCAGTGAGTATGGTGACCCCCACTGTTCGATTCTGCTTGAGCTTATCATCAGTCTGAGTAGAGTCACTTTGACGAGTTATTGATATATAATTCTACTGCCCTCTGGAGTTTTCCCTTTGAACAGGACAGCGTTAAAAAGCTTTTGGAGCTCCCTCAGTACGGGCTAACCTCCAGCCTTTAACAGTACTGCTTTTTTTTATTTACTGAAGTTAGAAAAACAATATACAATAACAAATATTCTAGAGTCCTCATTTTCAGAATCAGATTGAGATACATGCGAAGCGTACAAACCTCTTGGATACAGTGACTTTTCCACTTGCTGAGGTTAACTTTGTCAGGTGGCTTCTTCCAAGAGATTGTACAAACACTTTTGGACTGGTCCTGTCATATGAATTTGCTGGTTCAGGTTTACGTCTATTGTATTTTCCTTGGTAGCGAATCGATTTTCCAGATTGATTGTATTTGTGTGGACTAGAGAGCCCACGATATGTCATCGAGCATATCCTCCACCTCATCGTTCGAGTGGGCCGAGGTCGGTGCGTACACTTGTACTACTTTGAGGTTATACCTCTCGGTGAGCTTAACAATGAGGTACGCTATCCTGTTCGACACACTGACTTTTCCACATCGCTGTTAGACAGGGACTTGTTAACATGAAGCCCAACGCCACCTGGAGATTGTTGGTCTCCCTCACGGAAATACATGAGATGACCTGTGTCAAAGGTTATGGTGTCCTGCCCCTCTCTTCTGAGTTTACATAACCCTATGATATGACATCTGATCTTCTCAAGTTCTACTTCGAGTTGTGCTAGATGCGAGTTTAGCCGTAAAGTGTGGCCATTATACGTAACCAGGGTCAGCCGGTTAAGGTAGCCTTTTGTTTTTTTTACTTGTGGAAACCCCCACAGGTCGTTTCCGCACCGAGATTTATGGCGGGGTGGTGTGTCGGAATCGAACCGACTATAACCATATGTTGTGCCTCTCTGCGCCTGAGACAGAAGGATTCCGGGCATTGTTGTTATTAACATGACATGGACACTTCCCAGTGCCTGCCCGCACTGAGGCGCGCACCACCTGCTGGTAAACTCTCTAATTAGGTGACGTACAGCACACGCGTACGTCGCGTACTGCTAATACGTATTATACATATTACTGTTACCATAGCGGAATAGCGAAAATGCCGGGAACTGGGGGGCCGTGGCCTTTGTCGTTTATGCATGGACGTTTATTGCCCATAATCACTATGCTGGGCAGGCGGGTTGCTGATCGCAGGCGTAATTCTTTACACAGGTGACGCTGCTGCCCGTCACCGGCCTTTAGCTACGTCTGCTGGAATGGGTATACCGCCATCACTCGGTGGCCAGAGCCTCGTTCGTCTTTAAGCACGATGTACCACGTGCAGGTGAGGTCGGCTTAAAACAATAAATTGGGGTTCGCCCCTTACATCCCATAAGATACATTTTATTTATAACGAGTAACCCTAGTAAGATAATACTAAAATTAAACTTTTGATTGATTTATAATTTTACGCAAAGTTATGGAAAAAAAGAAAATATAAAAATCAGATTTCATTCCTGTTTTCGTTTATTTTATTGAAAAAGACTATCAAACTTGAAAACACTTTTTTTGTTTTACTTAAGCTTTATTAATAAGAGAAACGTCAGTAAAATTATACTGGACTCTCCTTAAAGCTTTGAAGATGTTTTAGAAAAAAAAATAGAATATAATAACTTTGTCAGACGAGTCGCTCGGGGGATTTTGGAGATCACCATAAATCATCCGCAGAGGCCCTTTTTAAGACCTCATTAAAATCTCAAGTTATGGACTGAATCATAAAAATGTCTTGAAAATAATTCGGGTCATGTAAAAGTTTGACAGATTAAACTAAAGTAAATGAACATATCCTAAAAGTGTCGTTTTTATTAGTTTGTATATTTGTTTGTATTATCTAAATAAATTAAATATCTGGAAATGAAATTATGTCACAAAAATTAATATATCAATCAAAACATCAAATTTTTGGCACACTGATGATCGTCAGTAATTACTTACGATCATAAGGTTAATCAGGATTATAAGGCGTACATACAGACAAACATTTTCATTAATAACTTAGATCATTGATTAAGTTACTATCTATTAGTCATTATTAAATAAAGTCCTCAAAAAACGCTTGCTAGCCTGACCTGTTATAAACATTAAAATGGGAATTGGGAGCTAAGCAATCTTATTCTGCCCAGGAGAATCACTGTTTCCTTCCTTCTCCTAATTTTTATCAGTAACCATTTCTTGTCAACAGCATGATATAATTATAGTGACTATGTACGACGAAACATCCTGCATCTCCTCCATGACCACAAAATCTCCTTAAGAGGATCTTCTAACTATTCATAATTCAATTTTCTGTTAGATGCTCAGGTGTGAAAAATGACACAAACATTATTACAGCAATTTTAACAATATTTGATGCTAAAAAACCTCAACATGGTGACGAGCGCAATATCGTTTGAAAGTCATAACTAAAATAGTCTTAAATAATAGGTTACTGTGGAAGGTGAAATAGTATTATAGACTTAATTTTATTGTGGATTGTATCAAGCCATATAAGCTATTATCTATCCAGACACTAATGAAATACAATTTTTCCTGCAGCTTATGGAATTTAATTTGCCAGCTTGTTATTTTTACTCGCTTACACGTTTCTCAAGTCGTTTATATTATATCAGACATTATTATATTCTCGTTTTAAGCTTAATGCAAACAATAAAGAATGAAGGCATTGAGCGTCAAGTACTCCTAATTCTTAAATACAAAGGCTTTTAAATTACTAAGACTTTCGTCTTATAAAATATAAAACATTTATATGACTTATTCATACTTTTAAGATAAAAAATAAGTACTTAATCACATAATTATATAGGTATATAGAGCAGACACAATATAAAACCTAAAGTACCTTGACGATAGAACTTTAATAGGGGAAGTAAATACAGTTATAGAATAATTATCTTTTATTAAAAATATATTTAAATCTATTGGCTTAAAGGTTTTTTAAACTTTCGAAGAGGGCAATATTAAAAAAAAAAAAATTTTTTAATCGTGTCTTTAAAATTAATATCTATTCGGATTTACCTATTATTCGTTATTTATATTTTGCACATGCGCTTTGGTCATCGCCCTTTGGAAATATTCATCACTTTTAGAAACTTGTGAAGTTGACAAAATTTAACAATAAACGCTCAGAAAAATTTCAATTGTGGCTTTACACTATCGAGGCTAGCTCTAAGCATCTGTACCAGAACCAGGATATTTTTTATAAACACACTGATGGATTCTGAAGTATCATTCAAAGCTATTGCTATAAGCCCTTGGCAGCTAGCTTATCCCAGTACTATATTATCTGCTTACCCATTTTTTCGACGACAGTGGGACGCATCGTTGCGTATTTTAAAGCAACAAAAACATCTGGATACATCAACCAGTCTTGCTGAGTGCACTTGTTTGTGGGCTGTAAGGGAGAGGGAATCAGGTTTATGGATTCAGATACTTTCATCGCCCGATATAGGCACTTTGTTAGATGATACTACTTTTAACCTTGGCACTGCCTCCGTTTAGGGGCGCCTTGTTTCTTTGCATTTTTGTCACTGTTGAGAAGCTGTTGACAGTCTCGGACATCATTGCCTTTCTAGTAGCAGAACCACTGGCCTTATATCTTGACATGCCCATATTAACGACATTATCCGTCGTGCTCTTGTTACCGCTGGTGTTTCAGCTGTACGTGAACCAAATGGTCTGGCACAAGACGATGGCAAGAGACCAGATGGCAATGTCATTACTGCCATGGAAGATGGATAAGCTTTTGGTGTGCGACGCAAGTTGTGTCGACACCCTCGCGCTATCTCATCTTCCAGTTGATTAAGCTGGCATTGCTGCTACTTCTGCGGAAAGTCTCAAAAAGCGTAAATACTGAAATCTTTTTGAAAGTTTTTGAACAGTTTGGGGTCGAATTGCTAGGTTCAAGGGGTCCAATTGCTAAAGCTATATTTAAAAAAACGAAAATAGCTAAACAACTGATTAACGCTTCTCGTAACCAAAAGGCTAGCCTTTTTCTAGCACAGAGAATTAGCATTGCCATTCAACGTGGTAATGCTGCACGCATTTTGGGAACGGTACCAGTGGGCGATGATGCGGAAGAATTTTTTGACGCTTAGATGTAAATATTGTTCTTTTTTATTATTATTATTTCTTAATTTAAAAGACTCGATTTGGCTGTATTACATTTGTTTTCCTAGAATATGTTTCTAAATAGAAAACTTATTTAACACATTTCTAATGTTTCCACATTTTAAAGAACATCAACAGTTGGTTTCATTTATGCATGCACACTAGAAAGTCAGAATGACACAAGGCGAGTGTAAGACGTAGCTCTCACGTCACGTACGCCAATATCCAAAAATTGAATCATTTATTTTTGTTTCGCAACATATTAATAATCTAAAGATATAGATTTAGATCTCCATCTAGATCTCTACAAAATTTATTTGGTGGTGATTGGACTGGTAATAAAAATCAGTAATCGAATGAGTTCTTTACTCGTAGGACATCAGAAGTTTAGTCTAGTTTAAAGGGGCTATTGTATATCGATGTGTATATCGATAAACAATACTAATCGGAAACACAACTAGGAAACAGTTGAACAGTTGAATGAAACAAAGAAGAAGTGCTAGGTACAACAATTTTTCTCTATTTAGAAATTTTATAAGCACGTAATCTGAAAGTTCTTCCTGTTCTTTTTATTTGATAAATATCTTACGATGAATTCTGTTATTGTTAACATTGTGTTATACTTACTTGTCTTAGAAGAAGACGAATTTAATATCATGATTTTTTTATTTGAAATGGAACTGGCGTGTCTTGACATGTACCCAAATTTTTTTTTGGGAATTATTTGCTCTGAGGAAAGAGGCACTTTCTTGCGACAGTGATTATTTATTATTCATCTTATCAGTTCCTGAATGCACGTCGTGAAATTATTAAGCGCCGTCGTCAAATTTTAATAAGGATTTTTTGGTCTTATCTCATAACTTATGTTTTTGGTCTTCAAATCTAATCATGTTTACAATTCAGATACAGTATTGGTAAATCAATTAGAAGTAATATATGTAAGATTATTTTTATGAAAAACTATTGTAAGTTGTGTTTATTGAAGTTATTAAAATAGCACTGTATATCACTTTGATATTTTGTAATTGTAACATAATAATGTCATCATATCTCAATTTTATGTTCGAGTGACGAAACAATATATTTATTGGTCGACCTGTCCCCAGAAACAAACATTTCATAATATAAATAAATGCCTTATCTATATTAACAGACCCAGTATTTAAAACCACGATTAAATAAAACTGCACTCAGTTATTGCAACCGCATTATTATACGTACAAAACAATATTATTAAATAATTACGATCTTGTTGATAAACGGACTGATAGAAAATCTCACTACTAATATCCCTTTTTAGTGTTTTGTTTTTAGTGATGAGGAGACGGAATAAATACTTAGTTCGCAGCCATCGAGCTATAGGTACGTACAATATAATCTCGATGTACGCAGCTCTGGGTGTTTCTTTTTATGATTGTTGATATCTCGAAGAAATCCAATATAGTTTTAGACAATTCATAGTGGGTGGTGGCTATTACAGAACAGTGAAACTATCCTGTCAGTTTAAAATCAGGTCTCTTGAGGCTTTTCAGCAGTTGACGTCTAAAAGCAATTCGTTACAGAGGTGTTGAGAAAGTGACATTAAGCGGTGGAAACTTAAAAATTAATACCTTGGTCTCTTTTGAATGTTATCAAAAAATAAAGAGAAAAAATACTGCTTGCTTAAATGTAAAAAAGCAAATGGAAATCTTCTAACTTCGATCCTTCTCGATATATACTCAAACTAGGTTGCCTCCTGTATAGGTGTAACGTTTTTTTTGTATATTTCCGGTCATAATTGAGGTATCCGTTTCATTTTGTACGAATACATGCTAGAAGCAGCACTTTTGTTTTCACTTTTCCCTACTTAAAATGGTTAAATAGAAGGGAAGCAAGGTGAGAATTTTCACCTTAATACTCTCTTATTTCCTGAATGACACTTATAACAAAAAACGGAAACGTCTGTGAAGGCTCACGCGTAATCTAAGGTTTCATAATTTATTGCTAAAGGTGTAAAGCATGTATTAGGATTATCTTTGTTTCTTTTTATTTTAAATTGTATGTTTTCTTTCAAGTTATTACTCATTTAATAATGTAAACTAATAAAGTTAACTTTTAGGCACTTGTTAAAATATAAAATTTGTTTTTAAGTTCCATAAGGGATTAGTGATAAGGGCACACTATCGACGTGTTATTATAAATAAACCGATAGCTAATTCTGAAAAACTACCATAACGTGAATAATTATTTCGAATGATTTTCTTAAGTTGTAGCTAGAAACACTCCCTTTTTTTTTAGTCCTAAAACAATCTAAGCTATCCATTCTATTCATTGAAATTGACAGATTTATCGCAGACAGTCAGAAGTCATTATTATACCATTTTGATTGAAGTTGAAACATAATTAAAGTAGAGAATTGAAGGGAATATTTTAGTTTTACGCAAAACGCATCATGGATTTGCCTACACTCGTTCTAATCTATTTACAGCAATGCACAAGAAATATTTCCGTTCAGCAGTCAAGACCTTCTTTAAAATGTAAAATAGTAAACTGTTGTAACATAGGGTTTTTGCTTTTATATGGCAGCGATATATATCAGTTATTAAGTAAGCACCTCTTAAATTATGTGCTGATACCTACGATGAAACAAACTTCTTTTTTAAATTAAAATTTGTATAATCAACCAGGTTTCGGATTCAACGAGGATGGTTATTTGTTGAAATCCTAAGTGGAATCTTTCAACTGGTATAGTATTTTGTTGTCGTTAGCAACAACTATAAAAAATGTAAATATTATTCTCATATTATGAAACTGACGTTATAATTTAGGGTAACATGTGACTAATGCGTGTGGCATCACTTATCAGTTTGTTTTGTGGGATATTTAATTAAAGTACGGTCCCAATATGGAAACAAAGTCCAATACATATTTGGGAAGAAACATACTTGGCCCTGTCGCTTCGACTTGTTATGTAAATATGTACTGTCCTGTGGGTAGTATAGGCACTTGAAATGCCTATACTACCCACAAGGTACTAAATACGGTAAATATTGTATAAGCCAAGTACCTAGGTGAAACGTTGAATTTCACATCTTACAACAAGACATTTTTGGAAAGATCTCTTCAGAAAAATCATGCGATAGGCAAATGAGCCATTTTTTTATTTCTAATTTTGATTTCAATAGATAATGAGTTATGTTCCAAAATTTAGTGTTTTTATGTATTTATCTTTATAGCATATACAAAGTAAAATAGCGCAACAGTATCAGTCACAAAGTATGTATTGGTGGTCTTATGACATGACGATTTGTTCCAGACAACCATAACTCGGATATACTTCTGTCCGTGTTATTGTTATCATCTTACATCTACAATCTGTTCAACTTAAAACTAATTAACTACTACTCGTTAAACGGATTGTAGATGTAAGATGTAAGACGAGATAAAATGTGATGAAATCTGAGATATTTGGTCTCAATTAGTTTAGACAATTCGTTATCAAAAAAGGGAAAAATATGAAATAAAAATAAATCCGAATTGATAAATAAATAAGATTTCTGAAATAATAATGATTTTCACTTGGAATCCATAATTTAATAATTATGTTGTATACTCACAGATAAATGAAGGGGCTCATGACTAATGTGAGAACAGAGTAGGATAACGAATTGTAAAACTTAGCAAGCCTAGCTGGATCATTCTTCCGATGGATGAACATTCTTAACAAATTAAGACTCGTTTGAGCCTCGAGGGCTACCTAAAGCCGCCGATCCCAGTTATAGAACAAAATACACATAGAAAAAATCTTCTTAGAAAAAAATCAGCGTACGATTAAAAGTAACAATACTTTTGACTAAACATGTGTTCTTAAATTAAAGGCTACAAATTCCTTTTAACACTCATCATTTCCACCTTGAATCAACGTTAAGTTCACACATTCTGCCCTTATCACTACAGGTAACAATTTTTCACTCTATTCACACAATTTACCAACGTATATATATGTTGCTCAGTATTATATTACGTTTATCTGGAGATGCTAGCCGTCACCGCGAATATATTATTGCTGTACATCAGGTCTGTTGACATCCGTGACACGCGCGATGTTACTCTCAGGTGGAATTGTGTGTATCGCAATAGTGCTATTGTTTTGATAATGCATTGTTGTTACGACGCCTGTCAGAATGTTAGGATATGCGGATTAGTAACTGATGGGATAACTAAAACGTTTTGTAGGGTTAAGAAATGAATAGGAATAAGGTTATAAATTTATTTTTGAGTGCAAGATTGTGGTTCTATTTGTTCTATTTTTTATATTTATTTTTATACACTTAGTGCCTTTTTATAGTGCAACTCGAAAGCCACGAGTGTAGTATTATAGATCTTTTTAACCATAAATAGCCAATGTCCAAAGAATATGTCCAAATTTTATTTAATAGTGTCAAATTACTCGTAACTTCAATCTTCATATCGTATTTTATTAGATTTTGACTAAACACGAAATCCAATTGATCTGTGGTTAATTATATGGGAAAACAATGTCAGACATTCTTCATGCAGAGCATTTGAATACACATCATTATATATATAGAATAAACACTTTAATTTTTGTAAGAAAAATTAATCCAACTTTGGAAGTCTGAATGAATAGAAAAACAGAAATGGTCCAATTGTAGACAATTTAACTTTTATATACCTTATCTTTACATGGTCCGTTTGTTTAGATCTTTTAAAATACTCATCCGATTTCAATGCAGTTTTCAGTAATAAATAAAGAAATTAAATAAAAAGGTCTATGTGTATAAAACATGCATAATTATAAAGGAGGAAATCTGAGAATTTCAAAAACTTCTGTGTAAAGCTGGGTCAGATCGTTACTAAGAAATAATTTTCAATGTTCACTTCAATTCAAAGCCCTGAATGTAATTCAAATTAATCAATAGCTTAGTCTACAATTTAATTAAAAAAGAGTATAATCTCCTAAACTATTACGATAAACTAGGAATTTTTATTAGGAAAGCATTTTTCTCAACCAAAATATGGGGCACTACCGTGCCCCCGTCAAGTCAAGCAAGCAGAAAAAACCACACGGCCACACTATCTTTTTCTCGAAGCAGTTCGTAACCATGTTCGACCCCCTATAACTTCATTGTGAATAAAAATAGAAGTTTGAATTTTCAGTGACCAAGCAGAAGTTATATAAACACAGTATAGTATATTTCAAATTTCATTCAATTTGACCCAGTACTTTAATAATTATAACTAGTCAAAGTTTCTTAATTTTGTCAATCTCTCCCCGATTCGTTGACCGATTATCAAAACTTTAAGGCACTTAAAGCAGACATAAGAGTCCTGAATTAAAAATACAAGTAATATTTAGTGCATAAATCAAGGAAAACATAAAATATTTAGCATTTTCAGTCCAGTTTTCTGGATACACTAACTGCATGACATCTGCATGCTCCTCTTCCAACCACAGAAAAATATCGTTTATTATTAGAGCAAACGGTGACTTTAATAAGTTGTGGAAAGAGTACTCTTTTGATCGCTTTAACACCAACATTAATACTGTACGCAGTATATGCTGCCCTTTAATTTTTTTAATGCTGGCATTTTTGTTTTTTTTTTTATTATTATGGTGTAGTATCGTATTGATTAGTATTCAAGAACTTTTGTTTAATCCGTGAAAACTTGTAGTTGGTTTGATGTGCAATCAAACTAACCCTATTATTTTTTGTAGCTGTTGGTTTTCCAAACCGAAATAAATTAATAATTTTGTAATCCGATATAAAAATATAGTATTTCAAAGTTATATTTTCAGTCAATGAATCAGTGCACCTGCAATATCAAAAATTTTAACGGTAGAAGAACTGAGTGGCGAGACTTGGTTTTTTACAAGTTATGCTTTTGGTGGAATTTTATTTACTTCAAAATAATATAAATTTTTAATCAAATTTTTCCTTATAAAAATGTCTGATTGGTATTATTTTATTACTTTCAAAGAATATTTTAAAAATCAAATACGATCTATTATTAAAATTACTCAGCTATAGACTGCTCTCAAGTGAGAGTAAAACAACGAGGGTATTCTTTTAATACACGTATGTGAAGTTATAATACATAATTCTGCTAAAAATTATTTGAACTACAGCAAAATAGTTGATGTAACTGAAATACTTCGTACTTATCTCTGCCTCTTTTAAAATAGATTATTTAAGTGCTACTGAACTGGAGAATAAGATTCCAGTCCACTGTCCGTAGATATATTTATTAATTAGTACATGGAATACTGTTAGATATTTACAAAGTGATATTTATATTATCTTTCACTGTCAATAGAAGCTAATTGCTGTCTTTACATATAGAGATCTAACTGTACAGTAATATTATAGTTTTCATTTCTACTGCTAATACTACACAGTTTTATATGTATTACTTATAAACTGTAATTATGTGTACCATTTCAGTTACTATATTTTCAACAAAGTTGTTGTCGTGTCGGATAGCCATCCTACCGGATTGTGAGAGTGAATGAGTAGAGAATGCACCTGTGCTTGCGCAAATACTGGTGTCCTTTAATATTGCCTGTTTAGTCAACTGGTCTCCGCTGAGACTGGCCGCCGTAGTCAAAAGTCGGCTTGGCTTACATTATCCTCATATTTCTGAAAATATGTTAATTATCGCAGCAACGAAATATCGTGTTAAATGTGTAATGGGTGTGTGTTAAATTATTGTAATTATTATCGCAGTCTAGACATTGCTACTGGACGTCTAAGTGTATCGTGACGAGAAATATATCATTTAAGCGGGAGAAAATTTCTATAATTAACAACGAACGTTGACTTAAATAGACGTCCATGCTATATTTGTATTTTACTAGGTATTTTCTTAGTGGAATCTTGTTCTAAGGCAAGGAGTAGAGACTTTGGATAATAAATATGCAATTAAATATTAATTGAAAAACAATTTTAAATTCAATAATCTTTCTAATCCTTGTCGCATTTAGCCACGCTTTACCAGATTACCGTTAAGAAAGAGATTCTGCATGGACTCTTTCCAATCAAATTTCTGCAGGAAGTCAGCAGGAAATTCTACACTTTTTTGATGAATGAAGTATCAATATATTTGTAGTAATGGCTCCAATGGTGTACAGTACATAAAATTCATCAAAGTTCTTACGTAGACGACTAACATTCGTGATTTTCTGAAAAGAACATATATTTTTATAATACTGGAAAGAACGGGTTTTAATCTGATCGGTGTTAAACTACTAGAGCAACTAGAGTTATTAATATTGCGTTTAGAAAGTGCTTGAAAAGGTATATTACAAAAATAAAAACTTTTAGATTTTGAATTAATGTTAGTAGTTTGAATCCGTGGGAGAGCCACGCTTCGGCATGAATGGGCCGGCTCGACCGGAATGATACCACGGCCTCACAGAAAACCAGTGTGAAACAGCGCTTACGCTGTGTTTCATCAAGTGAGTGAGGATACCGGAGGCCCATACCCCAATCCAATGCCCCCTATCCCCCTCACCATCCCCCTTCACCCCAGGCCGCCATAGTGTGGGTTACCATGCTGCATTGTTCTTTTTCGCATTGAGGATGGTGGCCACCACTCTTGGATTCTGCTCATGCTTTCCATCAGGCAGGGCAGAGTCATTTTGGCACCTTAAATATATTTAAAAAAAAAAAGAATCGTAAATTATATTAAAATTAACATTAAAATATATTTAATGAAAACTACTACGTTACTGGATTCCATAATTAAAAAAAATTACAGATAGATGTAAGATTTAATTCAACACACAACAATCACGAATGAATTCGAATATTTTTGTTCAGGAATTAGGGAGCCAAAAAATTTTATTTAAAAACTTTGACAAGTTTATTCTATAGCTGTACAACAGTAAAAACTTAAATTATTACAATAAGACACTTTAATCACCTCAAAATATTTAAAAGCATTAATCAATCTGAATAGTAGTTGTTTATAAAATTATAGACAATACTTTACTAATTGACCAATCACCTTGTGATATTATTTAATCAATTTTATGCTTTATTTACTTGAGTCTATTATACTTGACATATTTAATAATTAAGTACTCAAATAAATTAAGCAACAAACAGAACAAGGGTCTCTCGGGCCAACCACGAAATTATAAAAACAACTTCTTATCTTAATTCTATAAATATCAAATCGTTACAGACTTGTCTTGACATCGAGGACTCTCTGACTTGTTGTTTTGAACTTATGTATGTTCTGTTGTCACCGTTGACACAGGTTATCAAATCTATTTATTCAGAGGCATCGACTACATCGTACTCTAGACGGAAGCGCCAGTTTCTCCCTCGCAAGCCAAGAGGTACCAGCTAAGTGCCTAACATAATGTCAACTACAAACGCGAAACTTCATGTTGTGATATATGTTTTATTTTTGTTCACGGAACTTGTCGACAGTAACGACAGCGATTCATTAACCCTAAATACAATGCTTGCAGACACTTGTAGTAGGTCATTATCAAAACTTTTATTTGGACTATGTACAGGAAAAGTGGCAGTTAAGGATTTACCTAAAGAAAATCTTTCAAAGATCCGAGAAATAAGAGGGAAGAGAGCTTCTTTGACATATAGAAGAATGAAACGGCAGATTGCGGATGAGTGCTGTTTGAGACCATGTACCGTTGCACAACTTATTGAGTACTGTCCAGACACTTGGTGAACTTTCATGAAATAACTCAGACTATCAGTCAAATAAAAGTGTGAGTATTAATACAAAAGTGAAAATTCGGAGATCGATTAAGTTGTGAACTTCGTGGTGCTTGTTACATTAGCAAGTGTTGGTCAATTTACGATGTTTATAAATTGACATACTTGACAAGAAAAAGTTCATCCTTATATACAAAGCTACGTGGCGATCGTACAGAAGTGATACTTTCTTGAGCGTAATATGCAAGACCTTTTAAAAGTGGTGCAACTGTGCATTCATAACAAATCACGTGGACTACGTTTAGAGAGATAGTGATTGAATCGTATAAAGACAGTCAAAACGATAAAACAAATACGACTTAGTTTTATAAGGGATTTTTTACTCACTTAAGCGTTCTAATATATATATTTATTATTTCGAGAATAACCTTCAGGCTTTATAGTTAGTTAAATATTTAATACACGCAATATTCAATAATCGTGTTATTCTCGAAATACTAATTTTATAGAGGATATATTTGTGTATTACTTTCATTATAATAGCTTCATCCGTCCAATTAGACCTCAAGAAAGTATGTTATCTTGTTTCTTTTTATATACTCGGTGTATAGGTTGTTATCAAAGTCTTTAACCCTACATTACTATTGTTATTGCAAAGTTCAAAACAATTTGAGGAAATTTTTAAAGGAAACTATTTTCTCTATAAAGTTATACGAACTTGCTCTCTATTGATACCAATATATTAGTACTTAAAATTGTTTGCGCGAGGAATTCAAGAGTTTAATAGTTCTTTTTTAGACGTTAGCTGCATTCTGGTGCAAAATGATAAAACAAAAAAAATGGTAACGCGGTTATTTCACTAAACATTGTATATTGACAATTCCAGTAGCAAAATTAACTTAAAAAATGTAGTATAAATATTAATAATATGTTACCTTTTACAGGGTCCATTTCAAAGTAGACTATTGAGGAATTTTGTGTAATTCTGATGAATGCAAATAATGTGAATATAACCTTTTTTTTAAAATTATAATCGTAGCTCAAAGAAAATTTTTTGTTCAATAGTTATTTATCTCTGTTTTCTGACACTTTCCATGAAATACAAGTATGGAACGCATTCTTAAAGAGCTGTGCAGAACTAACACGGGCCGAAAGGTTTTTAAAATAATATGAAAATGCAGTTTGTTATATAAATTTTAAAGTGTATACTCTGAAAAAGGCCCTGTGTATTATAACTGTCGACATACAAAACTGACGAATGAGGGTAAGATCTCAAAAAGATTCCACGACAGTATCACAAAGCTATTAATTTAATAAATATGTAATTACAATACAATATAATGACTGAACAAATGAGTAATTTGTTATTATATATAAACCCTTTCCCAGTATAATGAGTCAGTTGCACTTGGTTGGACATTCGCCCTACTTTCTAAACAAAATTAAGCAATGTTTCATCTAATATTATGATATTATCATGCTATTATTTGTTTATTTATAGTCCTCTTAAGATAAAAAAAATGCTTAATCTTGTATGAAAAGTAGGACGAATTTGTTCAGGAATGTGTGACTAGAAAAGGAGTTAATTGTTTTAGTTGAGATTTAGATGCTTTACAATCATTTGATTATACAGTGATAAATTTAATCCCGTTCAAACTGTGATCTAAACGTACTGAACTGATGTAAAGTGGTAAAGCTAGTAGGTAGCAGCAGAAATAAAAAACAATCACATTCTAGTTTTGACTGTTGAAGTCAAAATTAAAATGCGAAGTCGAGTTCATCATCATCTCTCTACCCTTTTCAGGATTTTATTTGAGTCGTTGCAATGAGTTTTCTTCCTCTATTCTCCTCTATCCCGCGTCAGCTCCCTGCTCACTCCCTTCCTGGCCATATTCTCTTTTAAGCTGTCTATCCATTTTTTCTTTGGTCGTTCTCTACTCTTAAATCCGTTGACTTCTATACTTAAAACTTTCTTGACTACATTGTGCTCATACCACGCATCACATATCCATACCAGGTTAATTTGTTGCTTCTCAACTTTTGATCTTCTGGTGCTACTTTCAGGCTTCCTTTTATGTAGTCATTCTTCACCTTTTCCATTCTAGTCACACCACAAACGCATTTCAACATTCACATTTCAGCTATCTATAGGAGGTATCTCTCATCCGTCTTCTTTATTGGCCAACACTCAGACCCATGCAGGATAGCAGGTCTGATGTTGGTTTTTTATATTTGTTTTGGATCGCAAATAGTTCCATTATCTGCTGCAACTTCATCCATTCCGCATTGAATCGTTGTTGTACAGAGCTATCTATTTCACCATTGTTTCGTAACAGCTGAGATGCTTGAAATCGATGCAGACTGGAATCGCTGTTCTATTCAGTGACACGGCAGTAACATTGGAGAGTCCGCCAAAATATTTTGGCGCAGAGCATGTATTTGGTTTTAGTTCTGCTGATTTTCAGTCAACAATATCAAGCCTTTGCTGCCATGTCACTACTCTGCGCTCGACCTCGCATGTTCACCAATCAACACAATATCGTCTGCAAATAGCATGCATTGTGAGAAAGAGGTATGAGCTAATAGCCGATCCCTGGTGAAAACCCACTGAGACACTGAATTGGTCGGTGTTTCCCGCAACTAATCTTACATAGGTGCTAGACCCTCTATACACAGGTTGATCAGTGCCACATTCTTAGCAGGCACTCTTTCTTCTTATAAAGTCCATCACAAAACCTCTCGGGTACCCTATCATTCCCTTTTTTAAATACCATTTGCAAGTTTTTGTGTGCCCGTCTGTATTTCTCATAAAATTGTCGAATTGCGAATGTGCGAATATGTCATCTGTTGAACCACGATCAAGCATAAACCCAAATTAGTTACAACTTAATGCACTTTCCTCTTTCACTCTTCTCTTAGTAACTTTCTTCCTAACTTTCATACTAATTCACATTCATTCAAATTCAAAATCATTTATTCAATTAAGACACTAAGTGACATTTATGAACGTTAAATTGAAGCTACAGATAAAAATCCTAGATCAACACAAAGAAATGCCAGACGTACTTTGTTGTCAAGGTGAATTAGGTGCAAACACCAAAATTCACTGCCTGCCTATATCAATCCATAACTTCCAGTTTCTAAAATGCGTAGGGCCTTATGAGAAGAATACTGGCAAAGAAACTCATGGCCACTCGTTTTAAAAGTCTGATTTTTAGGTACGATAGTATTAGTATAACATGAATGGTAAACTGTGTGCAAGCTGTTACCACCTGAATTTCGTTACATTAAAATGCTTCAAAAGCTAACGTACTAACAAAAAATAAAATAAAAAACACACAGTGATACCATTAAAGGTCTGAACTATGTGGAATGAGCTTTGTTTCCCTGTAGCTGCTGCATTCCTGTACATCTCCTTTATTTTTAAAGATGAGTATGAGCGAACTTAAGCACTATTCATTCGGGATTACCACTTCCTGTAGCAACTTACTAAAAAAATAAAGTCATGCACTGATATTCGTCCTTTCTCAGTATCGTCTATACTTCAACTGGTATATCATTGGGCCCAACAGCTCCTCCAATTTCCAAACTTCGTACTGCCACTCTAACCGCATTTATTAATCCTGTGTTCACATGCACATCATTCAACATTCCAGCTCATTTGTGTTCCTCATTTATCAGCTGTTCGAAGTAATTCTTCCTCCGTACTCTTTCTTATCATATCATCATCTTTAACTAACTTTCTCCCTATGTTATATATCTTACATGCTTCAAATCTTTCTTTCTTCCGTACTTTTTGCAATGCGGAAGAAATCTTTTTGCCTCTGGGTTGTTGCAAATATTTATGCAGTTTCTTTTGAGCTTTAGCTCTAGACACGGCTATCGCTTTTTGGCCTTCTTTTTACACTCGTTATATTGTACATATTATATATACTGTTTTTCTGATTTCTTTCATTCTTTCAATTCCTTTTTCACCCTTCCTTCCTTTGCTAAGATTGAAATGCGTTCTTTAGTTACTTTCAAAGCTCTCTGTATTTTTTCCACAATAATAGAACTTGTACCCTCACCAAATTCTCTAGCTTTCTCCCCCTTCTATTTAGTTTGTTGCAAGCATGCCACATTTATCTTCTTCTTTTTAAAACATCCGCTAGCTCCTTATCTCAGTCTTACACCTGGGGCTTACTTCTTGGGCTGCATCTGCACTGATAGATGCAGCAACCCTTACCTCGAATGAGGAACGGGATAGAGAGTGTGATAATTCGAAGAGGCCGGGGTCGCATACCCGTATACCACATGTCTTTTGATTTGGAGATATCGCGTGGATAGCGACACCTTTTGACTGTAAAGTCGCAACCTTCTGCGAGGAAGTTATCTCGCAGAAGGAGGCGGCAGAGAAGGCCCGGGAGAACGATCTCCAATCGGACCCGATCCGCCGCCGGTGAACCGGGTGGCGGAGGCGCGCGGATGGGCTGGACGAGTTTTCCCCCCCCTCCGCTTCACAAGCCAGCCGCGAGGGGGGTATGTTACGCGTGTGCCGTACGTCGCCTAAATTGAGAGGATTTAATATTTAGAGACGGTACCAGCTTCAGTGCGGGCAAGCGCTGGGAGCGGTCCGGATGGCGTAAGAAAGCGGTTCCCGGATCTCTCCCGTCTCAGGCGCAGAGTGGCACACCGTGTTGTTTTAGTCGGTTCGATTCCACACCATCCCGCTGCAAACCCCGGTGGGATAAAGGCCCGAGGGGGTTTCCAAACGTAAAAAAAAATAAAAAAATAAAATAAAAATAAAATAAAGGCTAATAGCAGCAGTTCCCGGATGCCTCTCGTCTCAGACGCAAAGTGGCAAACCGTGCGGTTTAAGTCGTTTTAATTCCGATACACCGTTGGGCGAAGGCCCGTAGGGGTTTCCACATAAATTAAACAAAAAAAGGCCTGTCCTTAGAAAGGAGGTAAAAAAGAGTCATGCACCTTCAATATTTTACTTACGATGAGTTGACAATCTTAAATTCATCTGTTAAGGCCAACTAAAGTACTTATTCGTATTGATGATAAATAATCATTGCAGAAAACAGGAAATAATTTGAGTAAGAAGAGCGACCAATACGAGTTGTGTACCGCTTCTTATCTATTCTCAAATACATATCCAGTACTAGGGACAAATCAAATCGAAGACGCACTTGCTAATAAAACGAACACGTGTCGCGATGTACAAGTTAGTTGTTGCTAACCAGATAACAGTGTAGTGGCATGTGTACTCACAATAATAAATGGATTAGATAATCTACAAGTGCAAATACATTATGCACTTCACTATATAGCTTGCAGTAAACGTTAATTGCCTCGTTGGTCTAGCGATTGATGTATGCGTCTGCCAATCAAGAAGTCTTCAAATCCCGGGTCGGGTCAAATATTTTTAAGATTATTAGGATTATAGAAATACTTAAAAACTACTCGAACTATGGAAGTTGGGGTCTGAGCCCCCGTGCCTCGGATAGCACGTCAAACTGTTGCTCCTGCGCCTGATCCCTCCTCCTTGATTACGAGAGAGAGAACGAACTGTGCACCTGTGTTTACGCATACACTTAAGCTTTATAATACCTACTATGCAGTTGGCTGGTCTCCGGTGAAACTGACGACCGTGGTTGTAATCGGCTAGGAGAACATCAGAAGTAAACGTTTATATTTTCAACTATAATCAAGGGAATCATAAGGACTAGTGGTAGCTGTTAATTATTTCTTGAAATTAAATTTATTTTACAAGAAATTCCGTACAAAGTGAGATTTCAGTCATTTTTAAAAATCCTTCAACGAAGACTTTAGTTGTTTATATCTAACTAATAAAGTATGGAAGCTATACAGTTAACATGCACTTCCCCAATTTTTTTAATGCAAGGCTTTATAGGCAATATGTTACTCATGATTTCATTCGCTTGAGGTTCGTTTGTTTGTTTTTTTCAGTAGATATTGCCTATTTTTTTAATTCTTTTTTTTTCTATTTTACATTTTCATGGCTTTACAGAGAGTTTTTTTACGATGTCTCCGGCTTAAATTGAGGCAGGTAACCTAGGTAGAAAAAAGGCCCTTCAATTCGAAATTTTCCAACTGAGTTGAATGGAAGAGAAGTTAGGTGTGAATATGCAAATGATGCAGAGCATCGCGGTTCACCTTTCTTTTTGTTTTTGTTTGTAGTCAACAAATTCAAAATCATTTATTTAATTAAGACATTAGAGTTACATTTATGAATGTTAAATTGAAACTACAATTAAAAATCACAAATCAACGAAAACAGACGTTACAGCATGTACTGCATTGCCAAGATAAATTAGAGGCAAACAGCAAAATATACTGCCTGCGTGTGTCGATCCATAATTTCCTGTTTCCAAAATACCTAGAGCCTTATGAAGAAGAATACTGGCAAAAAAATTCATGGCCACTCTTTTTAAAAGTCAGTCAATCTTCATTAACATGTAAAGTGTAAATTTTGTACCGCTTTTTACGATTACGCGAACGATGCAGTAGAAATTTAGCATAATCAAAGTTTATATAGAGGAGGAATGATAAACTTCAAAAAGAATAAAATGAATTACAGTCAAATTTCGACTATGCAGTCTAGGTACCATTAGAGGCTGCCTAGTATGGGAGCCGACTTCCGTGTGTGATGTGTGAATTTAACGCAATTCGTAGTTTCAATGTATAGAGTGTAATATGCTTAAACAAACTTCTCCTAAAAATTTAAATAAAACAATGTAAAATTCCACATTGCCTTGAGGTATATGTATATTGAAAATATCCAATTCTTGTCACCATGACGCATAGGAAAACGAATATCCGGATACTATGATTGCATTTGGATTTGATTCTGCAGCGCTGTAAAAATGGCTAGCTACTACGCTAAAGCAAACGTTGTTTGAAAATAAAACCGCAACAAACTGAATGTATATAGTTCGTAAATTTATTATTATTATTTATTAAAATTCAAGTAATAAATAAAAAATATACTCAGAAAGTTCTTTCTCTTACAAAATTGTAACGTAGTAAGAGGAAGGAGATTACTTATCTTTCTCAGTCACTAATGACTAGGCATTTCTCATCAATTTAAGCCAAAATAAAAAACACTAGTAACATGTTTGTGATGTATCTTGATGAAAAGTGTTTTTTTTTTGAAGTTATAGGTCTACATTTCAAAGTGAAATGTTAATCTGTCCATTTAGTTGATATTAATAAATCCTTTTCTCCTTTTTTTTAAAATATGATACTACTTTACTTGAAAAGTCTGTCCGTGGTCACAGCTTCAGATAAAGCCGTCAACGAAGACTTTATGAAGTTGGGGCGAAGATTTATTCGGCCCTTTTTTGCTGGAGTTATCCATACCATAAATCCCATTTTGCCTCTGCTAAGCGTTTTATCGTACGTCCATTCTGCACGCAAATCAAATTAAAGACCGATTAGACTACTACAGTACGATGCATGACCCAGATACAGAATTATATGGACACGATATTTTTAATATATTATAAAAACTGTAAACACAATGACTTATCTATGATGTCAAATCGGTATTTTGTTTTGAGAGGTCTGTTCTTTGTCGTGAAGTACTCAATCAATTTGCACGTTTTACAGCCTTTGTTCTAAGATAGTTTATTAAATGAAATATTTGGTGAAGAAAAGACAGCTGCTATATTCTGCTAATTAATGAGTGAAGTGAATAATGGAACTAATATATTGTCAGTATGGATCAGAATTGGAGCTGTACCAAAAACTATGTTATAAACTTATCTTCCAGATCTAGAGGTAGGTAGAGACTAGTTCTATAATCCAGTAATCAATGGATTAGATAAAGGAGGATTAAAACTATTACTCTTGATAGGTATCGGTAACCGTTATCAATCTCGTGCTATTTAATAACATGTACACTCTTTGTTTTTAATTTAATCTATCCTTTTTTGAAAAGATCTTTTTTGGATATCCGAATAGCAATTAGTGGCATTTCTGGAAAATCTCTTTGGATATTTAGCTCCCCGGGGACTATTAGATTCATCATTACTATAAAGTGCTACGTATTTATTGTTCGACCACTATTCTCCGTATATATTTAAATCTAATGCACAACTTATGAGTGTTTTCTGGACCACCCTAATATAAATCAGGGAAAAATACCTGCAGCATTCCTTTCGGCATAATGCAATTTCACTTGTGCGTAAAAGAAAAATAAGCATTATACGAAATTGAAAAAAAATATATAGGAGAACCTGAAAGTGCAATAAGTTAGCATCATTGGTAAGGAATAAAGTTCAAAAATAATTTATGATAAATTAACGATTTTGTTTGCTAAAACTTGATATTCGATAAAACATAATTTTCATTTAAATAATGAATATATAAATATAGAAGATATGTTTCGGCGAAGTGAAAATCATAATATTTATGTCTATATAATGGAGAGCTGTTAGAGCAATTCNGGCTTCTGATGCTTACTCATGGAGGGGGTCAGCCCATAATTACCACGCTGGGCAGGCGGGTTGGTGATCGCAGGGCGTAACTTGTTGCACCGGTGACGCTGCTGCCCATCGGCCGGCCTATTGTATTTAGTTACGCCTTTTAGGATGGATATACCGCCATCGGTCGGTCGCCAGAGCCTCGTTTGTTATCTAGCAGGGTGCACCGCGTGCAGGTGAGGTTGGCTGGGGGCGAAAGATTGTGGTTCGCCCCCACACACCCCAATTTAGAATATTTTTTTAGTTAGAGCAATTTGCCTGTGAAAAAATCCAAAAAAGAAAAATGCTCAATATTTGCTTTGTAACAGAAAAACAGTCACAAGTGGTTCAGTGGTTGGTAATTAGTCTCGTTCGTTCCACCGAGTGATAATAATCTGTGGTCATCATATCTAGGTCGTTCCAAAATTTGGTAGCCACAGAATAAATACAATCTCTTCTTTCATGAAACTATTTTGGATTAACGGCTATTATCAACCCGAACCTTCTTTGTGAAAATCACTGGCCACCTATATGTAGCTTTTTCATTATGTTTAAAGATAGTATGTTAATATGTTTGCAGCAATAGACGTCTCCCAGACCCAGCCGACCACCAACTGCAGTAACTCATGAAAAAACGTCATCAGAGTAAAGTGGCTATTGCGAGAGAATAGAAATATTATGCTTCGAGAGTTACAGGCTTAACTAAACATTAGATCACAATCCATTTTCCACAATCCTGCATGAACACCTTAAAGTTAGGCAGCTTTCTTCGCGGTGAAAACCTCATTCTCTCACCAAAAAGGAAAAATGCCATCGTGTTGATAGGTGCAAATTCATGTTAGAAAAGTTCAGCTCATTAAAAAAATAAATAAATGATACCGTTTTTTTTTCGAAGCAGTGTACTAGCAGCAGTAATTCCGCTAGAAGCGATATATATGTATGTATTTATTGTATAAAATTAACATATTTAGGTATTTAGAAATATGTTTTTTTTGTAAGTTTCCTTAATACCTACAGTTGGTTACGATTCTTTATCTGAAATACAAGAAGGATGTAAATGTCATAATGTAGGTACTATCAATTAGTATTACTTAGGTGTTCAATTATACTGAAAAAGAAAACGACAGTAAGTTATTTAGTTCTATAAACCGGTGACGTATGCAAAACACGAGCGAATCTATAATCAATACCTATTATCAAATCATAACTGATCACTGTCTGTATATGGAAGATATTTTTTTAGGAAACTGTTTATACGTTTGTGCACGCTAGTCTCAACAACGGCTTAACTGATTTTATTGGGGTAATACACTAAGACATTGTGGCTTGCTTCACTTAGGGTCAAGTGTTCGTTTCAATTTAATCAGTTCTTAAATAAAAAAAGTTATGTTAGTTTGAGAAATCACCGCGGTAACCGCGGACCAAAAAAGTAGTTCAGTATAATACCTACTATGTATTGAGCTATTTTATTTAAATGATTGTAATAAAAATTTTGACAAAACAATACTAAGAAAAAAATCTTAGCTACCGAAAGCCGGAGACAAATACAAAATGACATTTGTCAAAAAACGATTGATAACTATCACCTATGATAAAAAGAAATTCCAATATTCCACTTAAAGCTATTCCACTTTGGCTCAAAGTCACAATTTTCGTATAACGAAAACACAGTTCCATGATACAGTCACACTGCTAATTGTAGCTACTTATAACAAAAAATCGTTACATTTTGTCTTGCGATATTATGTATATGGTTACAGTCCTCGTAAGCGATTACTAGAATCGATTACGTTATTTAACGCTCACTCCTAGTTTGAGCTACAGGGCGACAAATATCTGAGTGATATCGTTAACTAACCCTGAGACTGTTATTCTAAGCTATACTGTGATTGTAAGAGTGTTTTTAAAAAGTCTCTTTTACATGTCAAAGGGTTTATTTCTCAAATCCATTGAACCAACAATATTGTAACTTACTTGTTATGACCTTTAATTAGCTAGTTATAGTTTCTTGTTTTATTTTTTACTAAATAATGAAATCTAATGTTATTATTAAACTTTAAGTCCTACATGCTCTGATAAGAAACTAAGTGACCCACGCATCCTCGTCTAATTTCTATTGCTTGTAGCCTTGTAACATAAGGTTATAATTATTTTTTTAATAGCAACAGATATAGTATGTTAAACATAAAACATATATTAAAATATATGCTATCAGGGACTTTTTAGGTCTTTTAAAGGGTGACAATTTGCCATACGTTATTTTTGTTGACACGAATGCAATGGAAGTTCTCAGAAGGAATCATTTTCCTTCGTTTTTGAAAGATCTTTTACTGATACTCCGTTTTTTTGGTAGTAGACCTATAATGAGATAAAATGTAGCCTATAACTTTTCTTGAAAACTGACTATCTAACACTGAAATATTTTTTATAATCGGACCAGTACCTCCTAAGATAGAGTGTTCAACTAAAGAAACAAAGAAACTCTACAGTATTATAATATTATATTGTGAAGATTAGATACAATAAGTGTACAATTTACAAATAACATACATACTAAGTTTTGACAACAATGTCGTTCTATAAATCAAGTAATTAGGTCGTGGATAATATCTAAGCGCGAGCTAAGGACAAGCAATTTACTGAGACAGAGACTGATTCAAAACAGCTGATGTAATGCGGTCAGTTGTCTCACATATGATATTGTAAATATAATTATATTCTTAATCTGCGTCCTTAACAGC
This sequence comes from Hyphantria cunea, assembly GCA_003709505.1. Taxonomy (NCBI): domain Eukaryota; kingdom Metazoa; phylum Arthropoda; class Insecta; order Lepidoptera; family Erebidae; genus Hyphantria; species Hyphantria cunea. The sequence continues at coordinate 580,138 of PKRV01002075.1, read as the reverse complement.
TTTTTTTTATAGTCTTAATATTTATATGAAGGATTCTAGGTATTGTATATTTGTGTACAGTAAGTAAGTTTTAAAACTACGAAGAATTGAGTAAAACTACTTTTTCTGTTGAATTAATTACTAACCGTTTCTTATACAACTTTATAGTCTTTTCGGTACTGAATATAACATAGCATATTACAATTAGGTGTGTTGGGTATATGGAAGCGATTGCTCAATCTATATTTTTGTAACATTTACTGCCAACTGTCTCGATAGATGGCGTCGGAAGCGGATTAGATCAAGCTATATTCGGCTCCTCAGCGCTAGTATATAAAGACAGCCCCCTCCATTGAGGCAGTCTTTAGTGCGCATGATACCGGGCCACTTATCTATTGCTAAATTCAAACCCTGATTAAGGCAAAACGATTGTGTACGCTTACACAGACCGTTCTCAGCGCCACCTGAATTTTGTACACTTAACTAACAATAAATTAGCGATGAGACGTACTTGCAAATTGAAGTACCAGGGCTTCTAATAAATCCGCCTTTGGAAGAAGCTCTGGCCATCTGGTGTCTCATTTGCCCTATTGTCTTGCATCATGCAATTTTTTTATTACTTACCTTTCGTCGTAATATAAGGTACACATTAAAAGAGTTTGTCAGTGTATCTATTTATCATATTTTATTTTCATATGGTTGAACGTTTTAAATATTATTGACTACTAAGTTTACACCTGTCTATTTAGGTTAGCGTAGGCTCCACCTTCTACATCATCATCACAAGTATTGTCATTCATACTCTTTCACTTGCAACCCACCTTATCACTCATTTTCATAAATAGCTTAAAGTTTATCATTATTTATATGATTTATATTTATTACACAAGGATCCATCTCTTCTTGTAAGTTTCGAAGTAATTTATAACTACATAAATTAACTTACATGATGGACCCAGTTACTAAATCACACTTGCATTACATCGACAAGTAACTACGACAAAGTCTATTTAGTATAATCAAACCTATGAACCCTATTAATTTCACTTACATGATCGTATCGTACAAATATGATGATGAAATGAAAATGTTCACGAGAAGGAATGCTTACGTGAGCACTTATTAATTAATCCGTATTTCAGCAAACTAGTGACTATATAGGCGGAAGAATTCTTAGATAATTAAGACGATCTTTCAATTCTCAATTTATAATTACAATAATAGTGTGTAGTAGTGGAAGACAAATACATGTAAATAAGCTTTAAAGCTGTTTTCTTTAAAGTGAAGCTTTGGTTTGTGGTAATTGTAGCCCGATTTTAAATGCATGTACATACCACAAATTGTCATCTAAACATTTATGTTTAGATGACAATTTGTGGTATGTACTGTATTACACGTAAGTGTTAAATACAAAATATTTCTCAATAATATAATGCAAACTCAAAGAAGTATGAACTCAAAAATGCGGAAATAAATATCTTTCGGATAGTAGTAGAATACAGATCTTTTAATCACGCTATCAATATAATACCTATGCATCAAGCGCAAGAAGATAAAAGCTTGACTAGACTCACTTAGGATAAATAATGCTATTGGCTGAATGGATGGATTGCATGCCAAAAACACATTACTGAAAGTTAAGATTTCTTTAGACGCTATCAGTCCTCCTAATAAATCTTACCTTGATTTTATTGCTATCAATACAAACAGTATATACTTATAGTATTATTTCCTGAAGGAATGACTCTTTATAGTAACAGCCAATTACCGTCCAAGGTAGAACGAAGGAACGAAGGTCTCCCTTAAGGAGCACCCGGTCCCGATCTTGGGCAGTCCGCATCCATCCATCATCATGACTTTTCATATCAATTACTTTTATTACTTTACTTTGAGTATTTATATCCTAACTAATATTATTTATTAAAAATGTGAAGTTATTTACACTTGTGTATATTTTTGTTGTGCTTTCAAATCTCGAGTATCAATTTACCCGATTATCATAATTTTTTGGAAAATTTATTGAAGGATTTGAGAAGCAAAAGGGTACAAAAAAAATAAAATTCCCAGACGATTAAAGAGGAATTAAAAACAATTCACTCCAGGGGAAATGACGGAAGAAGTTATTTTTCTATCAACCTTACCATTGTTTCAAGAATATAGTATTTAGGCCATAGTGTTTCAACAAAAAATATGATCAAACACCTGATGACTAAAGTTTAAGAACTTAAGATACAAGAATGTGGCAAACAAAATAAAACCATTGAGCCATGGATCATAAAAAAACCTTCTCTTGAACCAAAATCTTCTATTTGTTTATATCTAAATAGTATAGCGCCACAGCATTATGCGCTATTAAAAAAAAAAACAAATATTTAAAACTATTGATCGCGGCTCCAACCATGTGTATATCGGTTATCACGGTATATAGTAAGATAATGCCCTTCCTTAATAATCAAAATATTTACATGCCAAATTTTATTAAAATCGGTGCACCGGTTTACGTAACAGACAGATAACTTTCAAAAAAAGAGACACATGATCCTTACTAATATTATAAAATATATAATTTAAGCATACCTATATGAATTCAAGATGAATAAAAACACTACATACATTGGGTGTATTATGTGCATATCATGTGTTTTTATTTAAAAACATACTACCGACGATAATATACTCAATTTATAAACAATAACTCCGCGCAGCTGATATGACAAAGTACCCTCTTTTATGAAAGTTGTAAATAGCTAGCTTTTTATTTTAATATTTTTATTTTATTATCTTCTCGGGTGTTGACATTTTAAACCCAACGATAAATGCAATGAATGAAAATCAAAAGGAGAAGCCAATTTGCTTACAAATAAAACAAAACGTGATTGATAGGACCATTTTAAAAATATGCATATGAACAATAAGGAAACTTACTACTGATTTCTGTTGTCCAATCAATTTAAATAAAAAACTTTCCCTAAATGACTTTTAGCACTAATATTGAAATATAAAATGCAGGTGAAAAATCAAGTTACTTGTTTTCATCAATCATCACCATAAATAGTTTAAGGCTAAATATAGGCTACCTTAGAAGGAGATTATGGTCTACTTTAAGTCCTGGTATCTGACTGGATGGATTTAGCGATTTTTTCCATCTTCATACAGTGCTGTTATTCTGCAAAGTCTGCTTCCTTAATTGTTAGTACTCTTGTGATAGATACGCGATAGTGACATTCTATATTTCCGTCCGACAAACCGAAATCCGTACTACATTTCAAATTTCTTTAACTTAAAATAGTAAACAACTCATGACATTTGGTTATCAGTCTATACACAGTGTTTTATTGCGTGTTATTTGATTGTGATTACGCAAGTTTTATTTTCTTTAAAAATAATATCTTTATTTATACACCTCTGTCAGCGACCTAAATCCATTGCTGCATTCAATCATTAATAACATGTTGCAATCAGTTTACTTCTTATAATGCTGTTCCCTTTTCGCGTCCTGCAACGTATGATCAAAACATATTAATGATATTGAAAATGATGTTACAGAATAAAGTTTTCGTTACTACTTACCTCGAAAATATGATATCGATTTGACTACTACATCATTATTTTAGAATGTCATAATTATTTTGTGTAATCGTGTATGTTGTTTTTCTATGGTATGGGGATAGCAAGACAGCAGACGGGTTACTTGTTGGAAAATGACTACCCCTGAAACTTGGAATACAAGAGTAACAAGTACATTATTGTCCTTTTTAAATATATATGGCATGCCAAAATTCCTTTATAATGCCTAATGAGAGAGCGGCATTGAAGAGTAGTGGTCACCATACTCACTGCTAATGCAAACAATGCAGCATGGTAAAACTCACTATTGAGATCATTGGGCCTCCAGTCTCCTTCCAGATTAAATTCACCAACGAAACACAACAGCACCAATGCATAATTTTAGATTGGTCTTCTGTGAGGGGGGTTCCACCTTGATCGTTACCGTCCTTTGTGTCACCTTTGCCAAAATCAAAACACACGAAACCCCCTATGGTATTGTGTTTCCGAGCCGATGTATAACTCCAATTGAAAAAGCATATATTTTGTAAAGTGAAAATAGCTATTATATAACGTTACTAGGTACCTACTTAGTTATTATATAATGTTACAGTAGCTTTGTCTGGTTCTTACGCTGTCGTGGCTTATGAAAAAAAACGATTTTTACGGTATGACGCATTGAGATACTTTGATTTTTAGGTAAGCATATAGGCTACTTTTACCGCGTTAACCCCATAAGTGTGCGGATATAAGCGTAGGTAAAACTAATGTATTATAAAGATTTCTCGGAAACTGTTGTTCAACGAATTTTGAACTAATAAAATGTGAAGAATATATTATTGAAGGCGCTCATAGCCCAGTTGCACTCCGTGATTAGAAACAATCAGCGAGGGCAAGCAACGACGGCGCGGTTAGTACCTGGATGGGTGACCGCTGGTGGCATGTTACCATGAGCGTCTCCGTGATTCGGAGGTCACGTTAGGCAGTTGGCCCCGGTTTTTATCATATCGATAACAGTCGTGAAGCGTAGTTGGAGGCATACGGGCGGCTTAAAAACATCCAACGGCAAGATTAACGTAGCCACAACGTATTCTTACCAGTCCCCAACCCGCATTTGGCCAGCTTGGGGACGTATGGCCTTAACCCTCTCCTGAGAGGAGACCCGAGCCCAGCAGTGGGACATTATGGGTTGTTGATGGATTGATATAATATATTATTGTAATAAATAGAAAGAAATAAATGATTTATCTTTTTTATGTATAAAAAATAATAAATGAACTTGTTATTCTCGACGTCTATTATGAGTTTTCATATAGATCGCAACAAACTGCAAAGGTGAATAAACAGTCCGGCTTAGAAAACAGCTAAGAGAAAAGGAATTTTCCCTTTGACACGTATCATATAGTTTGTTATGATATGATTGAAAGAAATATTAATATTAAACATAAAAATATTCCCTATATAGTGCATGGAAGCGTTTTATATTAGGTATTTACAAGCATCTAATATTATAAAATGTAGTTTGTTATTTTATGGCCATTTATGTTTAAACGTATTTAAATATAGATTCAAATTAAACGATTTAATTAGAAATTCTATATAAATGAATCGTATGAGTTCCCTTTTCCTTTTTTACTCTCTTTTCCAACAAATATAAAATCATGTTTCTTTCACAAAGACATCAAACTAATTCATTTAATACTAATACCAAGTTGGGTGTACAAAGAAATGGATACAACGAGATCCCAGTAGCAAATGGGCTAGTTATTTATCAATATACAAAGAGGTAGGTATAATATATCAGGAAACTGATTACTAAATGTGGGTGTGCTTATCAATCTCTGGGTATTTATGTGCCCTTTGGTATAATTGAATACAAAACGCTATTGTTGATACATACATATATTTAACTAGTTTTAAGACGCGGCTACGTAAACTATATTGTTTGTACTTCGTTCAAGAAAATAAATAAGTGTCATTCGAACTTCGTAATGTACGTACATAAGAGACGTATTTCAGCTTTTCTAATTCATCAATGTTTTACATTTAATAATATGTTTATTTCACACAAAAGTCTTAACATTTAAAAGTATATAATGCAATAGAAATACTTGACAGTATCTAGCTAGGCAGAACCTAGTAAACATCGAATTTTGCAATATCGAGTTAAGTCCTCATGTACATTTTCTTTTCCTTTTGTGCTAAAAGTAATAAAAAAAAAGATTTTTGGTAAATTAATTTTCTTCAATTAGAAAACCAACACCTACAAAAAAGAAAGTGTTTGTTTGATATGTAACATCAAGCCAATTAAAAGGTTTCACGTATTGCAATATAATAAATTAACAGAGATTCTAGAACACTAACCAACACACCACTACACCTATACAATAATTAATAATGAATATAAAAATCTATGCTATAATAGTACATTGCTATTAATACACACATTTTGCACATTTAAATACACTATTAAAACTAAGATCGCTGTCGGTCTCTACCGTCTACCTACGTTTAATTAAGTCTCCGTAGCCCCAGGTCCAATTGAGTCATAATCATAACAATAGCACATGAACACTACAATTTGGACCCCTGATTGGTCCCTGATCACGTATTGAGACAATGGTTGTGCGGTATAGAACATGACTGGTTCCATATTATTGGAATATGGTACATAAATACAAGATGGAGATCCAATCAAATTGAATGTAATATTTCAAAAAATCAACTTAATAGTTAATTTTATTGAAGATAAGTAGGAATTAATAGATTTTTTAAAACGAATTTAAGTTATTAAGCTATAGGAAATAATAATTTTGTAAAATGAAATATTTTTAAATAACAGTGTTTGTAGTTTTATGTTTTAGAATTTACAATATGTTCGGTAATTTTTTTGATAACAGAATCACTAGATCGTTTATAAAAAAATATTTATATGCAACATATAAGTTAAACACATTATATACTTAGCATATGGAACACATACGCACAGAACATTTTCTATATATCTAACAAAATGATTTAAAATCTTCATTATTTAACCGTTTTATTTCGCCTTAATAGTCTGGAAACAAAATTGTATTTATAAGGTAAAGTTCTCATATAAATATGTATATTGCTGAACAACGCATGTCGCTTAATGGGAAGTTATGGCACCCATAGGAGCTCGCAGTTGTAAACAGGTGCTGCGAAATTCCATAATTTATGTTACCTACCTACCTTTTTTACCAGTAAGGTCTCAAATTTCATCAACTTAAGCAATACTAAACTTTATAAATTCAAAAGTATCTCTTTTTCTCTGCTACGTTTTTGCAGCTAAACCGCTGCACCGATTTTAATGAAATTTGGTATGGAGATACTTTGATTTTTGATTGAGGCTACTCTTAACCGAGCTAACCGACATACGAGTATGAGCGGATGGAGAAACGGACAAAAGCTAGTGCCTACTGTGATATGAAAAAAAATAGTAAATAATAAAATTTCAATTAATCGCATGTACTGTACTGTTTATTACTTTAATTTATTTACGGTAAAAACCAGAAATGGTGTAAAAAAATATGGAACCATAGCGTTTATTTCCTCATATATGGAATTAGATTCCTTTACCTTTCTTTTTTATCAATGAGTTTTTAGATTCAAATGTAGAGGAATGCTTCCAAAATAAAAACAAACGACTAAACGTAACCCTTTTTAAAATCGAAGTTAAAAAAGAAAAAAACACAGTCGGATTCAAATATTTCGAGTTTTTAACACTCGAGACATGCCCTTTAATTCTAAAGTTGGTGTTTGCTTCGGTAACTCTCAGAGGACTGAGTTGTGAGTAAAACTTTTCAGGACTTTTAAACTTTTTTTACGACGTGATCACTCGTTTCGGTGAAACTTATGTGGGTAGAAAAGCAAAAGAAAAATTTTCTTTTTAACCTCTACTAAAAAGAAAATCTATTCAGATCTTTATCTAGGAATTTCAGTAATTTTAAAAATGACTTTGATGTTTACCATGCCCTTATACTAATTGAGTGTAATAACTATACTACTATTTTTAAATACACATTGACAGAATTATTCTTAGTTAAAGTCTTTAAGAATAGCTGAATAGCTTTTAAAGCCATACGTTTTCAAGAAAAAAGAGTTTTTGGCTTAAGTATGGGATGGGAGAATGGGATAGCAATGTAGTGAAACGCATAAAGTGTGAATTTGCAGCTTAACAGAGAACTGATTATATTTAGAACTACAATTTTAACATTTAATAGAATCAGTCAGTAGTTTAATATCACCAACAAATTAATGTCTGTTTCTGTTTGTGATTATATATTTGATAGTATTGATAGAACGCAGCATCGTAGTTAACAATGGAATCCAACAACATCAATTGAACTATTTTCAACACGCAGAAAAGTTCTTTTTTTAGGGTTGGTTCAGCAAAAAAATTATCCTTAAAGAATTGCTTTTTTTCATGTCTGTTCGTATTTCATTGTAGCTTTAGAAAATTCTAGATACTAAATCAAGACTATTCAAAATATACAACTATTATTCAGACACTCGAACATTGCACACTGAAATAAAAACTAAAAGAGTATTTACATTGAACAAGAATGGTGAAAATACACAAAAGTATGATCTCACCATTAGTATTCCATACTTCACGTGAATGTGATCAACCTTTATAATAACAAATAAACTTGACAATACATTATCATGCTTTGATATGATATCTAACAGCGTCATTGTTCCTACGTCTGTAGTAGGTGATGCAATCGAAGAAGCATGCCATACTTATTTATGTACATATGTGTACATATCCAACTCATCAGTTTCCAAAAAATACATTCGATTTTTATTCAACGTAAACAATTTCTCATATAACTTCAGGTGCTAGTCATGAGCAGTCAATAGACTATAATGAAATTCCCAGCCACGTCAGGTATCACAGATTGCGTCCAATATGCCCTGTAGGGGTGCAAAGAGCACACACGGACACGCTGCACATCCATTTTAACGAGACCACTCGTTCCTCTCGTACCTACGTCATACACTACATGTTTGCAAATGGTAAGGGAGGAGAAGGAGGTCTCGCCTCCCTGGACGAGTATCATAGATGGATTTCATGCAATTTCTTGCGCCTCGAGGCAACGAAATGACATGCGGCGTGCTTCGTATTATATCGCTATAAATAGTAATGTTGGCTCCTGAGAGAAACTAGCGAATGAATATAAAAAAAATCGTGGATTTATTACCTAAACAAATATGTAAAATGTTGAGTAAATATAATCCGAAATCTGCTTTTACTTACTTTTATAGTAGTTTTAGTAACACATCAATAATACGATTGCTTTAAATCCTGGGTTATTCCATCCTGACAGAAACAGATCGCCTTCCTTCCACTAATATGCATATTTTTAATTACCGGAAATACTAGCTAATCATATTCTTAACATACTTTTTAATTTCGTGAAGGCTTTTATATTACAAAGTGGAAATATTGATTATGACCAACCAATGGTATTACATTATAAAGCTATTTATTTTCTTTCACAATAATTAAGAACACGAATATACTAAAATACTAACTAGTGCCTCAGAGAGAATCAACAGCTAACAGATATCGTTTTATGAATTTAAAAAAATAGGTACTAAAAAATAGTCTCTACAAGCGTTTGGCACCCGTAACGTATTCTGTAAGCATATTGAAACACCAATATACCTACCATTATATGTACTGTAAGCACGATATACGTTCAGTAAACATGCGATTCAGACAATTTGTTATATACACAAATACTCAGCTAGGTTTATCCGAAACACATCAATATCCGGGTAACGTGTCAACAAAATGCTTACACACACTATACGTACACACACATATTATATGTCTATATCATACGTAGGTCTATAACAACTAACGTTATCCCAGCGGCGAGATAGAACAGCATTTCATTGATTCCCACAGCGGTCATTATCCTTGCCAAAGTACATCCACAAACATTGCCACTGCATTATTTTACTGCCGTTTTATAGTACACATTTAGATTTGTATATTTCAGAAGTAATGCTACCTATAATTTAATTGTAGAAACAGTAAAAATCGTAATATCGAATATATATATAATATCGTAATCCATGTATCTGTAGTTGTGAGAAGAGAAATAAAGAAATTGTTCTGCTTAAAGTTCGTGGAAAATTATGAAACTTTATTGAAATAGTTATTATGTTACTGATATTACAGTGCCCAACCACTTACTTTTATTTTATTACCATCGCTTTGAAGCAGAAGAATTTAATTTATAGGAAAAAGAAACAATTCAACATTGTATTATATTATATACATTAAAGACCAGTATCATATACCTAATTAAGCTACTAAAAAACTGAGTATATGAGATGGTTTGACACCTAAAAAAAACGTTTACTTACATTGTCTCACACTTATTCTCTTTCAAAAGATTTCAGTCATATTAAAATTATGTTTAAAATGCGTTAGGTATACGTAGAAAAGGCAGGAAGTACCATGTTCGGATGTTTGTTTATACGTATAAATATGCTTCCTGCTTTTTTGAAGTTGTTTAAAAAATAACTTATATGTGTGCTATTGGTTTAAGGGTTTGACTCGGTAGTGACACCTGCAAAGCGATAGAACTAATGTCATAATTATTTTTTAAATAGTTTTGTGAAATCCCCGCTACAGGGTCACACTTGCTTATGACAAAAATTTATGATGATGATGAAATTTTAAACGCACATTTTGGTTAAAATTAGTCAAATACTCCTTTTTTCACTAATTACTTATAACTTAAATCAAGCACGCAAGTTATTGTGTTATTCTCAGAGTGGTTTTAACTTTAGTCAATTTATGATTTTCACTCAATTCTCCCAGCTGTTATTACAACTATCAAGTACAAAGAAACTGTTGAATTTGTAACTACTCGAGGGAAACTTCAATTCAGAATAATTGCTTTTGACTCAAACTGCTACTGTAAAAATTAGTATTTCGTAATTTCACATTAAAACGCAAATTTTGAAAGAGTGCGGCGTTTATCTGGAATTATTTTTTCAAACTAAATTTATGAACGATGAAACTGAATACAAATAACTTTTCAATGAAGTGTTAATTTATATACTAAAAGGGGAGTGGTTGCTGGGGGCGTTTGGTCACGGGGCTCACATCAATATTAAAAGGTTTTGATTTCATACAATTTTTTTTAAGCTGCCATAGCGTAGGCATATAACCATACAATATTCACTAAGCGGTTCTCTTATGAAACTTTTTTTATGTATTAACTTTTTTTAAAGTTAAATTTCTGTCGTACACATATAAAATGGTATGATAATTAATCAATCGACCTGTTTAGTATTTTGCTATTACATACACACATAATATTTTTAATCACAACGTAATCCTTGACTTGGACATCAAAATACAATAAAGCAACAAAATAAGATGAAATGTTCGATCTCCCATATGAGTTCTGTGTGTCATCCTACACTTTGATTAAAATCTTTTGTTTCTAAGAAAGCAGAACTAAGTAAGAACTCTTTACTTTCCACTAGCTCCAGGCTCTTAAAGAAGTCTCTAATAACTCTATTAGCAAGTTTCTAACACCACTCCGCTGTGTTAGTGCGTCGTATTGCCACATTAACTTGATTTACAGCTGCATAAAGTGTGCTAGTTACATTATAACCAATAGTTTTTAGTTCCTTACACTTTGAGACTATGTTATGTAAGTAAAAGTTTATGTTAAAGGTTGTGCAGTGAGTGTAAACCAGATAAATTTTTAGCAGATTTGTAGCCAGAATTTTATTTTCCGAAAATTTGAAGACCTACATATTTTCTTCTTGAAAATACATATTTTTAAAGTAAGCAAAGCTATCCTACTACTAGCCGTGAACTAACTATTTTACAAGAAAAAATAGATACGTATTTAATAAGAAGCTTTCCATTTATTAAAACTTTTTAAGTTAATTAGCAAATATTCAAAATGGTGGAATATGTTGTTCTTACTTTAAAAAAATTATAAAACTTGTAAAAAGCCATAGAAAACCTGTTTTCTAATTATAAACAAGTCTCAACAAGAATATAACAACAAAAACCTGGACGTATAAGCTAATTTAAAAATACACCCAGAAGAGAAAATAATCTACTATTTATTTAAATATTTCTAAGAATCTCGAGACTGTTGTTATGTACTGCAACTAACTTTTAAACTATGTCGTCTGGAGAAATCAGTCACTGCATACTTAGGTACTTTTAATGGGAGCCCTAACAATGGGCGAAAAAAATTCTCAAGACGTTAACACTTTCTATTCAGTTAATCAGTTGCGGATACAGTTCCTACTAGCCAGGGAACGAAACTTCGCACTCTCGACTTTCCTCTTTGCCCATAATGACTCAAGTTTCGTGTTTTTCTTGTCCTCAGCGCTTTTCAACGATTTACAAGCACCCGCATTTTACGAGCTTCAAACTTTTAAGAAATTGTGAAAAAATTAATTGAGTCCTCAAGAAAACTAGATACAAAAACAGCAAGGGGAGGGCCTTTCTATCATCAACTTTGAGAATTATATAGTTTAAAGCATAAAAAGCTTTGAAAAAGTTAGATGTTGGTTTATAAAACGGGTATAAATAAATAAACATCAAATGCAGTTTATAGTATTTAGTATGAGTATTTAGTATTGAGGATGAATAAATGTATTTGTATAGATATATAGTCATCATATCATCATCATCATCATATATCAGATATATAGAGAGATAGAAAACTCTTAATTTATACACCGTTTTTACAATATAAAGTGAATACATAAAATGATCAACATACAATATTATGTACAAAAGGCGGCCTTATTGCCAGAAGCAATCTCTTTCAGGCAACCTTAGGATGGATCAAACAGTATCGGAAAGACTGTAGATGTTGGCGGTGCAATTAATTTTAAAGAAAAAAAATTTTTTTTGTATATATACGGGCACGTATACATATATCTTCACATATTTACATAGATTTAAATACATACACTACTTTCCATAATTATTTAAATTATATCACATATGAAAATGAAAAACCTTAATATCATACCCTCATTCGTGATTCAATCAGTTATGACCTGTAAAATTGTTGAACCATTGTCTTAAGGCTATTGTGTTTGCTTTCCTGATATTTATCGGCAATGCATTCCACAAGCGTACGGCTTCAACCGTAAACGATTAGCCATAGAATTTAGTAGAATGCAGAGGTATCCTCAATCTCGAACTTAGTAATTTTTCATGTGTGTCATTAAAGAACTTGAATCATACTTTGAGGTAGAGGGGGGCTTTAAGATTGAATAAGATGTTATAAAAGAAAACAAGGATATCAGTATATATACTTATTTATTATGCATTCAAATTTTATTTATTCAGTTTGACACTCATCTTTGTTGGTAGTTTGATACTATATAGTACTAGCCTGCCCCGGCTTTGCACGGATTTATGACAGAAAATTTAAAAATACACTATACTGCCCAACTTCGTCAGCGTCTCTAAAAAGGAATGAATGATGACGAAAATTTTCCCCGTTTTTGTTATATTTTACTTTTGATGCTCGGCTCCTATTGATCTTAGCGTGATAAAATATAGCCAATAGCATTCCTCGACAATTGGCTCAAATACTTAAAGAATTATTGAAATTGTTTTTTTTATAAAATAGATTAGGCAAACGATCGCGTAACGTATCGCCTGGTGGTAAGCGATTACTGCCGCCCTTGGACACCCGCAACACCAGAGGCGTCACAAGTGCGTTGCCAACCTTAGGGAATCATCATCATCATCATCATCATCAGCCTATCGCAGTCCACTGCTGGACATAGGCCTCTCCAATTTCACGCTACTTAGTTCGATCTATGGCTTCTCGCATCCAGCTCCTTAGGGAATGGGAAGGGGGATAAGGGGAAGGGTTGGATTATGGGCCTCCGGTATCCTCACTCACTCAGTGAAACACAGCGCAAGGGCTGTTTCACACCGGTTGTCTGTCAGGCCGTGGTTCACTCCGGTCGAGCCGGCCCATGCATACCAAAGCGTGGATCTCCCACGGTATAGTGGTCCAGTCTTTCACGCGTGATGGCGTGATCAAAGGAAATAGATATTCACTTTTACATATATAGTATAAGTATATAATTATAATGGTAGGTTTATACATACTAGGAATTCTTCTGATTAGGTATTCTTATTGACATTATTCTTGTGCCTTGATAACAATAAACGAGAATGGATGCGAATTTGGATGCCTGCTTAGACTTACTTTGAGTTACTTTCGAATTTGTAATATAAGATCGGATTTGTAGCCTAAATGATTTTCATAACGTGTGTTAGACAGTTCATTGCGTCTAATATCGACATGGAAAGTTACAACAATCACCTTAAAATAAGATACTTTCAGAGCTATACAGCCATTCAAAATTTAATACATATTCACAATCGAGATATTACTTTATATAATATTTTGGGACTTTATTATTCAATTAAAAAGGATAATTACATTAAATAGAAAGTGTTGACTAGACACTCATCTATATACATCCACAAATAATTACGATACAAACCTTCATTAGGGGTATGTAGGTAGGTAGGGTAGGGGTAGACCCTGGAAGTTTAATTTTCAAATATATGAGGGGCTAATAATTGCATTATGACGAAGTATAATATGCATTGCGGTGTAAAGAACACAAGCAATAGTTATCTTTGATAAAATATATTTTTACGAGTAATACTTGTATTATTTATTCAGGAAACCCAAATTGCAGTCGCACAACGACACTAAAAAGCTTGACATATTGTCGGTTGAGATTTGGTCAACGAATTACAGATGGATGAACTTGTGAGGACCCCTTGTAGTAAATAACTAAACGCAGGGAAATCTATAGTGAAAAAATTTTACGCTGCCCTTAACTCCCGGCTTAGGCTGAGACTCCAAATAATGCGCAAAGATATGGTATGAAATTGTTCTGTGATTTATAATTATTAGAAATTAGAATGAAACAACTGAAAAAAACATCAAACTATGATTACTTGAAACTATTATTTATTACTTGTGAGGCAAAGAAAATGTTTACCAGTAAAGAAAAAATGCTCACGAGTGATGAACCAATTGGTTTCGTATTATTAACATATCTTATCCAGAAAATTTGAAACATACACACAAAAACAACAAACTAATCAACTAGAATATGTAATAATACTCTAATTTAGGTGAATCAATTCAATCTCTCGTTAAATATTATCCTATCAAATATCTTATAACTATAAATAGTAGATGAGTGATGTACGGTGGACTAATAAAAGCTGTAGATGATGATGAAAAGTTAAAACATATTAAAACATGTTTTGACTTTGTTTAAAGTAGTGATCATTTCACTATTTGAAACGTTGTCATGTCCCATAAACACAAATGGAAAATACTTTGACCAGACGAGATGATAGTAATCCAACGGTTGATGTTAGAAAGTTGTATTTATGTTAATCGGCGCGTAAATTTCTATATCGCGATACAGAATTAACTACTCGGTAGTTTGGTGGAACATGTAAATAAAAAGTAAATTAAAAAGCTTATTACTTTATTTCAAATAAAAAGGCTTGCTTTATTATTTATGTGGAAGTCACCACAAACATAATGATTTTGAATACTTCCATTAATTAATATTTTTATTTAGATTATTTTAAATGAGTAACGTTTCTTGTTCGTTACAGTTTTAAAATAGTATTAACAAAAGACAAAAGTCTCTATACAATCCAGAACTACCCTAGCATGTGCAAACCATAAAACTCGAAACGTCAATATTCAAGCGTTCGGATCGTTTCACCCGCATCGGCACAGTGGAAAGCGAGCATTGTCAAGTGGAATGGAACTAAGCCAAAAACCAGTAGCTTGTAGTAGATGCTCGGCTTTAGTCCGGCCTCTCAGTCCTCTAGCCCACGTTGCCGATGCGTTGTGGGGTTTGATTTATTCGTATTCAGGCCTCAAGTGGAACTTTTGAACTCTACTGCTTTACCATCGGTTGTGGGCAAGGGCTCCGTAAATTATGTTCCACACTTTGTTGTTAAACTTGATTACTCTTGGTTCACAAGGTCTTTGCACTAACTTTTTTCCAAAATAATTTACTTTATAATATTTAAGATAAATAATAAACCTTCTGACTGAATTTGCTAGATAGATAGTAAATTGCTAAATCTATGAGACAAAGCAACTCAAATAAAATGTATTAGAATAAAATCTGAAAGTTTAAGTAAAATGTGATATGTTTTTACGCATGGATGGATGTATTTTGTGGGTTAATTACCACTTTATTTTGTTTTATAATATTGTTTTTTTTTTTCTTTGTTTTTGTTTTCTTTTATATCCGTATACGCATGTTTTCCTATGGTAATGTATCTGTATCTGTGAATACATATCATGTAAGTCTATGACCTGGCACTCGACCAGTGTAATATATTGTTACCTATATATGGAGGCTTGTTGTTAGCAATTTGATCACCTATTTGAATTAACCATAATTATGTTTATTAGTCTGTAAGCCTTCTTCAAAAATAAATAAATAAATAAATAAATAAATCTGAATTTGTAAATTAACTCCATATAAAAGCGGTATCTTACAGACACGTCCCATAAATTTAAGTTATTGCATAAATTAATAGATTTACATAAAGTTATCACGACTTAGTAGTACTTGTAACCCGTTAATCTTATTTTTTATGTGAATAACGATAATAGACTCAGTAGAATTAGGCAGATATATAGTGTTTCTTCGACCACCCTAATGGACTTAACCAGAGAACTATAAATTCCAACGCCCCTTTCTAAAAGGATAATCACACAGACAACTCTGAAACAAATGGGAATTTAGAGCTCCCAGGGTGGAGGCCTAATTGACAAAACATACTCGATTACAGCGCGTCCCTTCAAGTTAGTAGTGAAAACAAATTGCTGTGGGAAATGACTTTTGTAACAAAATTAATTAGGAAATACCAGATTTTAAACAGTTTTTTATGTCATAGAAATTCCGCCAAGTGTTAGGTTAATGAATATTTTTATGATCGAACATTTATTTAATCCCTAATTATAGCAGTTATTTTGTAGATAGGTTAGTCAACACAAATACGTGATACCAGAAATATTTTCCGACTATAACTTTGCTATTATGATTAAGATTTTTGTAATATATAGGTATATGTATTTAATTTTTAATATTTATTAAAATTTAAAAAATGGAAAATTTATTAAGTCTCTCTAGCTGTTTTGAAAAATAGCTTCGTTTACTTACTTTCACTTTAATCTTACTTCATTTTTCTAGCATATTTCTTAGCTGTGTGTTTTCATTGCTTTCTTTCTTATATCTTCGACTGACCTTGCAGAAGGCACATTGTTTTTGACAATGGACTTTCGCTGCAATAAACTCTTTTATTTGAGCCATTATTATCTTTTTAAAGTGGTTGACCTAGGCGGTATCTTAATTTGCATGGCAGAAATCTTCCGCGACTGTCTCAACAAAGTTTATACGATCTATAAAAAACTTTTGGTAATATCTTAGTTTGCTCAGTCTTTTTGTGGTGTACCAATTCGTAATTGATAAATGGCTATAGTATATCCAATGTTTAACCTCCAAACTAAGAGGAAACGATATGCTACTATGAACCAAACTGTCATAAAGGTATAAGAGAAAATTGTTACTATTTTGTACCTGACTACCTGGGATTACAAAACTGTGCTTAAGTAATACTATCGTATAAGATATTACATACCTTTGTATTGCCTGTCGTTTCTTTGTTAAGTTTTATGGAGCGTTTCCATGCTTGCCGGCGCTCGACAAGCATCCACAAGCCCCAAGAGTCCACAAATCTCGCTTGGCATTTGGTAATCGTTTATAGTTTACACGTTTTTGAATGCGTCAGTGTGCTACGTTGATCCAAGCATGGCGAACACTAAAATTGTGCTACGTTTGGTTTAACCTAATTATATTCCAAAAACAATAAAATTTAAACAAAAGCGTTTGTCACTTTCATATGGATACCTATATATCAGGTAGCAAATTTTTAGGGGTTTGTAAAACATTACAACTTTATTAAAAAATAAATAAAGATATACTAATAGGCTAAACCATTTACAAATCTTTATTACTTATCGTAGTAGAGGACATCTTAAAGTAACTTTCGTCATCTAGCCAACTCTACGACAGATGGATGGACATACATACATCGGAAGCTCAGTCCCATTTTCACCCTCTGGATACGGAACCCTAAAGTTAATGCGTATGGTATACGGAGAGAGATACATATTCTTTGATGAGTACCCAACATCAAATTTCATTTTGCATTAAATTTAATATTATTAGAAAATGTTTATGTAATTATCTATTTTTAAATCCTCAAATATTCGTTCAACCAGCTACTCATTTTGAAGACAGAAATAGACGTGCATTCGTCGCGAGATCACAGTGGCAACTAAGAGCGCACTAAGGTGTTAACGCATCGCAAGCTTTGCCCCAAGCGTCCTTTTTATCTGCCCAAAAACCGACACTAGACCGGATCGGATACAAGCATCCACAAGCTCACGCAAGCCAAGCCAAACGACACCTATACCCGTTTATTTCACTTGGCGAGCCTAGGAAAGCATGAAAACGCGGCTTTAGCCTAAACTTTATTGGGTGTTGAAGCAGATGTTAACTTTATTATTTCTTGAAGATGATATAGGTAGGTATAAAAAATTAAAAACATATAAAAATAATGAGAACTAATTATTTAACAAAATTATAAAATTAATTATGTAATTCCGACCGTGAGCACCTCTTGGATTCCGCTTATGCTTTCCATAAAGCAGAGTAGAATCATTTTGGCAGGGCCAAAATAAAAAATAACAAACAGAACGATTATTCTCTTATACGTTTCTGTATAAGATTATGCATAGTGAAAAACCTTTTTTTTGTTACGGGGTAAAAAATGCCTCCAGATTTCCTGCACTTTACGGATCTGAGAGCGAGTGAGAGTGGTGATTTCACTAAAAACCACCCTGACGACCGGCCTCAGGCCCCTGGTGCTCTAATTGCGCCTTGATGAGAATGAGAGGTAATTATTTTAGATCAGCAGGATTTAGGTATAACAAGCTATCTATGTATTGCTGTCATAACATGATAACAATACCGATGTTAAGTAACTATTTAGTTGTTTATGACCTAGCTTACTGCCTTTCTGATGGGAATAAGGAAAGGTGCAAAAGATTGATTTGTGAGAGATTCACATGTGATTCTTGAGTAGCAGATATGAGCTGCTGCTAGTATAATATATTATTAGTTATATGTCATAAAAAGGCAAACAATTTTATGTGAAATAAAATTAGAAATTAAAAGCTAGACGTGAACCCGATATCGATCAAAGGCCAATGTCCAGTAGGGTACTACAATAAGCTGACGATAAATAATAACAAGAACAAAAACATCTTAAAATAAATTTACTCGAATCAAGGCTATTTATACTGAACGGAAGTCGAATTCAAGAGGATTGGAAAATCAAAGACTGGTTCTATATAAATTAATCATGTTTTATAAATATAGATGATACAATGACGCTTGCTGCTCTTAGATACAAAAACAAAACTAGACTATAATTAATTGAAGGCAACGAAACAATAGCGCCATCTAATTCGATGTAACAATTAAGCGATGTAATGTAACTTTTTAAATTTAATAAGGTTATTCAATGATGATCGCGATACGGTTTCGTGGGCTTACAAATACGTAAACACTTGACTTGGAATAAATAAATATAAAAGTAGATCCTTTTTAAGTTTATTCATCCATTCTAAGTAGCCCTAAAATTTATTTGAATAAAAAATTATAATCACAATAATTACTTAAAATATATGGACACTATATATTTGACAGCCTTTGTCTTCCAAAATCAATTTAAAACAAGAAACTTAGAAGAAGGGGTCTCTTATCTTAGTCTGACAGCTGTCTTAAAACAACAGAGTGGATGAGGGTCCACAGATTATATTAATACCGTATTTTACCAACACACTCATTTCCTATATGAATATTTTGATCGTTTATATGCGTCTTTAGGATTTTGTACGTTTTTTCATTGAATCGTTTTAGAAAAATCTACGTTACCTAAGAATAGTATAAAAGTAGAGTAGAACCAGTCAAAACCTAGTCCTACTAATATTCTAAAAGCGAAAGTTTGTAAGTATAGACGGATGTTTGTTACTCTTTCACGTAAAAACTACTGAATGGATTTTAATGAAACTTTAAAATAACATAGCTTTTACTTTCGAATGGATTTTAATGAAACTTTACAATAATATAGCTTATACATAGGCTATACTTTATAAAGATACAATTCACACAGAATCTTTGTACCGCGGGTAGCACCGCGAGGCTCAACTAGTTTATATTAATTTAAAAAAGTAAGTGATAGTGATGATGAATCTTTGACCTAAGTGTATCGAAAGAACCACAGCTCCCAGTTAACTTACCATAGCAATAAATACGATCATATTGAACTTATTTTTGGAAAACGAGTTAAAAAAATGTATAGAAAAAAATGAGTGACATTTAACAGATCAACAGACTTAATAATAATAATATTTTTAGACATCTAACACACAACACCATCTAGTCCTAAACTAAGCAGAGCTTGTGTTATGGGTACTAAAAATGGATATAATTACATATATGCATATGCATATAAATTATACATAGAAAACACCCAAGCTCCGTAACAAATATTTGCAGGTCATATAAACAAAAGGAATCAGTGCGCCACAGAGGCAGTAATAACAACCAGTTAATAACACTGCATAGGCAAAAAGACAAAAGGCTATAATTAAAAAGAGAACCTCAGTTATTATAAAATTACTGCTTTAGTGAAGTGTTTTTGTACAGTGCTCTCTAAAATGTTTTATAGGCAACAACATGACGAGAAGTGGACGTAATGTTGCATCAAGTGTTTGCAGGCTTGACCCGCAAACACTTCATATACTGCGGACGTATACCCACTCCTAACATAATCATTTAGCTTAATTGAAGGGTTTACTAGCACTGCTTAGGGTTATCTATATAACACAATAAAAATATATTAATGATTACTTATCTAACTTAGTTACAGTACGATTTTAGGTTATTTTTTACGTATAAATCATCTCTGTCTGCACCTTATAATATTAAAATTTTGTTTCGCTAAAATTATGCCTACATAATAATGATCCATATGTTTTCCAAATGAGATTTTATTATAAAAACATTCTTACAGGACACAAATGGTAATTTTGAACGTGTAATAATTCGACTGGAACCCGAAAAGAACCTGTCCAGTTAAATATAAGAACCGAGAAGGATGAAGTCAACATAGGCTTCTAATATAGAATATATAAGATATAGTAGACTCCAGTATAAGTATTGCATTGTTATAAATTTAAAAGCACTATCTCCAAAAAGCCTCGAACCAAAATGAAAATAATAAACACATAATACACTGTATTCCCACTATAACACCAAAGTTCAAGAGATTAAAATAAAAAGGAGGGGTTGACATAAGTAACATGAAATAATGACGTAAAAATATGTGCGCTTTATTTTGTAGTAGCTTAGGTGAGTCTCTGCGGTCTCCCCTTCCACCACTTACGCACCTTAGTCCCGATAACATTAAGTCCTGAAAGAAACAACCCAAAACTTCTACAATAAAATTGCCTTACGAGTAATTTTCCTTCAGAACTTTTTTATACTGACAATTATTTACGATAATAGCCTGCAATAAAGTCTTCAGCTGAAATATTATTACAGTATTCCAAATACTTAAAAATATATTTACGTTTGTCACGATACAGCAATTATTTTGAAAACAAAAGCAAACTTTCGTTCAGTTGTCAACAGTAATTACTTTTACCTCAAACATTACATTTTCATGTTCCAAATATCCAGACATCGAAAATGACAGTTTAATCGTTGTCATACAATACTGCGGTTTAATTACCCTATCCGAGGCACGTCGCAAAGTGTTTAAGTATGGCTGTCACATCCAAATAAAACGCTCTTTCTCACATCCAAGAGGAAAAGTCATTGGGGAAATTCGTGGGGTGCGACGCACCGGCGTGTTTTCACTCCCGCCAGTGTCGTTTTCGCCTACGCCGCGGGAGGGCGCCGTCCGCGAGCTCGTGTCGACCACGTGACTTGTTGCTCAAAATACACAACCCGCACACAAACAAAACATGCATCCTGATGCAACTTGATGTGTTTATTATGATAACGAGAACATCTTTATCTCGTTGACATGAATTTTATAGTGAAACCCTTCTATAACCATGCCAAACTCCTTATGCTATTAGGCTTCATGCTCGTGGTATTATTCACCGGTATTTTTTTCCGTACAAAAAATAAGCAATCACAAATAACGAGTTTGGATGACATTCCAGAGCTCGAGGACAGTACTGAATACGAGTCTATGATAAATGTGAACGCATCGGAGTCGAGGAAAACGAGAAGAAAAGAATATCTGTACCGCCTTTTGACAAATACTACCCGTTCCCTCATACAAATGGAAATAAAAGCTAGGAGACTGGAGGAAAATATGCGTAGAATTAAGGAGAAGACTGCAGATTTATTGTGGAAGAACAAGGACAAAGCTTTGTGGCATATTTTGTTCAAGAATATAAGCAGGCATATTTCGATCCGACACGAGTTCCACCAACACGCTAGTCTGAGGCGGATATTACAAGATAGCAACTCGCACACACACAATAGAAAGACGGGACGTAGAAAACTTCTATTCCGAAGATAAATAAAAGTATCTGTAGTAGCGTTACTTTATTGTAAAACATTTGTATACATTATTCGTGAAAGACTTCAAATTCTAAACTGACAATAAATATAGTTTAAGTTGTATAGTGATACCTCGGTGTGTGTAGGAGCGGGGTGCAACGATATTGTCTCACAAAACACGTATGTACTATATGTCTGTCTTATTTCTTCGTTCTTTTCTGTTGCTATTTTATCTACGCCTTGTACTGTCTTAACGACGTTACGCTTGCTGAATTATATTATAACTTACACGTTTCTTTTCTTTTACCGATCTTTTAACTAATGGTTTAAAATTTTCTTATATATTACTTAGGTATATTTTGATTGACGGTACTCATAATGACCGCTTGGGAGATATAAAACTTCGTTTGTTTTCGGAAAGGTAAACTAATGATCCCTCATTGCTTGTAAAAATATTTTGTTTATTATATCTTTTTAATTTGATAATTGTAAGTAGTTCAACATTAAATAAAATCTCATGTAACGATTTCAAGCTATTTTTATTTGTAATCATTCAAACTCACTTTATTTAATGCAAGTAAATAATTGAATAATATTATAGACATCCTAAAATCTAAACTCATACTATAATTTAGAAATAACTCTGCCTCTGTCTTTTACACTTTTACGGCTAAACCGCTGCACCGGTTTTTAATGAAATTTGGCATGGAGATAGTTTGATTCTTAAGGAAAACATAAGCTGCGCTTCACCGCAGTCGGAGCCGCGGTCAGAAGCTAGTCATTTCATAAACATACGTTGGAATGAATTCCTTTGACTTTATGAACGCTTTGATGAAAGAAAACATTGGTAAAATCTGTTTAAACTAAAATCGTAACGATAGAATATTTTCCACATGTATGGAAATAAAGAAAATCCTGCCAAGAGCGAGTCGGACTCGCGCATCGAGGGTTCCGTAGAAACCTGTAGGTATATTATGTAATGTAACTGTAACTAAAAATTTATGCTTTTCGCACTTTTTCCTTTATTTGTGCTTTAAGAAGTTGCTGTACCAAATTTTAGGATTCTCAGTTCACGAGAAGTACCCTGTAGGTTTTGATTCCCTTCCGAGTGTCGAAAATTTGCAGCATAAACGGCTGTATCCTTTTACTGTGTTTGCATAGAAGTTTGACTTTTACACCTCCAAGGGACAGTAGACCTGAGTATTTGATACGAATTTCAGCTTGATACCTATACGAGTTCCTGAGAAAAAAGGTTTAGACAGACAGACGGACAAGAAAATGATCCTACAAAAATTTGTTTTTTTCCTACAAAAGAAGCACTCAATCAGAACAACCGATGCAATGCCGTCACAAGAGTTAGATAATAAAAGGTAAACGAACACAACTGAGATCAACACGTCTTAACACTATATGAGTAAAAGAGACGAGAATAAGAATGTGAAGATAATAATGGTTATGTTGTCTTACTTGTTCATCAAGTCGTTTACTGTCGGTGTGACCGGTCGCCGGTAGGACTATTTTGAACCTGTTATGTCGTGTTGTAAGTTAACCATTTAATTTTTTCCTTTATTTAAAATGTAAGTGTGCATTTTTTTTCTTTGTTTACTTGTAAAAATGTCCTACTACGCCTTTGCAATACTTTTATGTCAACCATTTTTTTTTTGTTTTTGCTAAATTTAAATAGTTATATTAATTGTTGTTGACTTTGGTATTGAAAATGTGATGATGTTCAAATAAATAAAGTAATTAAGTAATATTTATTTATGATATAGATTAACAATGACGGACCAAAAACATTATACCTTATTAAGAGATTTCTTTCAATCGAGGCAAACGTCAGTTTAGTTTAGTATTTAATGTCGCACCAACTGAGGTTGACATAGTGACGTGTAACTAGCCCGGATGGCGTAAGAAAATGGTTCCCAGATCTCTCCCGTCTCAGGCGCAGAGTGGCACACCGTGTGGTTTTAGTCGGTTCGATTCCGACACACCGTCCCACCGCAAACCCCGGTGGGTGAAGGCCAGAGGGGGTTTCCACACGTAAACAAAAAAAGTGACATGTAACTAGTAGACTAGATAGTTTTCCCATTACATACCATTTTTCTGTTTTTCTAATTAATGAGAGAATTTGTAATTTATGATATAATTTGCATTGTACTGTTTTAAAATGTGGTATTTATATAGTAAGAATTAACATTCGAATAGATTTCTCTTTTTCACACTCATATTCAACTGTGTTCATATTTATCAATTTAATATAAGTCGTATAATTTAGTGAACGTATGAATGATAACTATGTGAAATTTCATCTTTTCATATGTTACCGTCTTACATTTTACTTTACATTGATATTAATTAATGACATTGTTTATAAAATACATACGTAAAACTAAGACTTACTTTAAAATGTATAATGTTTTCGAAGCTCGTCGTCTTCGTTATTGTAAACTGCGATAACAAAACTTAAAAATACACGACTTGTTTTCTATTCGAATGGAAACTCATTAGTGACACAATATTTTTGTAAAAACAGCTATAAGATAAAACTGCATATGGGTCATACGTTATTTTGCTCTAAATGCAAATTCATATATAACAAACTTTATAAAAAATATCACAGTTATTATTTTCTTTTATCTTATTTTGGAATGATCAAAATATCACAAAGTAACAAAACACGGGTTTATTTTTTTTTTACACATCAACCTTGGTGACTCAGTAATAGCATATGCAACTGCTTTACTTGAGGTTTCGGGTACGATTCTCGGGCCTGACCAAATATTTGTGTGATCTGTACATATTCTGTGTGTATTTTTACCACAATTTTTTAGTACCTATTATACAACTCTCTGTTTATTTTGGGACTAGGTGGCGTTGTGTCAGATATCCAAAATTATTATTATTATTTAGTGTAACATAAAGTCGCTTCCGCTGTCTGTTCGTTTAGATCTTTCAAACTACTCAACAGATTTCAATGCACTTTTCAGCATGCATATTATTTTGTAGTAGAGAAAATCTCATAATTTCTAGTAAATAATAACAAATTTCATAATAACATAATTTCTAGTAAGTAATTTCTAGTAATATAAAGAAAGTAATACACTATATCTTAGTATCTTTAAAACATATAAAAACAAGTCATATCTTATCTCTTTATTCCAACACCTTTAGCGTAAAGTACCTCTTATCAGTAATACTAATAACATTAAGTTTGCGCCACCAAAATCGCACAGGCATAGCACACTTGCCAGTTCAACTTCAGTTCTTAATAAATATAACGCTAGCAAAATGTGTACGTACACATAAATCAACTATTCTAAGCTGGATATCGAGGTTATTGACATTTAGGAATGCCAAGTCATTTTGCCACGCATTCGCTAAGGCAGTAACCTGAATTTACATATTCTGTTTTCTTTTTCAATTAATAGGCTATTTACAAAGTTATTTGAATATGAAAACATTCTAGAACTACTTACGTTTAAAAAATTTACGATCAAAACATTACTCACAAGTTTATGGATATATAATATAAGTATAGTCGAAATATAGGCAACCACTTTTAGTACGATGGTCGGCAATTCGTATAAATGTAGTCTGATTGGATGTGGTTTGATTTTCGCGTTGTCCAAATATAGATATTTAAATCAATTTATAACAAATATAATACATATACTATAGGTACAAGCTTGCAAGCTTCAATTACTTATTGTATTTGAAAAGTATCTCACTTACATGTATAATAGCAGCAAAACAACCTTCAAAAGTTTAAAACCTCAACATTCTTGATTACCATATTTTTCTATCATTAATTTTGTTATGTTTGTGTTTGGAATAAATAATAAAAACAAATAGTCGTTAGGTATCCTATAGACATACAAACTATACTAGCAATGTATGAAAATGTTAATGTTAGCCACAAGAAAGTTTAATGAAAAGTTTTTTTACGTTCATTAATCTAAATAAGATATGAAATGGATTCGATAAAAAGGTATCACTTTTGTTTATAACTCAAGGCTAAGCCATAAATAACAGTGATTGATATTTAGAAACTAGAAAAAAAACCATCAACTTTGTTTGTTGGATTTAGATTATAGCCCCACGCAATGTGGGCCTACCAAAGTGACTCTACTCTGTCTGATAGAAAGTCTAAGCAAAATTCTAGAGTGGTGGTCACCATATTGATTGCGAATGTAGACAATGCAACAATGCAGCATGGTGACCCACAAAATAGCAGGCTAGTGATGGTTCTGCATCAATGGGTCTCGCACTCACCATTGAAACACGAGACCACGTCTTCTGTGCGAGGGTAGTAATGCGCCGGTCCGCCGAATTCACGTTACTGTCTTCGTTCGGAAGAAATCTAATATTAGGTAAAGTTCGGGTGAGAAAATCTATAATTATGGACATGAAATCTTATCCATAATTATAGTAGTTATACGACTACATGTTGCATTTTTGTCACTACATTGTTATTTATTTTATTTATAGTAATCAGCTCACTTTTTATCTGTCTCTTTTTACTGTACATGAGAAAAATAAAATATATTATTAAATATAATTGTACAAGCAGATATAATACTTTTCGTTTTTGGACGCAATATGTTTATCGTAACCCTGATTCTGTGTGGTTACTTCTCTATTGCTATTTGTCAGCTTTTTAACAAACTTATTCGTTTATGTCACATGATAAGAGAAATAAAAGACCAAAAGGCCATGGTATGAAAAAAGTGTCAGACACATCAAGCGGGTTGCAATTTATCATCCCTGCCTCGAGGCACGACCTCAAAGAGCCTTAAACGAGCTCCCTCAAACGAACCCTAGTGGTTTTAATCTCACTGTTTAGATAAAGAATCTTTTTGTTGTAGAAAAATTCAAGAAGTTTTTTTAATCTTAAATGCGTTATTGGATTTACCAGACCCTGTCAAAGCTACGGAAATGAGTGGAGATAAAGTACCTGTCCCAATTTA
This sequence comes from Hyphantria cunea, assembly GCA_003709505.1. Classification (NCBI taxonomy): domain Eukaryota; kingdom Metazoa; phylum Arthropoda; class Insecta; order Lepidoptera; family Erebidae; genus Hyphantria; species Hyphantria cunea. The sequence goes on along the minus strand of PKRV01002075.1, from coordinate 552,881 downwards.
TGTTCAATTTAATCTTAAATGTTTTAAGATTAAGATGCCGAGATCGTTTTTTTAATAATCGGATTGGTATAATATATATTGATTTAAGGAAAAAAAGACGGTAAAAAGATGATGTTTCATTTCATCCAGATTATGTATATCAACATTCGTGACAGTTAAATGTAAATAAAAATACTACTAAACTCTTAATGAGTAAGATCTTCAAACGAATTCTTCTCTCTTTCAGTTTCTTAACGCAAATGCAATTGAACCACAAATAAGATATATTTTGACTTAATTAGAGCTCAAAGATAGTCGCACATATACTTAAAGAGGTCAATTTATGTTCATTTCATTTTTTTCTTAATGAAAAACATGATAGCCAAAACTGTTTCTTTTTGCTTTGACATGTTTCTGAGGCCATTCGTAAATAGTTGGTTGAAGTTATTTAATATCATCTAAATTTTCTGTTATTTGAACGTTATTAACTACACAGATTCATGTCCCACCGGATCAGTTATCATAACGCTTAATTTTGGCTATGAATGGGTTTAAATAATAACTTTGGATCGTGATCCAAATTTATTATTCAAATAATTTCGTTATATTTTCTAATTAACTTTTTTCGTCATTAAAATATTTGCTTTTACAATAAATTTCTTTCAATGTATTTGCTACCAAGTTTAATTAATAATTTGTGATATTAATTTTTTAAATGATGATTCTCTGACCACAATTTAAATTTCAGTAACCTTCAAAACATGGATCGATGATTGGTTTGCATTTACGATGCTTTTTCTCGATAACCACCTAAACAATTTCAGATTAATGTAAACTACGTCTGGCATTCTACACTATCATTGTCATATAAAAACGATAGCTTTAACTAAATATGCATTAATAGATATGCTTCTTAGATTTTTAACAATAGTAAAGAATGATTGCATTATTTTGTTCATACAAGCTTAGGATTATAAATATTTTCACGGAAAGAAAAGGAAGGTCAACTATATAAGTTTAAAGAAAAATTTATAGTTGATTTTGAAGATTACAAAGTGCTTTTTTTTACAATTTAGCCTTTGGTGAATATATGAAATCTTAACTTTACTCGTGACATAAATAATGAACCTCTTTTTATAAAAATATTCACTTGGCATGATTAAGTTACCAAAATGTTTGAAAACGTTTATTAAATTTGAATGGCACGAATGGGATATTTAAATGTCAGTACTATATCGGCCTGGCACCTGACACGTTGTAATTTAGGTCAGACATCGCTTAAGCCATTATTCTATTAAAGTTATTTAAGATTGACTTTATCCTCATCAGCGCTCGTCAGTTTTTTCATGATGCTTTTATTATATGTATGGATACGTACCTACCTGTAGAATATATACATTCGCTGAATTCGGTTACGTTTAAAAATCAATCAATCAATCAATCAACAACCCATAATGTCCCACTGCTGAGCTCGGGGCTCCTCTCAGTAGAGGGTTAAGGCCATACGTCCCCACGCTGGCCAAGTGCGGGTTGGGGACTGGCAAGAATACGTTGTGGCTACGTAAATCTTGCCGTTGGATGTTTTTTAAGCCGCCCGAAAGCCTCCAACTAAGCTTCACGAATGTTATCGTATGATAACAACCGGGATCGACTGCTTAACGTGACCTCCAAAGCACGGAGACGCTCATGGTAACATGCCACCAGCGGTCACCCATCTAGGTACTAACCGCGCCGTTGTTGCTTGCCCTCGCTGATTGTTTCTAATCACCGAGTGCAACTGGGCTATGAGCGTCTCACGCTTAAAAACTCTTTCAAAAATAAATCTTTGTATGTAAATCTGTATTCAATGGACTTGCTAAAATTTAATTACAAAGAAAAACATAATCGTGACGTTTGCCTATAACGAGTATAGTAAACAAGAACAATAGATTATTTATGAGATTATAGGGACAAAGAAGTAATTTATATGCAAGCATTACCTGACGTGATTACCCAAATTGCGAGGGTTGGCGTCCCCCAGTTTGTCCGCTACCCTCGTTTACGCACGGGAAAAATAACGTTTTGATTCCTATCGACGATTTATTAAATGTGACAGTTTCTTTTTCTAAAAGAAATTCCGAAAAAACTGAGCACCTCAAAATAAATTTAAAAAGGAAATCACGGAATTGGTTTTTATGATTATCGGTTTGATATTACATATACAAGATTTTCGATTTATTTCGCTGTTTAGATATTGACTTTGGATGAAGAGCATCTAGTTTTAAGTTATAATAGAAATATTAGTTGTTAGTATGTAGTATTTATTAAGAATTTCGTATCGATTATGACATAAAAACATAAAATGTATGATAGGGTAACAAATGATCTTATCAACAAAAATTTATAAATTTAGGCTTTTTTTAAAAAAGAAGGTACTTCTAATAATTTTAAAATAAATCTATTTTAATTTCACATTACACCTGCCTGAATGCCTGGTCTAGTGGTAAGCGTACGCAACTGCACATTAAGAGGTCTCGGGTTAGTTTCCTGGGTTGGACTGCTGTTGGGTTTTTTTTTACAAGAAATTCTTATTAGCAGCCCGGAGTATGAAATATGGCGGTGTTTCTCGCCCGTACCTCGGAGAGCACATTAAGCCGTCGGTCCCGGTTATCAACGGCATCTATGGTAATCACTATTGGGAACTCAGTGCCCTTAAATATACTGACAACTAGTTCAATTTTCGGATTCAGTTGACCCCCATGGTTGCGGAGGTCGCAGGTCAGATCTTAGGAATAATAAAGGCTAGGAAGATGATGAATAAGCAAAAAGAAATAAACTTATAAATATTGTGTGATTAGTATGAAAATTGGGTCACAATTTAACCGTTGTTACATCGTTTATCGCCGAGCAATAAAACATTTTTCTCTATTTGTAGGTGAAGGTAAAGGCCCGGGCTACGCGTCGCCTCTAGACGCCTTCAAAAATGGGCCTCGGGAGGAGTTACTTTACGTAATCTGTATCCAGCCGGATATCACTAAGCAAGACTATTTAGCTACTGTAGACGTGGACCCTAAATCTTCAACTTACAGTCAGGTAGGTTACTAAACAAACCTAGTTAACTCAACATTATTTTTTGTTTTTAAAGTACAAAGAAAATTTTTTTAATGGATTTTCTATGTGTATGTCATAAATAGAATATTAGTAACTTTTAATTATGAACTTATGCAGGGTTAGACTATTTTATGTATAAATCTGTCAGAGTGAAAGTTAGAATCAAATATGTAGATACTTTCAAATTGAATAGTTGTATTACTGTTTCGACCTATGGTACATACATTTATGAATTAAATATGTAGTATTTGTCTTCTATCATTTTGTGTCACACAAATTAGGGAACTCGAACTCTCTTGTTCGACTCTTTGAACGGGGAGACTATAGTATAGTAGCCGTTTATTTCGTATAAGCACAATTTATGAAAATGTTTAATACTCATTTATACAAATAGTGGTCGCCTTACGGTCGAAATTGAACCATATTCCTTTTGTACTCTTAGTTTAAACTTTTTTTAGGCTTCTTTTGTCAACTTGGGTTGATGAGTTCTTGAGTGAAGACCGCGTCTCGGCAAACGTAGTGTAGGACGTCCACAGGCCAGGAGTAGTGATGATTTTTAAAACACGGCTGTAAGGAGCAAGGCGCGCGAAGCCGAGGATCGAACTAAGTGGCGTGCAATTGGAAAGGTCTATATCCGGCAGTGGACTGCGATAGGCTGATGATGATGATTTTGTCAAGACTTATTCCAACCTCTTTACTTTTGGACACTTTTGACAGTCAGTAGGACTATAGACAATATAATAATGACATTTTCAGTTGACTTTGACACACATACGATTGATTATGTGTGTGTAATACGCATGATAGTGTGGACAATGTTTTATTTATTGATATAAGGTATTTTTATGCATAATTGAAAAAAAAATCTCTTTCTCTATACAAACTAATATAATACAAAATACTTACACAGCATACTCCTCCGTCCGCACAGTTTTGGTAAAAAAGGTTACAAAGTTTTTGCTATACATATTTGTATATAGATAATGATTGCAATGTATTGCTCTTAAATTTTAAATAAATATTTTTAAATTGTACTATAATAACACCTCTATTCTTAAAATAGAATATTTCTTCAATACCTAATTTTAAAAACTATATTTACTAAGCATCGTGTCTTAAAAATCTCTCTTTTTCTTGTCTTAAGCCCTTCTTCATCGCGTCTTCAAGAAAGTAATTACAGCTTTTAGCTGTCGGCGCCAATAAGATTGCCCAGAGAAGATAATATTCTTTCAACAGGAAAACTACGCGATTACATACTACTTTATATAGCAAATAAAACGTTACATTGTGCTATTTAGTCCAGTGATGTCGTAGCAAGGCAATAACGTACCGGTAATCCTGTAGGATTTCAGGGTCCGAACAGGAAAAATTACTGAGTACTTTGCTATTGCAATACCAGATGGAACTAAATTAACAAGCGGAATGCAATTTATTGCTGCAAAAACTTCTTACGCGGATCATAGATTTAATTTGTTACAGAAAGCTTTAAATTCAATACATTTGAGATTTTTTTAAATATATTGTTTAAACCTATGTACCTAGTACCTATAGATAAAGAAAAATTAGTTAAAATGATACGTTTGCTTAAAGTGTGCAACGAATGAGATTTTAATAATTATATTTCACGTCTTATTTTGTCTTCTTTTTGCATAGTTAAGAATTTTGGTTGACTAATATTCTTTAAAATTTAATTGGTCTTACCATGTTATCTATTATCATTAATATATTAATAATACATTAATAAGAACGAACCTCTATGGACTAATACACTGTCTTAGAGCTTTAGCCTATGTTTACATAATGCATCCCAATAAGTGCACTGCTTAGCAGCTTAGATTTAACGAAATCTTCTATTGAACATCGCGTCATTCAGCCAAAAGATTAAACACTAGACTAACTATGTATTTACCTAAAAGTTAAGGTAGAAGATCAGAAAGATGTCACGAGGACGATAGGACTCTAGACTACCTCATAATATTATTACTTCCTACTGTTACTGTCAGGATATGGAATGATTAATGTAGTATCTACTTGCAGTAACTATTCCATGTACAAAATATTGTAAATAGTGTATGTTCTAAATTCGTAATGTTTTATTTTATAACTCTCTTTAATGGCAGGTGATCCATCGCACTTATACAGGCAGTGTCGAAGACGAGCTCCATCACAGTGGTTGGAATGTCTGCTCTAGTTGCCATAATGACCCCATCTTGAAGAGAAACTTGCTAATTCTACCTGCTTTGAAATCTGCCAATGTCTTCGTTGTAGATGTCGGGACTGACCCCAAAAAACCAAGTATGCATAAAGTAAGTAGTACTTAATGTAATTTAACTGAACAAGGTTCGTATGTTCATAGTTGAAGTACTAAATTACACATAATATAATTTGACACAACACTACTCTTTTAACCTTGTGTTTTTTTAAATCTAGTAGTTTCTGTTCTTATATATGGAGATTCGACATGCCTCACTCCAAACAACGACAAGGAAAACACAGAGATAATATCACGCACGCCCATTTTTAATTTTTTATTCCTACTGTAGCCTCTTAGCTGTACAACAACGATGTCCTTACAAAATCATATATTTATTAATACGCAGCACTGCTTAATACATACACAAAGTTTACATATTAATTGAAATGTAGTTTTAAGTTACTTTTAATATTACCCAAAGGTTTTTTTATTACATTAACATATTTAAGAATACAAATGTTGGTAAAAAAAATTACTTACAGCTGAGCAGTGAACAGATTTATATATCGTCTTACCATTAATCCCCGTGGTAAATCGAAATTTGTACACATCGGGTACATAAAGATTCAGCGAAGTATACGTTTATTACGAAATCAAAAGCGATGGCAACTCTTGATCGCATTAAGTTCGAGACGATTATTTAATGTTTTACTAAGTAAAACAGATTTTAAAAATAAAGTTATTGAAATTCAGTTCTTTCTACCGTTTCATTGGAAGAATAGATTGTGCCTACTACTGTATTTACTTGTGTGTATTTATGATAAGTCTACTTCTAAGGTAATAAATTTTCGTTGTTTTTTTTGTTAAGAAACGAAACATCTATTAGATGTTTCGTTTCGTTTCGTTTCTTAAAAAAATACCTCCTTTCTAAGGAGTAACCTGTGACCGTGGATTATTAAATGCTTTTAATGATGTAAAACACCCGAGATGTTTAGGATACTGATTTTGTTTTTTTTTATGGAAGGGTACAATCGAGCTGACGTATTGCCTGATAGTAAACGATTACTGTCGCCCATTTGCTATCTTATGCGGGTGGCAACACCTGGGGCGTCACAAGTGCGTTGTCGGCCTTTTTTTCTTTTTTTTTTTATGTATAAGCTGCCAAAATGACTCTGCCCTGCCTGATGGAAAGCATGAGCAGAATCCAAGAGTGGTGGTCACCATCCTCAATACGAAGAAGAACAATACAGCATGGTGACCCACACTATGGCGGCCTGGTGAGATGCTTTTTCACGCCCCGCTTAAAGGACCCGGGATCATAGTGGGAAGGAAACACGTGCGCTGGTAGTGAGTTCCAGGTTTTGACCGCTCGGCACAGGAAGGAAGCACCGAAGCGATGAGTACGAGAACGTATGTCTTCCA